>LYUA01000141.1:2012193-2023460 GCA_002093875.1 Calopteryx splendens
GTATGGATTCCTTCCACCATATCAGGCCTGAATTTGTGAACTTTATTAAAAACTCAAGCTAAAAGCAATCTCATATTATTCTTATCATTTGTTCAATTTGTGAATTTTTATAAAGAAAATATTTAGATGAAGAATAAAACATCATGCCAATATTCGAGGTCCACTTTCAAATAAAAAGAAGATGCTTCCAGTGCCTATTTATTAACATAAAAGGACATCAAGAGACAGATATTATTCTATTATCTAAATATCTATGTGAAAGGTAATCTAATTAGTGAGAGAAAAGCCTCACGTTAACTCATTACAACGCGGACATTTCTTTTCACCGTACCCGGGTGAATGTACCCACAGCCAGCGGAGTTCAGCCGCCAATTAAGACGAAATAAAGTGATTAAACAGAGTTGCTGGACCGACGAGACTACCTCGTTAATTTCAACAGACTTTCTCCTTCGTCGATCAAGGCGAAGAATTCGATTCGTTACGAGGCGAGTTGGCACTGAGCTCTTCTCAACTCGGCTCAAATTAAACGTCGCTAGGCAACGACCTTTCAGTTTTGAAAAGCAGTGACGATTGGATACCTGGATATATTGGATGGCCTAAAAAAAATGAGAAAACACGTCATCAACGGTTCTAGGAGCATCAAAAATTACTCGAAAAAGGTAAAGTTATTTAATAGTCCACAAAATGTTTCATAATACTGACCGAAAAGTGAGAGGCTTAATGAATGGCTGACCAAATATAATTAGGACTTTGAAGAAAGAACAGTGCTTGAAAATAAGTTTTGGTAAATAATCTGCTAATTGGCAAATCCTTTAAGAAAAAAAATTACCACATTTTTAATCACTCTGATTACACATTGCTAATAAAATCAAGTTATAAAGGTACCCTTTTGGTAAACTATATTTCGCCTTTATTTCACTATCATTAGATCCAATAAATTGTGGGCTTAAAAACTGGAGAAAAATGTAATGCTTGAGTGTGAAAGGAACTAAGTAATTTAAAAGTACTTATCACAAATTATAAAAAACGATCAGAATTATAGGACAGTAATAACCTGTCAAAATAATATACTCCAGGTTTTCTAATATTTTTTCAGTTAAATGTAATATCATAGTTAAACTTAATAAACTTGCACATTTTGAAGTATGAGTCCTAAATCACACATCGGGTTATTTGAACAGTAAGTGTTTCCATTATCTTCTTAAATAAATCACAGCCATTTGAAGATATTACGCATAAGTTATCTGATCAATAGTGCGATTTTCAGATTCGTAGGAAAAAAAGTAGTTTCACAGAAAATTAAGAATAAAAAAATGAGAGAAAACTGAAGGGTAGCCCTTGACTATGACTAAATGAAAAACCAATGGCCGCAAATTAAAAGGCGGCTTTGTGAAATTGACATACGACCAAACTTCCGGCATAAAACCAATTACCCCGTTAAAATTGACAGTAGGCAAAAAGGAAATCATGAAATCCCTCCGAAAAATTTAAACCACGACAAACCAGTTTGGAATCCCCTTCTCGTTCACACGCAGGGATATCTCCTGGCGCATTACTTCTATGAAAACACAAAAATCAACTCGAATTGGATGGCCGGCGAGGCCGGAACAGGGATTGTGGGGTTCCACGGGAACGTAATTGAGTTAGGCATGTCGGCGGAAATTGATCTTTCCCCGGAAAGCAGCAGCGCCCGATGAGGTGCGGCGGAAACGCAGCGAAACGCGAAGGGTGCGGTGGCACGATGTGGAAAGGTGGAGCAGGAGGAAGGAGGAAGATACGGTGTGAGGGCAAAGAAGTGATGGGAAGTGCCGCAAATCAGCAAGAGTGAACGCGTTGGGTCTACAAAAGGATGATTTGGATGGCGGGTCGGAAGGACAAGGGAGCACGACGGGGGGAAGTCAGGGAGAAGTGTCAGGGAAACACCGAGAAGGGAGAGGACGAAACGTAGAGAGGGGAGCAGGAGACGAGGAAGAAGGGAGAGAGAGAGAGAATTAAATTCAAAGGCGGATGCGAAAACCAGCGAGCATAGCGGATGGGAGGAGAGGCTAGAGAGTACACACAGAGCAAGGGGGAGGCAACGGAGGATCCCGGCCGCTCCTCCACGCGCCTGAAAGAGAGAAAAAGGTTCCCATTCAGGGTACCTCATGATTGGGGTGGAGGGGAATAATGCACAGAAAAATACATCGAAGGCTGGTTGGGACGGGGGAGATGAGTGCGGGAGAGCTGGGGGACGAGGGGCAGGGGGAAGGGAGGTAGTGCTCCCTTCCGAGGTGATGATATAAAATACGGGGCGCGGAGTCGTTCCAGAAATGGAAATTTTCGCCTAATGTTGACGCGTCTCGGAAGAAACAAAATTACCCCCTCATTCGATTCCCGTTTTCATCTCGACGAATTTACGCCCTTCCTCCCTCTGTCGCCCGTCACCACCCCTCGCCTACACATACCCACCCCCACTCCCTGTTCCACTTTTCCATGCCGCGCGCACTTCCATCGCTTCCTTATTTCCACCACCCCACCTCTCCCCACGCCATCTAGTTAACACACACCACCTTCCTTCACAACCCCCTTCCCCCTCCGCACTCCGACCGCGCGGTAGATCCACCTCACGACGAGACTCCTTTCCCTCCTCCCCACCTGACGACGAGCCGACATCACGCCCGCCTCTCACCCCGGCCGCCAGCCGCATAAAATCCCATTTATAATATTTCTACTTAAAAGGTTGGGCATTAGCGGATTCTTTTTTCCCCTCAATATTTCCACATCGTGCCGGGTATTCCGGACGCAATATATATGTGGGATTTCCCGCCTGTCTTCATCACGTTATCGGCACTTTCCCTTCACGTGCTTGAATAAATTTCAGGCGCGGGCGGGGAAGTGCCCACCGAGCGGAAGTGTGGATGAAGGAGAGGGAATAGCGCTGCCGGGACACGGAGAAATATATGTTTACCAATTCCCTCCCGTCTCGGCACAATTGAAAATTGGATCTGTTAAATCGGCACTGAGGGAAATAGATAACGCGGGGGAAATAAAAGAGGGATTGACGTGAATCGCATTGTCTCCAAAAGGAGAAAAGGACTATAAGGAGATACACAACTCGTCCAAAGTTTTCAGACGCTTCGATTTCGTCCACCTAACGGAAGATAAGCGGCGATGGATGGATAATCGGTTTATTTTTTTATTTTTTGACAATCATAAGTCAACACCATTGAAAACCAAAAATTATACTCCATAAAAGTGACTCCACATAATTCACAAATATATTCTCTGCTCTATTGTTGTCACCTTTATGATGTAACACGAAGTGCCACTCGGTTCAGACACTCCCCGGAAAGAATCGCAACTATCCCTCTTTTAATTAAACTCAATTACGACTCAAAAATAACGCGCAGAGAACGCGTTAATGAGAGCAAAATACGGGCGAGCACTAAACCGTTTGACGAAGCAGGTTTCCGTTTGTCTGCATATGAACTTAAAACTCTCGCTATAGGTATAGCTTCATTCACGTCAACAATACGGTGGAACGTACGAGAATTTTTGGAAAACTGCGCTCGGAATCCCGGGGCGATATTGTGAAGCGCCACTGCTGCCAGTCCGTAAATGCCTCTCGACGTGGAACAGAACATGGGGAGAGCGCCGATTCCACGCTCCGATTGATCCCCCTCTCCTGAGCGCAGACGTGAGTCGGAAGGGGGAGGGGAGAGAGTCAGGGAGGAGGAAGGGGGAGAGTCGGGGAGGCGGAGAGAGAGAGAGGACTCAAATCCGTGCAGCACGCACGCAGGCACACCTCGGCACCCTGCCCTCGCCGCACCGCCGAAGGGGGCGAAGCGAGGCGGATCGAAAGCAATCGCAATGAGGCACTGCCACTGCGCTGTTTTTTTTTACATTAATAATATTTACCCGCACTTAGCCCTCCGCCTCGCGAGCAGAGTCGCGCACACCGTCACGCCTCCCATTCCCCACGGCAAGGGCCACGTTTGAACCCTGCCCCCCACGATGTTTACGGAAAAAACACGGCTAACACCTGATATGGAGGAGAACAAGGATTAACGAAAAAATGAAATCAGAAGAACCGAATCAGAACTAGGTGGATGCGTAACCAAAGGGTCCACGGAAATCTGGGCGAAACTCGTGGAAAATAGTTTTAATTAAAGGAGACGAAACACGGAAGGGGGAGGGAGGAATCAGACGTCGAAGCTTTATTTCCGTTATTTTTAACAAAACATTTTATGGCACGGGAAAAAAACGGACGCTTGAGGGCGATTTAAATAACGCCACTGGGAAGCTGGGACACCGATGGAAGGGGAAGGCGGTGGCAGGGAAAAAAGGGAGAAGGCGAGGTGGGATATGTCAGTTTGGAGAGGAACGGTTGGCTGGAGATGATTTGGGGGGGGGGAAACATTTGAATCCCGGCGATCGACTTCTGCTTAAGGGGATATTCAGCTGGTTGTACGACGGGTTGATTTCATTGAGGGAAGTGAGAGGGAAGCAAGAGGGAAGCGGAGCGAAGAGGTTAAAAATAGGAGAGGGTAATTGAGGAGAATGACAACTTGTCAAAAAAAGAGCCAATTTCTCTTCCATGCGGGGCACAAGAGAGGCTTGAGGAGGCTGCGGGGAGACCGAATAGAGCAAGGAATAAGGCGAGGAAACGGAAGCTGAGTGAGAGGCGGAAGAGGGGGGTGAAGGCAGCTGAGGGGTTGGCGAGTGGCTTTTCCCCTGTTCGGTTGGCTCCCTGAAAGGGGGAAGCTCTGCGGACGGCTGCTTCGGTGAAAAAACTTCTTCTGTGTGTGATGGGGGCAGCAATAAGGGGCCTGCCTTTTTTTCTGGTCACGGTGGAGCACTCTTTTAAAATAAAAATACTCGCTGGAAAAATTTCATAGCAAATTTAGCTTGCAACTAGTGAAATATTATGAATAAATTCATAAAAATAGGACTAGTAAACGTGTATTGATCTTAGCGACACTATTGACTCAAGACCATAGATTTCAAGAAATTGAGGATATCTCAGAGTGCAAAGGACATTCCATCATAAGAAAAATGTATCAAAAGACGGGAATAAAGGAATGGCACTCACTGAGCATACAAGTACACGATCGCACACTCGATATAAATTTGCAGTAGATTCATGGAAATGAGACTTTGGCAATGGAAGAGTGGGTACAACTAAATATTAGTGCTATAGGGGATTCTAGAATTCAAGTGGAAGGAGCGAATAAACAATGAAGACGTCTTTCTTAGAAGAGGCGAATAAAGAGCCCAAAGGAAAACTTTTAAAGAGGAGAGGACGAGTTCAATGGCCAAGCATTGACGCACAGCAGCCGGCTCTTGGCAAGAGAGAATATGAAAGGAAAGAACTTAAAAAAGGATAGAAGTGAACATAGTAAACAAAATAAATGGATTATCCATTGGATTGACTAGAAATTGAAGTATCTGCCAAAAAGGAGAATTTAGCTCAGGGCTGCCATCCTCCTATACCTATGATGATGATAACATAGCAGCTGAAGCAGCACGTTAAGAAGCTTAATTAATCCAGGCGTAACTTAGCGGAAATTATTGGTACCCTTAGCAAAAAGAACAACTTTGTCGCAGTTTACACATGTTTAAACCCTTAGAAACTACTTAATTGTTTTTAAGTAAAGTAAATACGACTGGTAGACCAAAATAGCTAGAGTTTGAGTGTTAGGAGTCAGTTTCCATCTATTTCTGACGGCATCAGTGACTTTAACATTTTCTAAAAAATACCGACTATACAGAAGTCTTATAAACAATATTCAAAGCCAGTAATAAGATTAAATACGTTCACTCACAATATCACGATCGAAGACTCGGGAGTCACACCTAGGGAGCCCGCAATGTATAATGACCTCTGAAGGAATGCAAACTCTATTTACCTTCAACGTCTATACTCGAGATTATAAGGTATACCAGTACGAGTTCCCAAAGCATTGCATTCTTCCAACAAAAAATAATTATTCAAGAACCTCATCATAAGGTGAAAGGTCTCAAAATGTAAAATAGTTCACATAACTTTAACTTGAATAAGCGGAAATAAACATTATTCCGACAAATTCGACCAATACCATCAAACTCTCTCTCTCTATCTTGCAAGTATCGAGCGCATAATTGAAATGCCGAATGCTTTCTGATTAAGACGAGGCTTTATCACAAGCAACAGTTTCCGAAAAATAAATCTTTTGAAATATGCCTCTGTTTGTTCATTCACGAAAATTCATTTAAAAGTCAGTGAAAATAAACAAGCAATTGCGATTCTTACACCTATCTGAAAATATACCTTTTGGCATATTTTCATAGGCATAACTTATACCAATTAAAGTTGGAATTATACACATTTAACGTCAGAGTAGTAAGAAATAAAGAACTGGGTTCGGCTAGCACAGAACGTGGCAGCCGCATCAACTAAGGGGTGCCTTGTCAGATATGTCGTCTATAGGATTCACGCGGCGCCTGTCATATCGGATCGACGGTAAGCACTCCGCCCGCTCTTGGTAAAGCTGCCATCTTGTTTTACATAGAAGATTTTTGTCAATTTGTCTTGACGGTTTCTAAATTGTATAACTAGTAGGAAATATCCGAAAGATATACAGGAACTGTCGGTTACTACGATTCCATCGTTTTGCTTTTTTAACACTGATTTCATTACAAATCTTCAACAGAGAAAATTCGGCGAACATTTAAAAAAAATTTCAGTCCCACTCTATAATGTTTGAAATGAAAAAAAATACAACATAGAATTGATGTTGAGGATAGCCACGTTAGATAATATATTTACTTATTTTACTACATATTTTCAGGAACATAGTAAAACAATAACTAATGTAAATCCCCATAGAGCTTTTATAGACTCTCATTAAAAATGACTATCTGGCAATACCTACAGAGGCCAAAAAATAAGAAAATAAACTCTTTCAAATAAGATGCTAGAAATTCCTCCTTTAAAAGATATGATATACGAAAATTTAAAGGCGATCTCTAATATATGACGTAGTGTGCCATGCATTTCCATGTATCTGTTTCTGGACGTACAACGACAGAATTTCTGAGATATGTCTTTACCTAGAGGTATTTATGGTACTTAAAATACCTAGTTTGCCAACTTATCTACGATTCGGCAATTTTGTCGTGATGGATTTATAGAAAATCGCGCAGTTTTGCATGACTTCATTTCTGCATGCAACACAAGACGGAATGAAAGACCTAGTGGAAAAGGCGTTGGAGTCCTGACCGGAGGGTACAGGGTTCAAACACTGGCCGATGCCTTAGGGCAACTACTACAAGCACGAAAGAGATGAACTCAGGTGGAAGCATTATTTTTTAACAGGGCATCGAACCGGGGCGGAGTGGATGCGTCAGGGCCACGCCTACGCTCCGGAGGTCCTCGATTTTTCTCTGAGGTTCACCCCTCCGCGTGGGAGCGAAAGCGGGTCCATTCATTCACACCGAAGCGGAACTATTTTGAGCGATAACATGCTCTCCGATTCAGAGAGGAGAGTTCTGACTGAACTCTCCGGTTCGGTGCGGAGGGTTATCGACACAAGCAACCCTCGTCGGGGCGGTTGAACAACAACGAAAGGGGAGTAGAAAATCATAGCACCACCGAGCATTTAATGGCAGGTGATATTAAGGTTGGTCAACATCAGCAAACCCGGGGAAACATGAACATGCGCGTCGTGTGCCCTCTTCAAAAGGTTATTGCCTCGTTTACATGCTCCGAGTAGCAACCAAAAGTCAAAGAATCAAAGGGTCAATATCTAAGGAAAGAAGATATGCATAGAAGCATCCTCACATATTTTCATTATGTATTTGAAAAAATCCATTAAAGGCAAAGTTAATTCAAAAGAACGTACGATATGTCATTTGCAGCACCCTGGATTCCTTTCACTACCTACCATTTCTTACATGCAACTTAATCACACCTACAAGTTCCCTTATTTCTTTCTTATACCTATCATAAGTCCATTTAGTAAGTACCATAGTAAAATATTTATTACCTTTTCACCATCATTATTTTTCATTTATAATTTTCACAAAATATTACCACTCCCACTTTAATCACAATTTCTCCTGCGTATGGGCTTTTGAAAATTTTTATTTCACATTTATGAATTAGAGCAGATATGACAATTAACCTCTTTTTCATTTTTCTATTGTAAAGACAAAACTTAATTTGTTATAATTAAATCAAAATCGTTAAGTTAGCGTTTCAACGAAGAAATATTTTCATGAATATATCTGTTCTCAACACAAACTTTTTATTCCCATAATTTATTGCCCAAAAATTTAATTTTATCCTATATTTATAGCTAAACTTTGCAAAGTATATTTGGCACAAGTTGCATTTATTTGACTTCAGCATTACGTCAGCGGCAGCCGTCACAAGTTGAAACATATTTGGTTCGACTACGCCAACTGTTCGCTTCCCACGGAGGTGTCTCTTCACATTGACTAACAGGAAAATGTCACATGGGGCTAAATGTTCGATGTGCGGGCGTGTATTATCGTGTGCAGCATCCTGCACGCTGCTTTGAAATGTGCCCTTTTGTGATTGATAAAGCTTTGGAGAATATTCAGTACATCCCTTCACTATGCTCCTTTTACAGTAGTGAGTGTTTGTGTGTGTGATACGACATCCTTATACACTATCTCCTGAATATAAAAAAATGATATGACCATAACTTTCCCAGCAGAAGACACCAACTTGGCTTCTTTTGGTTTTGGTGATGCCAGATATATCCACACAGAGCTTTGCTGTTTTCTCACAGGATCAAAATGTTGTGGTTAAGCTTCGACTGCAGTGGTAATCTTTGAAGGGAATTCGTCATTTTCCTGTGACATCAACTTAAACTGCGAACAACGCGAACATCCTGTTGTCCGGGAATAAGTAGTCTCGGAATCCACCGCTCACAAATACGTCTCATGTACAATTTATCCGCTATAACGGAAAATGCCACCCACACGTTGATATACCAACACCCAATCAAATTTTTGATAGTGCTCTTAACGTTATTTGACAATCTTCTTCCAAACTGGCAGCACCGTAATGGATGTTTACTTCTAATAAAGTAGTGACTGGAGCTCCGGTTCCATCTTCCTTTGAAATTCATTACCTCCCCACTTGCAACGTCTTAAACCATCTTTCACCAGTGCTATAAGGAAAAACATACAGCTAATTGAGGACGCTACTCTCTCGTGATTTAGTCAATTCTTCGGACTGGTGTGAAGAATGAAATATCAAACAATGCAAAATCATATTCCTTTTAAGTGAAATAAATGTGAATAATTATATTACACTTAAAATGGACGTGAAAGAATAGCAGTCCTATTCCACGTACTAGCAATATATTTTTTTAGTATGTAACTCGCAACAAATGAAGCACCTGTGAGTCACTCTTACCCACATTCTTTCACGGTAAATTTGCATCAGAAGAATATGCCCGTCCTCTTTAAAGAAAAATTAGCTCTATTGAACGGATTTTTGAAAAACGTGATGAAAAATTAACGCAGAAGTGTTGTTTCACATTATTTAGGAAACATTGGGAATATGTGGCAAGTATTTGGGGTCCTTCGGAAAAAATATAAACAATTAATTTAAGTGTATATGTGACGGAGTAGTTGGAGAAAAATAGCGCGGAATCCCATTGAACCACAAAGAGAGCATACGAGATAAAAACGTAAGGAACTCGAAGACATTCGGGTTTACTTCCGACAACGAAAAACTATTACGGACCCACGCCCTTTTGGCAATCCAGTTAAAATAAGTTGGATGAGAATTGGACCCCAAATGATGCATGTAACTACCTACTCATTTTTCTGTACCATGAAATTTACTCATTTTTATTAATTTAATTCTTTAATTATATCAAAGTAAAAACATTTATAAACACCACAAACGCTCTAATAAAAAAGATCTATTTTAGTCGCCCATTATTTTACGAAAAAATAATATAACCACCATTTTATAATAAAAGGCTTGTTTCTAACACCTTTTGCCACACACCGTCGTGGTGGCTCGCAGGGTGTCGTATATGTGGATAAAATTACAGATGTCCCATAATTGATGACGTTCAACCACACCACCGCCATAGACCCCTTGAGTTAGTATGAAGAATAAGATTTTTGTTCAAAACGTACCGCAATTTTTCACTTAACATTAACTTCTCAAAACATTAAGGAGCAAAATTACACCACTAAACATTGTTTACTAGGAGCATGGTTAGGGTTTTGAGTAAATCATTCTTTAACAGAACGCTAGAAACGGAATGAAAAAATTTGGGCCAAGTTCGTCCCAAGCAGAGCATTTACACAATCCAATCTGGAGCGCGGAGATTGGGGTCTACCAATCCGAACAGGGTTTCGGGTTGAACCTTATTAAGTGGGCAGCCCTATGAGGGAGAGGAGGAGGGATGAGTGAGGATGAAAGCGGGAGGTGGGCGAGGATGGGAGAGGCGAGTTCGTGGAGGATGCGAGGGAGGGTAGGGAGGAAAGGGGGGGATGTGACCGAGGAGTGGAGCAGCGGCGAAAATTAGGTTGCCGGGCGGATGAAAGGAGAGGGAGAGAGTGCGGGCGCCGGAGGTGCGGGAGAATGAAGCGTGCGGTCGTGATCGGGTGTTTGAATACGTCGACAAGTGTCTGAAGGGCTGAAAATGGGGTAGGGGGACGGGCTGTGGGGGAGGAGAGGTGGGAGGAGTGCGGGGAACTTTTTAGCGGTTCCGTCACTCTAGGACGAGGGTGGGCAGGGGAGGATTGGGGTCGGCAGTGGAGGTTGAGGAGGCGTTTGGAGGAGGAAATGGAGAGAAGGAAAAGTGCGGGAGCGAATGGCTTGGCTTCCACGGAAGACGAGGGACGTTGCACGGGAGGGAGGAAAGAGGGGGAGAGGAGGAAATGGAAGAGAGTGTGGAGGTGAAATACGGGCGGGAGGATGCTCTGTGGGACCGAGTGGCCGTAGGGGATACACGGAACAAAACAATCGCCAGGATTCGCAAATAAGCACGAGGAACGATGCACCTCAATCACCAAGAAAAGAGCGGTCGTATTTAAAGCACTTTAACGGTAGCGTCTGAAGAAATCACGGCTATTCATAAAACGGCCTTCGAATCACATCTACGAGGTGCATTCCGGTTGTAAGACCACCAATTTTTTTTCTCCGGACTGGAATCAGAAAGAAACATGCGGTTTGTTTTCAAATGAGCGGGCACTCTTTGTCAATGCGTGAGAGAGATGGCAGCACTGTACAACAGACAGTACCTCTAGCG
>LYUA01000141.1:2227145-2243155 GCA_002093875.1 Calopteryx splendens
ATTAGTTCCTACACTTTAAAGTAATTAAATAAAACCAAAATCCATAAAAATTATTAAAAGATTAAGTGATCGGAATAGCTCCGTTAGTGATCAGAATAGCCCCACCATTTTCCATATTTCCACATTCTGCATAGCATCATTAATAGTAGTCTCTCAGTCATGGGTCATATACATCATTAATTTTTTATGCTCAGTACTTAATGCAATAATAGGCTATAATCTGGTGACAAAAAATTCTTATTTGTCACATTTCCGACTTTTTTATTAGTGCAAAATAGTGCAAAATGATCGAAATAGCCCCGGTCTACCCTAATATTACTCTTTAATGTGTTCCGGCATAGTTATAAGTGCTGTGCGTGATTTTTCTACGTGGATTAATGAAATTTTGACAGTTATGTACACACATTCTTTGAGTGACCGTATTTTTGTAACTTATGGATGTTTTTGAAAAATATTTCCAAGTGCATTTTTTATGTTATGACTTTCTTGTATTATTCTCCATACTTTCGCAGTGTAACATTTTAAAATTTGTCAGTTGGCAATTTCCTATCTTCGCCCCCCCGGTCTAAACTGCCGCGAGAGTGATGTGGTATGGGTTCATAACGGTGCTTTTTGAGCATAGGGTACCGGGATCCCACAGCCCAGACCGATCATCCTTCTGGCCCACTCAAGCCTGCTTGAGGGCCCTGAATCAACATCACCGCCCCAATTGGTCCCTTGCCGGTTGGTAACCGTCAGACGCATTGGGTGGCCCTCACGTTCCCTAAGTAACAAGATGGTCACCCTTTCTCGGAATCCTGGACCCTGCCGATTATCAATTCCTTGGGCGATTAGAAGCGGGTGGCCGGAGTGGCCGCGAAGCAGTTTTGGGGGATTCCTGGTCTTGCGCCTCGTCCCAGCAATCCCTCTCGCAAGGGCGCACCAACCTTCCCCCGCAGTTCCTCCCGTAAGGGCGCACCACCTTCGGCTTGGCCGCAGAAAGCAGCACCTCGTTCAGAGTTCTATCACTCGGCCGGGGTGAGTGGTTCTTCATAATGTTCCCCTGATTGGTCTGGGCAGGACCTCGCCCTCGTTAACATTGATACTGCTGATTATAGAATAAAGATACATTTTGGCTAAGCTAACTGGCCGCCTTATTGATCAAGAGCTCCCAACCGCTACAACACGGTCTTAGTTCCAAAATAAATCTCTAGGAAAGTAAAATATGTCATCATAACAAATTTTAAAAATGATTGTGCACATTTTTTCGGAAAACGTAGCCAATGAATGGAAAAGGTAGTGGATGTTGTATTCCTGCGCGTTTCTAAGCATGGTACTCAGCCGAAAAGAACATAATTCCAACCTCAAACCTAACCTCAAATACAACCAGATCATTCAGGCACGCATCGAAAAATGACAACAAAACATTATTAATCTTGTTCAGGATTCGAAAACCGATTCCCGTAACTAACGATAGACTACGTTAAACAGTGACACCATTTCTTACTTTTAATTTCACCATTTCCATTTCATTAATTCATATTTTCAAGGGGAAATTTTTATCTTCCCGCCTACGGTGCATTTTACACTTGAATATGCACTTACACGAAAAATGTTCGTGCGAGTTGATCAGCGAGAGCACCTTTAATAGATTAAACACCCTAGGCAGCTGACGGCAGAGAAGTGAAAGGGCAGGTAGGCTCCCTGCTGTGAGAGTGACTTCCGAGTAGACACCCTTCGAGAGTCTCTCGGGAACCTCACCCAGTCTCCCAACTACGGTGGAAGTTTTACGTCAAACGCTGGGATTTGGAATACAGGCAACATGTCGACGCAAGAGAATCACGTTTGGACGAAGGAGGTTGGGGATGGAGCTCCCGAGTGCCTTTGAGAATTGTGGCCCACGAAGCGTCTAGACGTCGGGGGGCGTGTGAAAAGAAATGTGGGATTAGAGAATTAAGCCACTTTATTTCAAATCAACGATCTAACTGTGCAGCGTAACTAGGAAAACTCGTTTGATGTTAAAGATGTGAAACAATGGGGTAAATTTCAAATGAAGAGTTAATTTCGTTCGACATGTTTTAACAAGTTTCTACGAACCATTTTGTGTACGGTACTTTTCCCCTCTTCTAAATATTTTATGGGGCGATAATGTGCCTGAATTCAACAAATGAAGCACTTTTAGTTTTATTATGAGACGCATCCATTTAATTCACTTTGTATAGACGATTTCTACCTACATATTTTCCATTTAAAAAATTCTTATTTCATACTCGTTTCTGTGTTCAGATTATAAGGCTATGTTTTTCTTAAAATTAAACCACTTCCAGAAATATTGTTTTGGAAGTCACTGTTCTACAGGCATAACAGGTTTTCACACTATTACCTTGTTTACTTGCGGAATATTGGATGGACCATAGTGCAAACCCAAATTTTGGTGCGCAGAGAACGTGGCCTATTTACAAATAAAACACTACGCTGTACTCCGTAGCTCGTTTCAGCGACGCCCTTTCCATTTAACTACCATGCAGTTTAATTTTTTTAAACAACAGTCCCTAGGAATATTACATAGAAATTTTCACAATAAACAATAGAAATTTTCACAATAGGCAATAGAAATTTTCAAAATAGACATTTGCTAATAAAATCAAATATAATAAAAGTCACTTTCTTATGGTGAATCTGCACGCATACCTTGAGCGGATATGCATACAATGGTAGGTTGTGGCTTTGTCTTTGGGATTAATTCAGGGATTAATCATCAAACGCTGAAGTCCACTCAACCGCATCGGGTTCAAAAGCGAAAATGAATTACAATTCTGCGTTCAAATAAATTCACTGAAGATGATGATGGAATGAACAAAAGTTACAGCAAACCTGGATTTTTCAAGTTCAGGAGTTATGTAAAGCATTACGCAACAGTATAATTGTTACACATGAGCGAAACATCCATTCTACCAGTGGATACTTGAATCACGGTTAGTCGAAGATCATGGACCCCATCACTTGATTTAAGGACGAAAAATAAATTAAACACATGCAATCGGGAATTGAAAAAAAATATTTAACTCATGCAAGTCAGATACTACAACTACAGAAGAAAAAACATAGGGACGGGGACACCTCTGAAAGGTACTTAAAATATTTACCACCGGAACGATTGGAAAACGTAAAATAAAAAAATGAAACCAAATCTGCGGAGACAAGTCTATTGGTTGGCTCTTTTTCCGTCACAAAAAAATCCACCATCCCCGTCTGGCAGTACGCCCACACATTTCTTCAACGGCTGGGGTGGGAACACAGAAAATGTCAAAAGGAAAGGAGAGGGGAGGAAGAGGAGGAAGGAGAGGAGGAAGGAGAGGAGGAGGAGGGGCACAAGGGGGAGGCAGATGTGGAAGATCAGAGGCGCTGTGGGAGGGGGCAGAGGGAAAGAGAGCGCCGCCTTCGCGGGGAGTTAGGTTCAACCACACCGGCAGCGGCGTCCCCGCTAATTCTGTATCCGGATTGATTCTGCCGTTAGCGTTCGGTCTAGAGAGCCCATATGGGAGAGAGAGAGTGGGTGGGGAGGAAGGGAGAGGGGGGAGAGAGGAAGGAGTAAAGGGGGAGCGGGGAGGTAAGATGGGAGGAAGGAGGGGGTGAAATGGAGGATGAGGGGAGGGAGGGCTTGAGGGAGGACGAGGAGGAGGGTGACGCGGCAGAAGAGGGAGGATGGTGGAGAAAGGATAGAGGGAAGAGAGAGTGAAGGTTGAGGAGAGAGAAATAGAATAATAAAACAAAAGGGGGGTTGGTTCAAGTGTCGAATGAACCTCAAATGTGACGCAAAACGTCACGCCCACGAGTTAAAATGTTATGAATTTGTTTTAGCTAGCACTTTATTTTCTATGATATTTTACTTTTGCAAGCTTTTAGGAATCGTTAGAACATTCTAAATAATATTTACTCCTTAGCATACGCTAAGTGGTCCACAAGATATTGTTTTAGACAGTGAGAATGTGACAATCGCAAGTGATTTTGACATGGTGGCCACTTCGACATTTTTCAAGACTTTTACGAGAGTATTCTTTTATTCTCCTTGCCTTCCAAACGACGTATAATTCACTTCTCAAGTTGAACCCTGAACGGGGAGCACGGTGAACAACCGTACGTTACGCAGGAGTCTGACACCGCGAGCCCCGAGGTGACCTCTTCCCCGTATGTATAACGAATATATGACGGTATGTGTAAATAAATGGTAAAGAGTCAGTCGTGATTGAGCCGTCATGCTGGAGCGTAGGCTTTGCATATCGGAGAGTTGAACTGATCCAATCGAGAGGCCATGGTTTCAAAGCGCCCGTTGAAGGGGAAAAAGCTCACTATGGAAACGTATGAGCGAGATGTGAAGAAGAATATCTCGCAATTATTTTTTTGCACAATTGCCCTTCGAGCATTCAATAATTAATATTTTATTTTAATTCTGAAAGCCAATGCCGTATTTTCCCTAAAAAAACTATTTTAGCAACAATGTAAACATTACGGAGCGGAGCATTTGTACCATTAAAGATTGTAGTGTCACATTAATTTTGTGAAATTTAACATGTTCCAAACATTCCTGAGAATAGAATATAGTATGCGTACATTTTATCTTATTTCTACATTTACAATGCAAAGTGTGTGCTCGTCACAGTCTATAGCAAGCGTTTTTCAAACGTCCTCATTTCCTATTCTTTTTAAATGTTCAGTTAAAACTGCTTCGTTCGTAAAACGCATCGGCCATCATACAGTTCAATGAAACTAATGAATAAATTTAAAACGATATCACGCACGACCGGGTTTCCCTCACATTTGCCGAGACACTCCAGTGAAACGCAGAGGCATGCCCAAAAATATTACATAATTTCCGCCACGGACGGGGAAGAAGGGAGGCGTGCGTGATTGGTGTATTGCACGATACGCAAATTGGATTTCATGCTCTTTACGAATACGCTAGCACGATTGCTGTACGACACCTAACTCCCACTGCCACACGCCCTCGCGGCGGCTTGCAGGGTAAGATGTAGGTGTAATAACGATATAACAATTTCAATTGGGACCTAGTTTCGCTACAGGCGGTCAACCTGAATTCGCAATGCATACTATCTGCATTTTTAGACGTAGTCCTGCGGCAAAATATATTGTTGTCAACTTAAACAACGGCACCGTGGAGAATAAATTTAGCCACAAATTGGTATCTTGTCAATCATAAAACAAGCGTTTAAAATGTTTACACTTGTACAGACAAGTGAGAATTCATAATAGAAAACGTGAACCTATGTGATAGACTTGTGCATGCAATAATCTTGTTTTAAATCATATCTAAAAATTCTTTTATTGTGTAGTTATATTTATGCTAAAAATATTTCTAATTTTCCACGGAAGGTATTGGGATTATTTCCATACGCTCCTTTGAATTACTTCGGTTACTTACGGTCCGTTTTTTAACTCATGTTATGTAGAGGTAGCCTACACAATTTAGTTCTATGCCTTGAAATACCAAGCGTACTCTTTCCTCTGGCGTTATGGAAGTTGTGGGATTATAAAATGATAAAGTTATCTCGACTGCAACGTGTGTAATAGATTGGAGAGCGAGATAGAAGAGGGAGGCAGAAGGAGAAGTGTGCTAGGTAGGAGACAGAGAACGGAGAGAGGGTGCAGGTTCGGAGGGATCGATTGCATTGGAAGGTGATGGAATGGAAGGTTGGCCCGCAAAGATATTGAATGTGAGAGGACGAGAGAGAGAGAGAGAGGTAAGTAAATGTGGCGGAGGGAGGGAAGGGGTGATACAGAGAGTAGGTATGAGGAGTGAGAGAGAACAGAGGGAGTAACGAAATGAGGTTTGCGACGAGGTAGAGGGAGGAGAATGATTCAGTGCGGCAAAAGTGGAGATATTGGCCCCATCACCTAAACACACCCCCTAACCTCTCTCCAAACCCTAAAATTTTCCAAATTCCGATCAGCGAAATATTGCGAGGAGTGTGATGTGGACAAAAAGAAAGAGGAAAAAACTTTGTGTATTAAGTATATCATCATCAAAACAGTTTCTAAAACCTATAGTCGTTCGCCATTGGATCACGCGCGAGTAGCTCCTTTATTTATGGGGGAAAAAATTCAATAAATCGATCATGCTAAAGCAGCCTCGAAACTCGCAGCCATGTCTTCGATAATTAAAAAAGAGAATATCAAAATAAAAATATCGCAGTCAAGGAATTCGTTTAAATGGATTCGTAAAGACTGAGGATGGAGATAGATAGACTGCTTTCAACGCGAAGCGGTAGGGTGATACGCCAGTCCTGCGGAATCAATTTGTAACGCAAGAAAGCTTGCCAATTATACGAAGCCAAGAGGCTGGGAGCAAATAAAAAAATCTATTTCCAGTAAATATGCGATTCCAATGATTTTTCGTTTCAACATATTTGTACATCAGAGTAATCAAATCAGGATCGAAAATATCTTCCGGAAATTTTACTTGATGTACCTTCTGGATATATTCGCAGTGAGAAAGTAAATTATTCCATTAATATTTTTTACCATGTGTGTTAATAGATGAATTCTCAAGGTGAGAGGAAATAATTTTGTCAAAAAAAAATCGCTGTATGCACGAAGCAAACTTTTTCAAGCATTCATCGTGAGAACTGAACTTTAATTCTATTGAACATAAGTTCCAAATATTTAAATTCAACTGCATATCCCGTTACTATTTTTAATATCAATACCCCAGAACGCAGCTAAAGGCGAGGAAATATGCAAGTTAGATCTAAATCGAATTGTAGCAAAGCTTCTCACCTTAAGGACCGCTTTGGCGGGTGAGAAAGTTGGTAAATAACTGCCGCCTAACACGCGATTATCAATACCCTTCCCGGAATTCCCAAAATTCCAGCCATCCCACCCCCACCCCTCTCATTCTCACAAAACCTACGCTGTGGTTCAAAGAAGGGTCTCCTCCGCAGGGACCCTGAAATCCCCGCTAGGTGAAGAGGAGAAAGACGAAGAAGAGGCAGGGACGAGGTGATGAATGTAGGAAAGAGAGGGGGGGATGGAAAGGAGGAGTTGAGAGAAAATGAGGGAAGCGAATTATTATTAATTCACCAATACTAAGCTCATAAACCTCACTCGGTTGGGTCTCGGCTCTCCACCTCTCGCCCTCCGCCATTGTTCCACATTTCCTAAATGAAATTGATAGAGGGAACCTTCACTCGGTGAAACTCCATAATTCTGTGCAAATTGTACAACTGGAGAGCGAAAAAACACTTGTTTGCTTCCACATGGTTATGTCCACGGCCCGGTCGGGATTCGATTTAAATTGAAAAATCACTCTCTGAAATGGAAGCGCTACCAAAATTAACGAAGCTAAATTTTACGGGACGGCAGCTTTATTCTCGGGGGAAAAAAATACAACAAAGAATTGTTACGCGGGCACGTGTTACCCTTTGCGGTGAAACGGATAAAAACACACCAGATTATAGAGACCCGCGCTCATAAAAACACGCACGTACCCTCGACTCCGGTGTAACGTATTAAAGCACACGCATGAAATTAATTTGTTCTCTCTTAAATCAACCACAAAAAAAGTGACGCCACGACGGTTTTTTTTAATTAGAGAACATTCTGTTCAGAATATTACCTCCCTAAGTAAGATAGCTAAATGGGACCATACACCGAAATGGGTGGTCGAGTCTTCATGATGAATGTGAATTATGAGCACAAGTATTTCAGTAAAAAAATTTGCATCCATAAGACGAACTCGATAAATAACCATTATGGCTACAAATAGCCTCGAAGGATATTTCGAAGACTACTCAAGTACAACCTTTTCCTCAAACCCAAGAAAATTCTCGTACACCTTGAACTTTAACTGCGCTCAGAATTAGAAGCTCACGGATTACAAACCTAACATCCTCAGCCTTCCGCTCTCTAATAAAATGTCGTACCTCGGATCAATCCGTACGAGTTCCCCATTTAAAAATTCCCGAGGAAACCTGTCTTGGAACCTTACCGAGAGTAATAACTTATGATAAAGAGCATATCAGGCTCACTTAATTAATGCTTCATCGCAGAACCAATCCGCAAGCACCGCAGCACTCCAATCATTCCCGTCATGTGTATATCATCCGACTCCTTGATTGTTTCGAAAAAAGAATTACCTCCATAAAGATATCTGCTTTTACCTTTTCCATTTGCTGCCTTGGATACATGGTCTCATAATTATTTCAGGGTTTTAATTCGTTTCACAATTTGAGAAACTTTAGAGCTTGTCTAAATATGTGTTAA
Source organism: Calopteryx splendens (assembly GCA_002093875.1). NCBI lineage: Eukaryota > Metazoa > Arthropoda > Insecta > Odonata > Calopterygidae > Calopteryx > Calopteryx splendens. Next base: position 2,235,405 of record LYUA01000141.1, read on the forward strand.
TGATCAATTGAGATTTTTCAATGGGGAACTACCTTCATAAAATATACCTACTGCTGACACGTGGAAACACAGCCAGTATGTTTTATTTAATGAGTACGTTAAACAAAAATCTAATACGTTTATTTCTATAAATCACTATTAGGGAATCTCAACGAACGAGAAAAGCAATTTAGTCGGTTCCATGAATATTTTGTCAGAAACTTGGAAGATCACGTTGAAAACACGAACCCGAAAAATAGTTCAAAGGAGATTACAACTATCAGGTGTAAGTATACCTCCAATCATTTCTTCATGGGTTACAATTAAATAAAAATACTTTAATGCATAAAAATTCTATTATTTCAACATAATTTCAATGAGCTCAATTCAGAACGCTCTCGGAGCTTCCTATTTTGGAACAAGTTAAGTCAATTTAATACATAAAATAAACAAACTACCTTAGTGTAGTCTCAGTCCGATTCAATTTTCTTAAAATGATCGAGTACCGCTAATGTTTAAAATTTTATAATCGCCGGCAATTTTAAATATCGTATTCATATTAGTATGAATATATACATCTAAATAAACGTATGCATACCAGACAATACTCCCCATCATCGGCTACATACTCCCTGATGTGATAATAGGAATGGGAAAGGGTTATATATGTAACAGTATAGGACAATTACAAGGTATAGATGGAAGTGGATATGATCCCAAACAGAAACAAAATCTCCAAACCAACTTTTCATTCGCCTATATGCGTTACCCATCATTCGTTACAGTCAAAAACATTAAAATCTATAGACTCTCGCGCTCGAGACAAAAAAATACAACCGCGAGAGATTAGCAGCAGAAAAATGTTAAGAGTTTGCATTTACTCATAATTATAATAGTTATTATTAATAATGGTACGAACAAATGTGTTAACTCGAATAGGTTCACGTTGATATGAGAAATGAAAACACAGAAATAATAACAATTCAATGTATCATGAAATTTTTCACCGAAGCGTGACTAATAACTGGGTATTGGGTCTGATGGATGCTATTTCACGATCCAGATGATATCACACATCTGAATTACCGAAAAACCTGATTACTAAAAATATATCATTTTATTCAACCATTGAAATTTAGATGTCTGCATCAATGAAAATATAAAATATCTTCTGAAATTATTTGAGAAGCCACAGCGCACTAGAATGTTCTTGTCGTCAATATCTCCAATTTGTCTGCTTCCGAGCATTATAAACTATCCCGCTTTTATAAGGGCATCCAGACCTCCACACCCTCTCACCCATCATTCATCCCCATAATCCCTACTCCTCCTGTCCCCAGGTTTCAATCGAAATCCGAATTAACATCGCCACCTCAAGTGTTACACCATGCGCCCGCAACTTCGGAAATTCATCATTGGAAAATGCCAATTTAGTGTTACCCTAATAGGTACATGAACTAAAGGTGAACAAAGTCCATCGCCACAGAGATAGAGACGAGCACCTACCATTCTTAAGCTGGGTCGAACATTATTAAGGCTACATACTTCCATTGCGAATAATCAAATACAACCGCTCTTTCAAGAATTACGTCGAATCTAGTAATATATGAAATACGCGAGGGGAACAGATGGCTGGAAACGGAGTGTTAGGATAGACGGAATGCAGAGGGTGATGAAAGATCGTCCTACAGGAAGGACCAGAGAGAAATGCCGTTCTCACTTTGATCGCAATTCGCTCAGAACCTTTTGAAGTGACCCATCGAGCGGCGTGAATGACTCTCGTGAGGAACAACTCCCTAATGACCGAAGTGTAGGACCAATGTTCAAACCAATATTACAAACTTCAGCGGGATCTCTGCATGACATTCATTTGGAGAAACCTACGAGAAAATGCTCGCTTCCATCGTGATAATAATAAAACAATTTCGGGAATTAGGCTTCTAGGTAAACTACGAGGCGGAGTAATTAGGGTATTAGTAAACCGCGCTTGTGATCGCAACATCTGAAATTGAACTGATAATTATAAAGATACCCTAGTCGGTTTCTGCGATAAATTTAATGCTTTTAATTGGATCCAAACACTAACCCGAAGGCTTCTAACAGAACGCCAAAACCTCAATTTGTATGCAGGAGCCATCATTCTCGAGTTCCGCACATCATCAAGAATTCTTTCATTAGACAGCAAAATAAGAGATTCTACGATTCTCGCAAATAAGAAAACGCGGAAAACTCTCCAGGGGAATTGTGACTAAAAACGGCATTGTATAACCCAACTGAATGGAACAATATGATTCAACTCTTAATTCTTTTCTAGATGAGAACACAGTCAATTAAAAATTTTCTAATTTTACAGAAAACAAAGAACCATATCACAATCTGTGGGGAAAACGGTAAATGAAACAGAGATTCACCAGAAACAATCTGGCAGAGAAGAGCGAGGGACGTATTTTTGAAGCCCCTAGTCTAAAGGCATGTGGGAGGTTAAGACGCCGTTAATACAACGTTCCCGCGGAGATAGAGGGAGATAAAATAGGATGCCTAAAAGGGGCAAGAGAATATGCATGCATATATTACGAGGGTCTGGACCATATCCGCATAAACCCTACCGCCTAGTACGCGAGGGGAAAACTCGCAAGGTTGCGGAGGACGAGGAGAAAATCCTAAAGCAGAACAGGTATTCCAAGCAGGAAAAACATGCATTCACAATGAACTCATGGTTAATAGAACACCCGGCGAATGAAAGAGACTTCAATCGGAGAGGAAGACGACAAAAATGTTCTAGTTTCTCTTCCCCGCGCGAGGCTGAGCTCGCTTCCGCCCGCCGCGGCGTCGTCTAACTATAAAGCCGCACATGGATTGCCCTCAGAACCAAGCACCTTAGAGCTAACAATGGTTTTAAATAAATGCGACCCCGAGAAGTCCAGTTGTACAGAGACACTAAGGCCAGAGGCTCAAATTTCGTCACAAGAATTAACTATTCTTACCAACTAATGCTGTCCAATAGTGTCCCGCATGTGAAATAGCACGCACCATCGGTTAAAATTATAAAAATAACCACGTGTACTACATTAAATGTTGTCAGTTACGTCTGCAAAATAGCAGAAATTCATTTTTTTCTTAAATAAAAGGAATAATATAGCCTCATTACTTTGAGAATGTACAGAAATGGTTATTAAAATATCAACACAAAATCTGTCGTCCTTCGTAATGTCACTCATCAGTACAAAACCTATTTATTATAAGTTATTTTTCGCGCATAGTTATAAGTTATGACCGAGGGAAAGTTAAGTACTCACATAAATACTCTGGCGTAACAAGCCTCTAAAGATTGAAAATGGCATGGCTGAATCAAAAGGTATACACAACACGCAGAACTTAAAAAAATACATTCATAAACATTAGGGAAACTGTTGGTGGAGACAAAAATACCAACACGATCATAACAATAAAAATTTCTAAGAAAGCGTGTGCGCAGCATTTCGGCTGATGTGACAACTCTCGAAGGGCTGTTACATGTGGCACGGGGGAGGATTGAGGAAGAGAAGAGAGGTGGGATTCAGATGGGGGTTGGGAGGAAGAAGCGATGAAAAGAAACGGAGAACGAAGGAAGGAGGGCACAAATAAATCAAGAGCATGAAAACGAAACCGACGACGAATCTTTTCGAGGGGATTCGGAGAGAATTCCTTCAAGGGAAAAAAATTAAGGGCAGGAAGGAGATGAAAATGAGGGACGTTGGGAGGAAGAGAGAGGGTGCATGGCGGATAGGGAGTGGAGGGGTGGAGATTCACAAGAAGGCACGGCAGGAGGTGGGAGTAAAGAGAAGCCATGGCTGCTCTAAAGGGACGAAGGATGGACGGGAGCTGGGGGAAGATGTAGGGAGGGTAGAAAGAGAGGGGGATGTACCATAATTGCTCAAACGGTCTCCCGCTGGATGACGCGTGACAACAATAGGAGGAAGACGGCAGAGGTTCAACGACTGAGGGGCTAAAATAGACTTTCGAAGGAGGGTGGGGAAGATTATAAATGAAAAGGCTCTTAAATAAACATGGTGTTTGTGTGTACTTCGGAGGTTGGGATGAGTGGCAGAGAAAGAAATGGGCAAAAGAGGGGAAGAGGGTTGGGGGTGAGGGGAATGAGGGAGGAGAGCGTGGAAGTATTTTTCCTCTCCTCCACCCAATGCGGGCAGGGAGATCCAAATAAAAAACCACACCCTCCCCCCCCTCCGCTCCCTTTAAAAGTTCTCCAGATCCTCCTCCCCCTCCCTCCAGCTGGATCTTCCTTTCTTAACAAACTCCCACCCCCGCTCGTCATTAACCCGGAGGTAAAAACGCTGAGTCAATGGAAAAAAAATATTACAAATCGTCGCGTGGATGATTAAAAAAAAAGGCGTTTGGCAAAAATGGCGAGAAAGGTTTTCGGATAGTGCGGCAAGGGATACAGGAATAGGAGAGCGGCCAGGTGTGAGCCGAAGGAGAAGATGTAAGGGGGTTGAAGGAAGGAATCCTCAATGATGGCAAGCATCTAGAGCTATGCAGTGCTTTCCGCACAACGCATGGATAAATAATGTCTCTCCCTCCCTCTCTAACCTCGCGACATTTAATAAAACCTTAGGGAAATCTGTATCGAGGTTTCTGGCAGAAACGAATAACAGCATATATCATCACACCTGAGGAATGGGCTCCACGTATGCCCCTTACGCGCTGCAGCAGTTAATGTATATGCAACACAAAAGGTGCTCGAGAGGCACACGCGGATACTTCTTATGGGAATGGAAGGATGGATCACTGCGCACACTTCAGAGATGGAACGCAGGGAGCAGTGTCGCCCTCACGTACTTGAAACCGGAGGGGCTCCTTTCGTGCGTTTTCATTAGATCGCGACAGAAAAATGAAAAATAATACATCGTTCATTACCGTAGACTTCTATCGGACAATAAGAGATAATTTTATCAATAACTTGAAAGAATAGATTTAAAATTTCCCAGGACAAATAAATGAAAAGATATATAGGTATATCAGAAAAGAAATTTCGTAAAAATATTTCAAACCGACAATGATTCTGCGAGAATTTTAGAATTCTGTAAACATTTTTGAATACATAAGTTCATACTCTAATGCTTTTTCAACTTCCGTCTGAAATACCATCATTCCATTTCGGGTTCAACGGTTCTAAATACCTACATACCAACTAAGTAAGTCCTGGTTTCAAAATTTCAAATAGGTGACAGAACAAGTGCTGTACTCAACCGTGCTCAGCCGCTCATCGCGAAATACACACCAACCAAGAAAATTTACAATGATAGTCAAGGCGAATGAAGGAGAAAGATAAAAAAGTGAAATCAACAAAGGATTTTTTTTGAGTGTTTTAGTATTTATTTTAAAGAAATTCGAGGATAAATGAATATTAACAAATATTATATGTAGTTTTTTACTATCATTATTTCAAAATAAGTATCAGTTGTATATAATTATTTAAAAAGAGTAGTGGTAGTTTAAGGGTCTGGACAAACGCCATTTGGTTGACGAACCTAGAGGTAGGAATAAAAATTATAGCGGGAATTTTGATGAATAAATTTAATAGAAGTATAGAAACTGGAGATAGTATCGAGGCAGCATCTACGGAAAAAATCGCGTACATCAGTTAAGCGCATAAATTTAAAATATGGTTGATCGGAAGGTATTTGTCGGTTAACGGGATGGCCACTTGCCTGGAGTCTTTTAAGCAGTCTAAAGGCTAAATCCCAACTGAAGGAAACATAATGCTCTACTTTCTCATGAAAAGGCAAAACATAATTAACCAGCATTTATGCCATCAAAGATCAAAATGCACCCCATGGTGTCAATTTTAAAGCTACATTAATATATATGCTAATGCTACAATATGATTACATGCTATATTTAAATTTACAATTCAACTCTTTGGGCGATTGCTAAACCTCCTACGAGGGTTGAGCCCAAGTATGGCGGCTAACGTTTCAATTCGGATTCCATAAAAATAGGGAGAAACGTAACGTTTTCTGCACGGAAATCGTTCCAGCTAACAAGCGAAACGTAACAAGAACGGTATATATCATTTTTAAATGAGGGTTGGGCGTTTCTTTGCGTTGGCTTCCCGAAATGAAACCACATAAGTATCAATGGCACATTATACAAGATTTATACGCTCAGCCTCTCGAACGCGAAAAAAAAAACCTCAAATCGGGAAAATACACCATCGCATTATCGCGTGGCAACGCCCAAAGCAATAAATATAGAGGAGGAGCCATATGCTGAGGCCGAATCCACAAACGAAACGGTTAGGCGGTGGGGGGGGGAAGGGCAATGGCGCTGCAAGGTGGTGCCGGGTGCGGAATGGATTCTCTCCGCACCCCTGCCCCCACCCACGACTCTCTCATCTACGACCTTACAAACACTTTAATGCCGTCTTTTTTTAAAAATATCGGGTCCTTACGATGCTCGGGTGGGTCCGATACGTGACGGGACATCCATTCTATTCCTCGCTCCCCGCTTGATTTGAACTGAAGCTCATGAGCAATGTACCCTACGCCGCCGATCGGAACCAAAGGGAGTGGGAGCAGCCTCCAGGTAATGGAATATGGACACGCAAAAAAGAAACCCACGCCCGTGAATTTATAAGGGAACCGGATCGGAAATGTCCAACCTCGAGAAGGAAAGAAAGAGAACATCGACTTAGGAAGGGCGCAAAGGTTAAGAACGTACGGCGCCGTGAAGAAAACGACCGAGGAGGAGTGAGAGAAAGGGCGAGGAGAGAGAGAGAAAATAAGGAGGAAGCAAGAGAGCGGAAATTCCCTGGGTTTTTGGTCGAGTCCAAGGCAGACGCGGAAAATTCTCGTACGCTTTTCCTAATTCAACGGTTTTCATTTCTCACGTGCCTGCACTGGTGACCTCCACTTCTACCCAGCGACCAAGCTCCACGAAAAACTGAATGGAGCTGATGAAAAGGGGAGAAAGCGTGAACGAAGCGTTAGGACAGAAGCAAAAGAGGCAAGGTATAGAAAAATACTTGGGCAGGCGGGAATGAAAGGTGTCGGCTTCTGAAAAAAAACCCTTGCTGCTCGTGAAAGAAAAGAAAAAAATCCACACGACCCATGGCGACACACTTCCCCTTTGCTCGCTGTTACATGAAGGGGAAGACATCTTTCCCGGATCAAGGCGTCATATTGTGACTAATAATTTGTGAGGGAACGAGGAATAAACCGAGAGACCGAGAGTGGAAAATAAACACGAAATCGCCGAAAATGCCTCGTTGAAACTCCTAATAGAGAAACAACGAACTTCTTTTGATTAAAACTCAACGAATTTTGACCCCGACCGGATTTTAAAACTTTATTGAACGGATGATAGGGTTTCCTTTTCGCAAAATTAAAGTGGAGTAGAGAACGTAGGCATCGTATGAAATTTGACTCGGGTGCCGAAGGGTTAACAAAATTTCAGCGAACATTTTTCTACCCCGATTCTGACCGGAAAATGTAACGTAATACCCAAGAACCCACTTTTTAAGTTATCTGCATACTGCTGAACCACGTATTTTCTCCGTAAATCGGTGAGTTACGTGAATGCCTCCTTTACGATTAGCATAATCCTTGCCTTCACCCACAAAGGCAGGGAGGAAAACCTCCTGCCCACCGTAAATTTCAGTCTGATATCAACTCCGTCGAGGGACGGAAATCGATCTCTTGCGTGTAAGGTTGGGACATGAAACCACAACGACATAAAGACCTGAGGGTGACTTTAAGAGAGAGGGGTGGGTG
>LYUA01000142.1:97024-109781 GCA_002093875.1 Calopteryx splendens
TAGTATAGCAGTACCTAGGGAGCAGCATAGGGAGTTCATTGAAAATCCCAAATGAATGCATTTATTTTAATCTAAAAATGAATCACCATAATTATGTAAACTGATGAATTATGATAAGTGAGAAGATAAATTTCTACTCAATTAGCTATAGTTATGAATATACTTGGCCATACAATTTGAACTTGACCCTACTTTGCATGTGTCTATACAAAGTTCAGCTCTTAGGCTAAGAAAAAAATGTTTTCATAGCTACCTACTAAATTCAGTAACCTATTTGGTGATGCGAGAAAATTTCATAATTGATAGATAATAACTTAATTAACAGCAATGAAAATGTATGAGAAATAAAAAAAATAATATTTCTTTACTAATGGGAATATTTTCCAGAAACAGAAAAATATATTGCCTCAGACCTCATCAGACAAATTTAAACACAGAATCACACATTATGAAATACATTCCTATTTATTGCTGAAAACTTTTAAGACAAGGAATGCCAAGAATTTCTAGCTACATTTCCATTTAAGTATTCATTTGTCAGTAACAACCTTTTAAATGGCATTTATGGAATTAAATCCATTTGGAGGTCACATACACACTTCCTAGTTGACCAAAGGAAGGAGGCATTCATTTTGATGGGGTTTACAAAAAATAGAATTAAGTGGTGGTCAATTATACATAGTAGAGTGGAGAAACAATACAAAACTTACATGAACTTGAGAAGGACAATGGATGTCTTGAAGGCGATGACAAGCGAGGAAGTCTTTATTTCGTACAGACACTTGTGTTTTTGTCAACCAGTATTTTAAAGGTGTAATTTTCTCGCAACTGTCACAAGCAAATGGGTTCCCTCCAAGGTCCACCATGAAGAAAGGCTCGGTGGTTCTATTTCCAACTGTTAAAATTAAAAATAACACAGAAATAAAAATCTTTTACAACAAAGTTTACTTAATCAAAAAGTGGGCAAAGATATAATTTGCCCCCCCATCCCCCCATCCAAGAAATCAGAGGCTGTGGCAAATTTTTTAATAGATACAGACTTTTAACAATCATGCCACCACCCATCTCTACTCCCTGTGGCCCCTGACCAATGTTCAATTGTAAGGCTTGGCAATGATTCACCCTTCAGTTGTGCTTGTGCATCTCTCCTTTGCTCCCTGCTCACCATGATAGTAAACAGAGATGAGCAAAAAGGCTAAATTTGCCCACCATTTTTGCTTGTCTCATATTTTAGCATTCACTCTACTGTGCCTGTCTTCAACAATCTGCACACCCATGCCTGCCTGTACCCACCCCATCACAAGTCCATTTCGAAAACATGAGCCAGTATTTGGGATGGGCAGCCATTGGTATACGAATCCCAGCCCACAGGCTACTAGATCTAAAGTTGTAATTATTAAATATATTAATGTCTTGAGGTAAGGTCCTTACCTCAAGACATTAATATATTGAATTGTTGAGGTTGAAATCATGAATTCCGAGTTGTAATTATTTCAATTATAAATATCACTTGTGAAGATACATGTAAAATTTCAATTAAAAAAATTACTAAATATTTTCTTTCACGTTCATAAAATTTTTATTTGAGAGTGAAGGGTACCCAAAATAATCAAATTTTCCAACAATTCCATGACATTATTTTTTCCTTTCCCTGGGTTTTACAAAGTGGAAGACAGGACTGAAAATTTTAAAGAGTGAGATGCAACTAAAGAATTTCACTAGCAAGCAGTCATACAAAAATTCAGGCCAGGAAGGAGTTCCAATTGTAACCAAGCTTTCAAATGCAGCTCAGAAACAGTGGGACCACCCTTATGTTGCTCTGAGCATAATCTTCATGTCCTTTTGATACTTGGGAAGGCAAGGACTAGCAATATGGGGACACATGCATGCTTAAGGTAACTTCAGGGCACTTCTTGATTAGGGCCCATCACATTTCAGAGCTGTGGGAGTTTCTGAAGAGATCAAAGCTCTCTAAGTGATATCTCATTCAGAATGAAATATTCGAGTAGGTGACCAACGAAGTTTTAGAGTATCTCCTGTAGGAAGTGTGAAATAAAAAATGCTCAATTATCACGGATGAAACAAATGATTCATCAAAGTAAGCAAATTTCTTTCAGTACCTGGTATACTGATGATACATTCTGAATCCATGAGTCCTTCCTTGGATTTTATGATAATGATTGTATAACGAATAAGCTATCACTCAAATTAAGGAATTTTATGGTGGTAGAGGGTTGACTTTCAAGAAGAACTTGTGTGCATAGCAACATCATGCTATCCACACAACATACTATGCTTCTTCAAGCACTAGAAGACACACTGAAACCTTCAAGCATGTGTTACACAAAGTTTGGCACAGGTAAATTCCATACCTCTAGTATGCTTTTCATTCAAGGTGTTTTAATCTCTCAGCATACAATTTTTTGACAAAAAGTATTCTTATTCAAAATCTAGTTGTAAACAATGTGCCACACATGCTTGAGGCATGGAATTCGGTGGATCCAGACACTCCATTAAAGGGTTAAATGCAAATGTCACTGCCCAAGGGCTCTGCTACCAGCTCTGGTCCAAATAGGTTAAGTTTATCTTGGGATCCTTCTTGCCAGAGGAGTGATGGGCCTTCTAAGAAGTTGGCTTTGGCTATCAAAGCACCATGGCCAAAAGTATTTCAAGCAAGGAAAGCTGTAGAGCTGATTGTAGAGACTCTTCAAGGCATGAATTTAAGAGCTCATTTTGATTCCTTGCAGTTGAGGTGAAAGAGAAAAAAGAAAAATTTGACCATGACCCCATTGTTCTTCCCTTTCAAAGATAATACATACTTACTCTATGGTGTAAATCCACCCTCAGTCTCCCAAATCTATCCTCACCAAAAGAAAAATGAAACCCATCTTTGATTAAGTTTTGGTATGGAAAATTCAATCACTATTTCTGTAGGAGAGAGCAACAGTTCCGAGTGCCATTAAGTCAGCAGTTAAGGTTCCCGCACATATGGGACAACAATACTGTGAATACAAGAATCCACAATAAGCATTGATTTAGGGTGGAAGATATTGTCAGTGAGGCTTTAATCTTCTGGCAACTCGTTAACACGGCCCCATCCCAGAGCTTCAAATATGTATCCATTGGTAAGACCTTAATTAAAGATCTAAGGAAATTTTCCCAGTGATACTTCAGATGTTGACCCATAAGTCAATTTAAATCTAGTCATCCCAGCCTCCTTGACTTCTGCTGAAAAGTCTCTTCTGTTTTCTGAAGAAGGTGAAGGAATACTTGAGGTCTGCCATGGGGTAGAGAGGTTAACATCTCTGTACCTACTCCATGCTTACAAGGAAAAGGTTAGCAGTCTTAATCTTGGAATCCCCATTAGGAAATTCATCGGTGGCAGTGAGTATCACATGAACGTTTTCAGCAGCCCATTTGCCTCATAGGGTTTGTGTTGCATGTTATCTTGTCAGTTCCAAGGAATGCTCTATTAGAGCTATATCACTTCAAATCCAAAATTTTTAAAATTTCACTCCTTCATTTGAGGGAGTTAAATATTATGAAGGATGCTAGCATATAGAAAAGCTAGTAACTTGTTCCTAAGTTTTTATTATTTATTTCTATTGAATTTTGATAGTTTATTGCTATTATTCTAGTCTTGCTAAGGATAACTATGAGTAATGTATTTAGTATTACCATGTATTTAACATAAGCAATAATATCTTATTGTGATGGAAAATAATAGCTCACAAAAATTCAGCAAGTCCATGGGGTTAGGTTTCAAATTATCAATAAAATACAAATTTTTTTATAAGGTTGGTAATTACAGCGGAAGTGCAGTTGAAGAACACAAATCCATCAGTGAATTAAAAATAAGCTCACTTGTGCCAGAGATGAAAAGCAAGGCCTCATTTAAAGATATTCTAATAAGCATCATGGTTAGTCATGAAGTGATTTTATCAATTTAGTTAAAAAAAAAGGCATAACTATTTCCTGAATCATTCAAAAGAAGCTTGAGTTGAATCTCTATTCAAGAGAGAGAACAGATGTTGGATAGACAGTAGAATTTAGTACTGCAACTGTAATAGATCTCTGAAACCTAGAACTTGTGGTAAGAGTAATGAATACTTGACAGTTTTGAGAGAATGGTTTGGGGAAGAATAGAAACAGGGAGTTTAACAGAGGAAAAATTACTGAATATTGGATAGAGCGGGGGAAGAGAGGAAGTTGATGATGGAATTAATATGTACCTACATGAATTGAAAGTTTACTAAGAGACATTGACATTGCAATGGGAGATCCAGTGGAATGCAAACCATCAGCAGAGGAAACAAGGAATGGTCACAAAAATTTTTGTTGCGAAGTCTATATTCGTGAACCTCACACACAGAGTTGTAAAAGGCTGAGTGGAAGGCATCTGACCTGGCTTCAGTCTGTCTCTCATGATGGCATCCCAGCTGTCCAGCGTCTCCTTGGGAAGAGATTCAATGCTGTTCTTCTCAAGATCAAGAAAACGGAGGTGTGGTAGGCAGGATAGGTTTAATCTATTCAGTCCACTTATTTTGTTGTTACCCAGGTGTAAGTCTGCTAGTGAGGGTAATGTGCAGAAAAGTTCAGGAACATCAGTGAAGGTTTCAATTTCATTTTGTTCTAGATGAAGTTTTTCTAACTTGCTAAGGTTGCTGGCCTTGAATATTTCTTCTAGTTGAACCAAGTAGCTGGGAGATGGTCCTGAAAATATTTAAAATTAGTCACCGAATCATAAAGTTTATTATTTTTAATTTGGAGTCCAATTCCAATAAAATAAGTACCTATACCCACATGTTAGAGGATCTCCTAAAATTAGAAGGTGCTCTAACCATTATGCGTATGCTAAGTGAATCAATCAATCATGCTAAGCATAACTTACAGCAAAACAAAGCCTTTAGTGGTGAAGTAAGAGATAATTTATTTTTTCCCCAGCAAAAAAACAAGACCAAGCTGCAGTATGAATTGGGCTTAGTTCATTTGATTCCAAAGTATTTAGTAAACTAGGTAGAAACTTTGTAAACCATTTTGCTATCATTTTGTGAAATAACTGCATAGTTCTTCCCTTCCCACTTAATATTAAACCCTGCAGCAAAAGCATAAAAATGAAAAATACCAGTCTTATACACATCTACAGCACAATGTATACAGTCCTCCTGAGAACCAAGGTTATTCAGCATTCCTAGGTATCCTGGCTTTTCAGGAGAATACATTTAACAAATGGCTAGGGGTCAAATTTCCACATGTTCCATTTCAACATTCCACATTCCTGGTTATTCCTTTGTGTAATTTTTTTGAAAATGACCATTCCATAGGTATAAATCCAGCAAAAACTTTGGTAGACATCTACTAATGCCAGCACATACCCATATATTTTAGTAGATATCCACTAAAACATGCTCTATTTTGAGTGGTAGGTATTCAAACATTTTATTGGATTCATTTAAATAGATAAATATCCAATAAAATAAGTATCTATGCTCACATGTGTAGAATGATCTCCTAAAATTAGTGGGTGCTCTAATCGCCACCTATATTAGTAAATAATTCAGTGGATATCCACTAAAATTTTTGATGAACTCTTTATTTCAAATGGGACCAAGAAAAATGGAATTTACATTTGGATCTTCCTATTTTCACTTTTATAAGCTACTTACCTATGTATACTAATTCCTTTTAAATGAATTTTTAACATGGATTATTTGAACAAAGGATACCATTTACTATGAGGTACTAATAAACATATTGTGCTAGGTAATCTGGAATTGCTATGATGAATATATGAAACTGTCACCCAGCAAAAACAGTCAGCTAATTGTTCCTTTGGAGGTAGATACAGTGGCAGCATGTTCACCCAGGGTAAACTGCCACACACCTTAAGCCATTCAAATGGTTCAAACTTACCACCATTTGGAAGTTTTTCATCCTCATCATCATCATCATCCTCATCACTGTCTTCATCATCGTCATCATCATCATCTTCATCTAAATCACCAGGGTCAGCAAATGCATTTGTCAGGTGCAACTCTTTCAGACTGGCAAAATTACTGAACACCCTGGGGTGGTTTTTGTGTTTAGACAGAACAATACTATTATGGTTAAGGATGAGCCTTTCAACAGATGACACACGATGAAATGCTTTGCCAGGTATTTCACGTATCTCATTGTTAGAGAGATCCATCACCCTGAGGAGATGGGGTCCGTTGCTCCAGCCATCTCCATCCGCTGGTTCACCAAGAATATTCCACATAAGGTCAGGCAATATATTCCCAGTAAAAATTAGAACCTAAGGAAAAAATATCACTTTTTCAGGATTATTTTTTTAGATGTTCACCTTTTATTTTAGGTGTATATATCATACATTAACACACAGAACATGGAATTTAACAGAATACAGATGACCACCTTATTTACCTATGACATATTGATTAACTCAATCAATTAAAACTTAAACCATGTGCATTAAACTGAACAAAATGTGTATACATTTATTTCATAAAATTTGCACCCCAGATATAATATTTCTAATTGCCTTCCCCCCCAGAACAGATTAGACCCCCAGAAGACCTTGAAGTTAAAGGTGTCAATGAATGTCTTCACCAACCTTCCATCCTATTAGTTTGGTAACAGTTCCAAAATCTTCCCTCATCCCCTTCCTCTACCCATCTTTTTCACCTATGTATAAGTATAAGAGATACTGCATGAATGTTTCACCTGCATGTGATGCACTTACATTTAAATTTTATCCAAATAATTATATGGAGTTGTAAAAGTCTACCTAAGATACAGTAGCTTACCAAATGGCCTTAACACTTTTTCAGAGCAATTCCTTCGAATATCAACCATCTATTGATATCTCCTAATACCATTATTCTTTCACCAGGGTCATAATTTCTCTCAATTTAAAACTGATCTCATCCTTCAAGGTTTTATGCTCACGATCTACTGGTGAATAAGAAGCTACAATCACAACTCTTATAAAGCTACCTTTCATTTGAGCAATCTATTAAATTCAAGGTTGCATTTTTGTGTTTGTAACTTAGCCCCCTCGTTTGGAATCAAGCATGTCCCTAAAACAAACATGCCCTATCCACACTATCATAAAATCCTGACCCCTAAGCCAAAACAATTATAAACAAGCTAATATCCCTTCAGAACAGACTACCCTGATAAGCTAGCACACTGCTGCCCATGTACCACCAATAGGTGGTATTAGCAGTGTATTGATGCATCAGAGAACCATTAATTTCACTAAAAATAATTAGAAAATTTTCATTAAACACAAAAATGTACAATCCATACATATACCACAATTAAAACACATATCACCTACTACTTCTCACAATTTGAGAGTTTGTAACCTTTTATTTTGTGAATCATTCTCTTTGGTTAATTCCTGTGAAATTAATATTTAAATATGTATCTTTCTCTAATTAGGAAATATTTGAGCAACATATTTATGCAACTCAGATGGCACACAAGGAAATTTAGCGTAAACCTTCATCTGACTGATAAAATCTTTAAAAAATGTATGTTGGTCATCACAGAAAATTAAAATAATGATGAAGTATAATGATTAAAATATTTCAATTATAATAAAATGCATTCACGTATCTATGTGTTACCTGATCACATCTATAATCAAATAATCCCACAGTGTCAATCAGCTGAGGGGCATTTACCTGTGTGGCCTGAGGGAGGTGTGTCAGAGGAGTTGTATCTGTAAATCTAGTATTGGTGCAGTTCACCACATATTGCTGTTTCTGTTGGTAGATGGCTTCACCACATGTGCAGAGACCTTTGAAGGCGGGAGGGCATCCCTTAGAATGAGATAACTGTGATTTGGAGGAGTGATCATCTTCTTTGCCTCCAACTAACTGAAGAGAGGCCACCAGTAAAATCTCTAACACATGCAGAACTGCCATCATATCCATTGTTAAGCACTGTAAAAAGAAAAAAAGAAAATTTAGAATCTGTGTGTGTTAATTTCAATAATATATTGCTGTATTCTAAAAATTTGATGATATTTAATATTTTATTCTTCCAATAATCATTCTGGGGATTAGAATAAATAAATAGTTATTAAAAAATGTAATGAAGTCCACCCAATAATAATTTTTCCAAGAGTTGGATCTTTAGGTATGCAGAAACATAAAAATAGCAGGTGCTTTTAAAAATCACCTGACTGATGAAATCTATAAATTTTGTGAGTTGGTACTCATCACAGAAAATTAAAAAAATGATGAAGTGTAATGATTACCAACATTAAAAATATAATACAGAACAAACACAAATGTTTGTGTGGATGGTGATAAAGGTAGTTTGTTTTTATGATTGAATAATTAAACTTATGAAAATGCCAATGCTTGTTGAATATAAATAAGCTTAGGTATTTACAGAATACATATGCAAGCAAGAAATAAAAATTATTCTTAAGAAACAAAAATAAAGAAAGGCACAAAAAGTAGTTTAAAATTGGTTGATTAGTGATGCATAATTTGCATTCAGAAATGTGTGAACAGTTGATATTCTAATTAGATCATAATTATTCATTTATTATAATAATTCAGGGCGGTTAGCAACATTTTTTCAGGAATCTGTTCCATATCTTAAGCCTCGAAATAAGTAGATCCCTATAAAAAACCCATGGTTAAAAAACTGTACATATTTTGGGTGGGGGAATATTTTTAACGCCATAGCCAACCAGCAGTTACAAATATTAATTTTTTACACTCAAGTGCTACTCCAATTTTTAAAGTTTCAGATGGATATATTTAATGGAATTTAAAGAATAACATCAGGGATCTCTCTCGGAGCCTGGCAACCATGCTATGCTCCTTCTAGGTGACAACATGCATATTTTTTAGGAACTCTGTTTTTGTCTCATATTTTGTTGGAGAATTTGATTGACCTTAACTTAAAAATAAAACTACATTGAATGTAACTAATGTAATGTAACTATAATTAATTTAAGGCAATTTTTCATTTTATTACACCAAGTTTCTAGCAACTCTTTATTTCTTAGGTTTTGCAATAACTAAGCTGAAATGTTTCAATTTCAAGTTCATACATATCTCATTAAAAATTACTTTTATCCATGATGTTTCACATAGCAAAAAGTGTGTTATCATATTAGGTAATCTTACATGAATAAGATAGGTTTTGGATGATCCCCAGCAACTAATTTGTATTAAGTATCACATGGACTTACACTTGTCTTACATTATTTCCTTCTTCAATTCTTCATACTTTCTACCTGCCTTCATGCTGTTCAAAAAGCCTATTCTCTTCCTTCTTCTGCCCTGCTTATACCCTTATATCATAGACTTGAACATCCCACTCCCTCTCAATATCCCCTTGACCTACTTCTTCTCCCTTCAACTCATTTCCTCTGCTCTTCTCCAAACTCACATCTCAATCTACTCTCATTCATATGTTTTTACTAATAGTTTACATATTGTGGCTTTTACTTACCATAATAATAAACGACTCTCTTCTTTTTGCCAATTATCTTTTTTCAATGTAATTTCTCTACTCGTGTATCTACTTCTATACCCATTTTACTCCAAATTTCTGCCCAAATACCTGCCCTCTTGCTTTAATGTTTAGCTCTGCCTTCTAACTTCTAGCGAATCTCATTTCTTTGATTTTCTTGAGATTAATATTTAATTCATACTTCTTGCATTGATTCCATAAAAACACTCAACAATAATTGCAATCCTTTGTATATCTGACTAAATCATTGCTTTATCTTCTGTTAAAATAACTCAATCTCCTCACAACCCACCTTCATTCCCAGCTTCCCAACTCTTCCTATGCCACCCTTAAAATTTCCTAGACACAAGTTTATTTTAAAACCATATAAGACGTTTTTTTGAAAAGAGATCAGCGCTTAGTAACAGCTCACTTATTATTTTTCAAGGTAATCCAATTTAAAAAAATATTCTCCTTTTTGATTGCAGCTAAAGAAGTTACTTGTTTGGGTACATTCATGACTATTATTCACTGAAACTGAAAGTCAGAACAGATGTTCGGTAACTTTGAGGCACAACTCCCGAAAGAGAGGTATGGTGGGTTATCTGGAATGGTGAAGATATGCCACCAACTAATCATACTCTAATTTACAAAATACCTGAAGTACCTGAATTTTATAAATTTTCTACCACAAAAACCTCTTCAGTGGATTATTAAAGTCTGATAACTAGTAGTAGTACATTTAGATTAAGGTGCTTCGACAACGTAGGTCATTTCGCAAATCTGATAACTAACTAACGCAAAGGTTATTTGAAAGAAGGCACAACCCATAGTTTTTTTTTTTTAATATTACCAGATCTTTCCTACCAGGGTTCTACCAGGTAGGTACCCTCCTTCCCAGCTAACTCTCTTCCATGGATTGACTGGGAGTTCCTAAGCTAAATTCCCGGGTTTTTATGGAGGCCCTCTGGTGGTGTCCCATCAGGGTGCTTTTCCCACAGGGCAGGGGCCGGTGAATAAACGAAAGCCTGAAATTGGATCTGGCCAGGAGGTTAACGGGGGGGCACCTTAAATCACCTTCCCCCAAATAGAAGGTTATAGCGCAGAGAGTTTTGAATGACAGATTGACGTAGGGTTAATAAGAAGAAATGAGAATCCGAGTATTTTAAATTGAATAAAAGTTTCTACAAGCAATGCCTTTGGAAATATTTTATTGGCATTAATTAAAATGGTAGTATTATGTCATTAGTGGTCAATTTTACCTTATATGCACTGTCTCTGTGGGGAGAAGAGAGGGGAGGAAAGGGGGGGATAAATTTTCTTTTTACCCTCTAGGAGAGAAAATGAAAATCTCCGGGGGTACCTCACCAAAAGTACCACCAACCCCCATAGCTACGTCACTGCGACCGGAGAGTCCCCGGTTCAAATCCGGGTAAAACCTCAGGGCATTCCCACATAAAGAGCCATGCAGTGTGATTTTCTGGATACGAGGGCTGCATGGGGAAACGTGGGTGGCACAAAAAGAAAAAGACAACCTTCCCTTATCCTGAGCTTGTGAAATTGGCATGTAACGCGAGGTGGCCCCCACTACTCCCCTAACAAAATCATGCTGAAGGTTGATTACTTCATTGGAGCTTGTGGAAGTAACACGTCGTTTCGAAGTCTCACGAGGATATCACATAAAGAGAATAGGATATTGATGTATCTTCTTTTACGCTCTTAGTTTATACCAAATTTCTGGTAATTCAGAATTAGACTGGCGAACTATTCTTGTATTTTTCGCCGTGAACGTGCGCAACCCTGCATTGCATTCATCACAAGCATACGAGCTCCCCTGAAGCCAGGAAGCAACTTGGCGACCCGAATGAAGCAGCGCTATCCTTGCTGACTTGGAAAATAAGCGATGCACGCTTCATTTTTCGCCAGCACTACTTCCTCCTTTAAAGTTGAAGAGTCAACGAAAAGGTGCACCTTATAGCGTTTTCATTAGTCCACCTGCTCGCACATTTTCATTAGTCGTAAAAAAACTGTATTTAACAAGTAAGATAAGTGGTATTTGTAATGTCGAAGGTCTTGCATTTAATGTTATCAAATGTAGGATCCAATAAACGATATGAAACAAATACGCTAGAAAAATGTACAAAGCTTTAATAAATATTATTACGAGTCGCATTCAATTATTTGAGAACTTAATGATATGAACACTTTATATGCACTTTTTGAATCTATCAACACTAACTCAATATTTGTCAGTGGGACTACACACCCATCTTTCATCCCCTTCCTCCATCTCAATTCAGATTTAATTCTTAAGAGATAATAAGGAGGGACGCATTCAAGGAGGGAAAATAATTAGCGCAACCACGCTAAAAGTTTTTCAAATTAACTTTCGAAGCATCACTCCCTGAGAAAGAGATTGATTAAATAGATAGACCCAGACCATTAAACAGGCCCAACATAGATTAAAATCATGATTGAAAATTACTTAATTTATACCATGAGCAAAAATAATTCCTAATAACTAATAAAAAGTCCATATTGAAAAATTATATACTTTTGTAACTATTTCTTATTGTCATTTTCCACTTCGTAGAATTCTACCAATATTCCAAGCATTAGGTGCGCCGCTTTCATTTGATTAATTGGAACGGTAGGCCGTGGGTTTCAAATGGTTCGTTTCTGGTCACAAAAAGTGACTTACGGCATCGGATTAATGATAATTAGGTTTCATAATATAACTAAATGTGTAGATATTTAGTCAATCATTTGTTCCCACAAGGTAATGGATTTTCATAGAGAATAGAAGAAAATAATTACATACATTTAGACTATTGGCACAGCAATTAGAAGAATCAAAATCAATCGACAACCACTACAGCTATAAAAAGAACCGAAGAAACTTGATGGAACATCAATGTGATAAAATAAACATTACACCGTTGCTCAGCAACATTTTCAGCATCTTCAGGTGGTGCAATAATTAAATCATTTGGCCGAGCAATAATATTAATTTGGAATTACAAAGAGTAGGGTATTCCATTGTCGCATTTTAGAATATAGCATCCTATTTAGAAAAATAAACCCATGACTGGATTTTTTTAGTATCTTTCCCTAAATCCATCAGAAAACCTCCCCATAGTACAATATAAACGTATTGCATTTCAATGTGAACGTATATCGTTGAAAAACATCAGGAAGTTTTCAGATACACACAGGAAACAATAATATATATATAATATATATATATATATATATATATATATATACTATATAT
>LYUA01000142.1:209641-228644 GCA_002093875.1 Calopteryx splendens
AGAGCAGTAGCACATATAGCTGGTGAATGATAGAATATTATTGGTAGAGATTAAAGCAAAACCAATGAATATGGTTCTTATTCAGGTCTTCATGCCAACAGGTAATCATAGGGAAGAAGAAATAGATAGTATCTATGAACAGCTAGAGGAAATGATTGTGGGTATTTTTGGAAGAAAATACTTAATAGTGATGGGAGACAAGTAATCATAGGAAAATGAGGTAGGCAGCGTATATAAAGCCAACTAGAGGAAATGAGGGATTCCATTAGGGAAGCAGTTGATGAGGGACTGAAATGTGGGGTAGGTAAATGGAGAGATGGGAGTGATATAGGAGAGTACTGTTTAGAAAGAAAGAATGACTACGGGGAGAAAGCAATAGAGTTTTACAGGAGAAATGGCTAATTATAACTTATACCTGGTTTAAACACGACAACATAGGTGGAAAATTCCAATAGATTGATGCTTACTATGATATGTTTTCTTAGATTCGAGGTAGTACTCCATGCAGACTTTAATATTTTGCTGCCAAAACATGTCTTGCAGTCAACAGACATATTATCTTTACTTTGAATCCCCAATAACTCATAATAATTTTGCAGATATTGGAAGGGAAAGGCCCTTTCTTTCTCAGTGGTTTCCATATCACTCTTCTCTGTGCAGATTACAGTGATGCTATTCTTGCAATCCTCCGGTGGTATGAGAAAGGATTCACGTAAAAGCTGGAGATGCAGAAACCTGCATTGTACCCCAGCCACTTATATTGTACCCATTTTCAAGTATCTTCTGACCCTTTGCAAGTTCTCAGAATCAATTAAGCAGCTTGTCTTGTAGGAGGGGGGTCACCCCTCAGAAACTTGATGTTGCCAGGTGCACTCTACCTAGGATTTACACTTTAGTTAAAACTGTCGCATGATAGCATTCAATCTATGAGGTACACAAATTTTTCCTTACGATCGCTCACATCTAATGATTGCTCAAACGTTCTTCAAAGTAGATTACAAGTAAAATTTACTTTTTGAAAAATATATCAATTACATACAAAAATTAACAAAAAAGTAATCATTACAATTAATGCAATTAATTTCACTCCACTACATACCATCATTATATATATGTAGTTGAAATCAGAGTATTTTCCTTAATATTTCCATCTTTTTCCACATGCTTCATTTTCCCTTGAGTGGGTACCAATTCAATATGTATGTTTTAATTGGTACGATAGAATTCAAAGATGGACATCATTTATGCTTTATTTAGACAAAGGTCATGAAGGCAATATGTGCATAAAATAATGTGGATTACAAAGGAAAAATTCCTCATATTTCTCCCTAATAATGAAAGTGCCAAACTTTCATTTTTCCAAAAGTGCCACTGGCATGAACTATTATCGGAAGAGTTTTCGTGTATTTTTACTAATTGAATATACTTATTCTGTCACTTTAAAAAATATCAAATGAGGTACTTGTTTTAAATATGGTTCTGTAATAAAATGGGCTGAATAAAAATCTTAACTATATCTTCATCAGTCTTAAGTAATGATTTATACCAGCCCTTCATTACTCCCTATCATGTTCTTCTTCTGTTACAGCTTGTAGTTTTTCTTCCTTAGATCCTCCAATTGTGATTAGTGTTTGTTTATTGCTCTGCCTTCATGGAACCTCCCCTATTTTCTCTTTTATTATATTTATAAAAGCATAGGTAAGCTTTGTCTCAGTAAGTGTCCAACTCTTCTGTTCTTATTTACTGTATAGTGATTCATATGGGCTTTTCCTCCTCTACTCTTTTCAATACTTTCATAGTTTTAATTTAAAACCTATGACCCATTAAAGGAAGATATTTTAAAGAAAGAGGTTTGAACTTCTGTCCATATAGTGATGAATTAATGGTCAGCAATTCAAAACTAAACCCAGGCTACACAAAAATGACTATCATAATTTTGTGTCTTTCACAGATTGAAAACTAAATTATTTGTTCACATAATACGTCTCTATACATTTTGCAAGTGCAACCCTTAATATTAATAATTAAAATGTTATATGTATCTTCCAATAAATGAAAACATTATTAGTGTATTATTATTAAAGGATTTTTCAAATTGTAGTATCAAAATATGGAAAGGGGGATGATCAGAAGGACTTGGAAACTCATATAATTTGTATTGCAATCCCAATATTTCAAGTCTTGATAGTTTCTACCTGAAGCATGTTCCACCTTTGGTGGTTTTACTGCACTTGTACATTTGCAGATATATGTGATAGATATTTTTATACCATAATGAAACTAATTCAAATCTTGCACAGATTCCCAATAGATCAGTGTCAGTTTAGTATAGTTGGTTTTATAAAATATAATATGTATCTTCCAATAAATGAACACGCAATTGGTGTATAATTATTAAAGGATTTTTCAAATTGTAGCATCAAAAAATTAATTTTGACATTGTGATTTTCTTCTTAATTTAATAAAATTAAATTTAAATCAAAATGCTTGCACTCTATGTATAGAGTAATACAATAAATAAGCGTGATACACTGGCTTAATATGTTGTGAATAACTTCATTTTTTAGGTGGTGATAATGTTTTAGTGGGCACATATGACCGTAAAGCTTTGTGGTTTGATTTAGATCTTTCAACTACACCTTATCAAACTTTGAGACTTCATGGAACAGCTATAAGAGCAGTTGCTTTCCATAAACGCTATCCTCTATTTGCTTCTGGGTCAGATGACCGAGCTCTCATTGTTTCACATGGAATGGTGTACAAGTAAGTAGTTAATAGATTTTGTGGTTTACATGTAAAATATGCCCTTATAAGGAAGAGTAAAGTGTCAATTTTTTTTGCTGCTAAATGGATTAAAATCTTATTATTATATTTTTTATAATTTGGTCATCAGTAAACATCTCTGTTTAAAAAGACTCGTAATTTATGCGTTAAGAAATTTTGAAAAATATGCGCATCAATTTTATGTATGATGTTATATATCTTCTGCCTTCCTCAGTAAATTGTGGTTTGCATTTAGCCATTGATATTTAATTAAGTGAACTACCAATATATTCTGTTCATCCACTTTAATTTCCATCCACATTTTAGTGATGTGTATGGCCTTAGACTCCAAATTGTAATCATTATGATAATTGTTAATTTTTATAAAAAGGTAAAATTATGCTCTCTTCAAATTTATAGTATTAGTGACCAGTGTGCTCTAGTTCAAAGTTTTGATTGAAGAATATACTGTTTTTTCAGTGATTTGCTGCAAAACCCTCTCATTGTTCCTTTAAAACGACTGTGTGATCATGATGCCTATGATGATTTTGGCATTTTTGATGTGCAGTTTCATCCAATACAGCCATGGGTATTTTCTTCAGGTGCAGATTCTACAATCAGGCTATATTCCTGAGAACTGTAATAGTTGTAGATGCAAGTTTAATGAATTAAAAATTTAATATGAATATTTGTTTTCATTTATTAATACATTAAAGGTGGGATATTTTTTTTCCAACTTACCCCCGGTGGCCAGGTATTTTTGAAGCAGGCTGTTTTTTTTGCAGTCAACTATAAATGAGTTTATATATCATCAAGTTTTTCTAATATTTATTCCAAACTTTCAGTGTTTGAATATAAAACATTCCACATTTTGGATCAATAATTTGTCATGCATTCATAAAATTACTACTTTTTATGAAATATAATCTTGATGACCTATAAAATTTAAGCAAACGATCAATGTAATCCTTATTATTGTGCAAAAAAATTAATACAGTGCATCAAACAAACAACCACAATACTTTCTCATTCCTTTAGTGTCCATGTGTCTGATATTCCCAATTGTTACAAAATTTAATATTGTTTGGATGCACTTAGCACTACATTGAGACACATAGTTTGCAAACATAATCCCTTGGCCATTTGCTTTGATTTATCGAGAAGACCTTATCCTTCATAGTTCCCATTATTTCATATACTGTATTTCCACCATTTTGCCACTGAAAGGAGAAGCTCCTTATACTTTTATTGTATTGTTTTATCTGTATTATGGGCATTGTAGATATAAAATAATTGAAAATTCCAAAGTTTATGAGATGGACTACTTTTCATTCATCGTTTTCCTTAGAATAGGATAATATGAGAGATACTTATTTGCACGATCAACTCCTTTCATGTGGGCATTGTATTGATTTATACTCACAGGTTTTACTATATCCTCGCCAGTTTTCTATTTTTCTCTCCTGTATTTGAGACTGATGTGTCATGAATTATTGATATTCTGACCTGCTCGTCTTTCCATATGAGAAGAAGAACGTCACCTTTCCTATGGAAAACTCTTGCTACAATCGCACTGAGGTGGAAATGTAATGACCCCAGGATGACCTTCAAACATTTGCAAGCATAGTGGAATATCAATTTCAGACCAATAATTGACATAATTATGAAAAATAAATCCTTCACAAGAACAGAATCACGTTCATCGGTACTGTCCGAATCACTTGAAAGTACTGACACCTTACACATCTTAATAGGTCGAATAGTATCATTGTCACTAGAATCATCCTCAAAACATACATGCACATCGTCATTGCATCTTCTTTCTTACTAGGAATATCTGACAAATTATCATCTAACACTTCCAAAAGTACTTCAGTTTCATTTCCTTCTGTTTTCTGAAAGAGGCCACATGTAATATCACAAGGAGCTTAAGACCAGAATAGCAAACTGTTCACGAGCAAAAAATATTATGAAGGCAATCAAGTTGAATGCATTGACTATTGATGTAAACACCTAAACAGACAAAGTAGTTACAATATCTCAAGGCAAGTGGAATCTAAAGACTGAGTGTAGAAAACATGAGTGATCTTGTGATCCGTCTGTAACAGATGGCGAGTAAAACATGAGTCAACTCGTGATTCATCCACAATGTTTTAAAATATTAAAAACACACAGGCTATGTTTAATTCATGATGATTGGTATCCAAATGAATTCTTCATTGTATTATACTTTTTTGTGAAAACTATTCCTTATTTTAAAAGTAGGGGACCATTAGTTTGATCAAATAAAGATAAATTGGTCTTGAATACAAACATGAAATTAAGTATGGTAGAGAATTTATTCAGTTAAACCACATTTTGTTTGAAATTTTGCTGAAGTTAACATTTGGGGACTAGAAATCTACTATGAAATCTTTTTGAAAAAAATAACTCGGAGGGAAAAAGGGGGCTGATAGTATAATGCAAAATTTGTTTCTCTTCACTTATTTAGATAAGTAATGTATCTTAACACTTATAGCGACAGGAAATTGAGTATTTAAGGTCTGGATGACTAATTAATGTAATTCTGCCAATAATGTGTTTTTTTTCATATGAATGAAAGATAATTTCTCAGGAAGTTGAAAATTTCTTTGTTTATAAGCGAGTTACCCAGGCATATTTTTTTATTGTTACATTTAATCTTGAAACTTATATGAGGAAAATTAGAGAAAGAATAGGCAAATAAATGATGATTTCGAGGAGATTCAAAAAATGTTTTTGAATATATCTAGTTAAGTGGTCCTTGTGGCTTTTAAGAAGCATTAGTAGTATCGTAGTATGCTCTTGTACTGATAACATTAAAAGTTATTAATTCAGCATACATCAGTCACCTGATCTAATTTCTTGGTAACCAGGGTATTGTTATTTGATTATGATTTGGCTAGCATTTTATTGCTGTTCATAACATTTAAAGTCTTGTGTTTGCCTCATTCATATAGATGTTAAGTAAGATGTGTTAATTGCTAAAATTTTAGGTACCTGTTTTTCTTAGTTGCTTAAAAAAGTTTATAAGTACACAATGCATAAGGTTATTTTCAGATCCAGGGGGATCATTGCTAAAATTATGATTTTGGATATTTAATTGAATAATGTACTAATACGCATAACTTATGCACATATTAATATTTCCTTTACATTCTTGATGCATTTCTGTTGGTGATTTATTTCCTTTATGATCTCCGAGTTGATCTGTTTGTGACTAGAGCGAGTGTATAGTCTACTTATTTTCTCTTTCCATTTGCTATCCACAATGTTACTTTTGCTGTTACAATATTCTCTTCTGATGACTTTCTTTCTTTTTTGCTCAAATTTTTGTTATTGGATTGATACACAATTGGATATTATTAGGATTTGTATTTCTGCTCAACTTTATGCATTTCTTTTTGGTTTTCTATTTCAGCTGTGATCTGTTGCTTTTTTATGTTTTTATAAGTATTTAGCATAGGCTGCTGATTATTTGTATCTCTTCAGAAGTGACCCATGGTGAAGCATGATATTGCACTAATTGGCTAATATATACTTGCGTCCAAAGAAGTTTTCAACTTCTCTCAATGAGACCTCAGGGCTAGTGCATAAATTAAAATTAATATTTTTAGGGGCTTGGTCCAAAACCATTTTAAAAATGAATGAAAAAGGAGAAAAAATAGGAGTAAAATATGAGGAGAGCAGGGAAAAGGGAAGTTCCTTCCCTCCATTCACCTTATCTTTCCCGGTCCCTCCCTTTCCCTATATTACAATTCACCCTTTCCCTGTTCCATTTAATCTCACCTAGATACCTACATATTGTGTCACCCCTAATTTTAAAATAGCAGCTATATTCTCAATGCCCTGTTTCATGATACACAGTCCCCGTTCAAGGCTGTGGAGCATGTTCAGACAGTTATCCCCTTACAGAACTACCTATAATCTTTAAGATGGTCATCTCCATCCAGAACTGGTCCCCAAGAAGTAAGGGACTCACTTTTTTTGTATTGTCTTTTCCCTTTTTCATACACCAGTTGCCAGAACTTCTTGGGGAACTGCAGGAGCCATAGGAAAAGGAACTGACCCTCCTACTGTAATTTTGTATTCTCAATGGGTTAGTAAAACATGCTTTACCCTTGTCAATCAAAATAACCTTAAGATTGATTGATGTGGTTCATAGAAGATAAAACGGATCACAATTCAACTATCAGTCAAGTTTTACAGCATTACTATTTCGTATCTCCGCCTTCATAAAACTTTTTCTTTCCCTATTTTTATCATAATTCTCAATAATGAATCTGGCCTATAAAATATCAGAAACCTTCCAAAACTATTATTTGAAATTAACAATGATAAAATGATGCATGGAAATGTTTTTAACTCTCTTTAATATACATATTTACATTTAAATTATGCTCTTAAACATGTTAAATATACAGTTGACCTCTGTTGTAACAAGTTCATGGCTATAATGTGCATATGCTAACCCACAAGATGAGTATGAAGATTTACATTGTAGTATTTCACGTATATGACAGGCATGCTTATCGAATATAGAGCAAACTTGGACCTCTTTTCACTATCTCAACCCCTTCAACCCTTGTAGGGTTACAAAATATGTAACCTTAATACCTAGTCCATGATTGGTCACCAACTTGCTACCTGTGCTTGGCATGAGAGGGAAAAGTTCATTAATGGGTATTGGTAATTCAGCTGAAATTTGGGAAAGGGCTGCCCTAGAGGAAGGGTCCATCCTCTGGCAAGTCCAAGGTCAGTTCTTTTTCTACCAGGGAGCCCAGCAACAGACTTTGATTATAATGGTGAAAATTTAACTTTTGTTGATGGTAATAATAACTGGGAAAGACACTTTATTAAAAATAACAAAACATTCTGATTGCTGGTTATTTTCAAGCGAAGTTCTAGTGTTATTAGCGAAGATAGATAAAACTTCAGTCATCGGATGCCAATGTTTTGAAATGGAGCTATAGCGAATTCTGGTCGTGTCCATCTCTTCCAACCCCCAGCTCTTTTAAAATCAGGAGATCGTGTTTGGAAAGGGGCTGAGGACAAGAATAATAATACCCTCCCCCATCGCTCAGCCATTTACACCTCTCACACAGATGGAAAATGCCAGTTTATTCACCTCCTTTTAAATCTTCCTAGAATTGCACAATTTTGCAAAGAAATAGTGTAGCGTTCATTGCAAATATCAGTGGAGATTTTACCCTTGAATAAGTAACATGCCTGTACATAAAAGGAAGTGCCTGTTTTTCCACAAAAAAAATTGGCATGATTTAGGAGTTAGAGCTTGGTGAAAAATTGTTGAAGTGTGCAAAATTTAATATATTATCATCCACAGTTTCAACTTTATTGAAAAAAAGTAGCAATTCTATCTGTAGAGAAGAACCTAACAGTGAACAATAAAATAAGGAAGTGTTACTTCATTGCTGGAGTAATTTAATACCAGAGATATGCAGTTTTCCTTATCAACGGGACCACTTTAAAGGTACAGGTAGATAAATTTACAAAACAGGGCGTGAGAACTTCAAATGCACTAATGGGAGGCTTGATATTTTTAAAATGACATAACATTGTTTATGCAAAATTCAGTGGAGAGGCTATTTTAGCAGATTCAAAAACAGTAAGTGAAAGGGGTCTCGAAAAGATTACAGAGATGAAGACATATACCATGCTGACGAAATGAGTGTTTTACAACGTGCGAAATTTAGATGACAAACGTGTTGGTGGAAAAAGACCTAAGAATTGTTTAATGCGCATGAGTGGGACTGACAAAAACACTGGTTGTTATTCGTAAGTCACAAAAGCAATGTAGTTTCAAAAATGAAAAGAAGCTTCCTGTTGAATATATAGCTAACAAAGAGGCTTGGATGACTTCCAATATATTTCAATGATAGGTCAGTGGAACAATGAGGAAAAACAAACATTTTACTCCTTATCGATAACTGACCTGTGTACCCATTTGCAAGAGTTCATCCAATGTCAAATTTGTGTTTTTTCCCCCAAAGGAGACTTGGTTTTTTGCAGCCAATGGACATGGGATAATTAAAGGTTTAAGGAAATTTTCAAGCAATTTTGGTTTCTACAACTGTTTGAAAGAACAGGAAGATGTTTAGATGACCATGATGATGATGCCATTCATTTCCACTTATTTTACCATCCACATGCTTTCGCCTTCACAGGCATTAAGTTTAATGGCTATAATGAGCAAATCTAAAGTCCCTTAGCACTAACACAGTTTGACTGTATCTTCAAATCTTAGTAAATGAATTATCTTCTGTTATTGTCGTCTCACCATTCCTATGCCTGTTCTGAACATATATTTGTCCCTTCAAAAGTGTAAAATAGAGATTTCAATGGCCTGGTTTTCATTTTTCAGCTAGCAATGGAGTTTAGTGAAGATGTAAACATTGCTTGAAATAATATAGTCAATCAAGTAAACAACTTGAAAAAATTGCCTTCTGAATCCAGGCTAATTTTTGGGTTAATATGAAAGTTATCCTTTAACTATGTCCAGATTTCATCCTTATATTTTGCATACTCTTCCAAGTCTTGGGGTTGTTACAAATTTTTTAATTAAATATAATATATGAAACATACTCTTGGTATTTGCTTTTAAGTTGCTGAAGGAAAGAATCTATATATTCAGTGATGTATGCCTTTCAGCCTAAAAAGAGCCTGTAGTTCATACATTTTGCTCTCCCCCACAAATTCTTCAGTTTTTTGGCGTATGCGTAACCATTTTTGGCTAATCTATTGAGAAATGGCTTGGGTGACAAAGTTTTCTTTTGCCAGTAAATGTATTTCCATTGGTAGAAATTTTGTGGAAAATCAGATGGTCCTGGTATTTTTAATTGTGGCTTCATCATTGTTGACTTGGCTGCCACGCAATCATGACAGCTCTCTGGCTATGAGGCTGTAATAGTTTTCTTCGACTCTTAGTCGTGAAACAGCCGGGGGGGACAACATTTCTTGTAGACCATTTCTCATTTATGACTACTTATTTACTTTCTTTTTGCAAAGCTGTCACACTAGATAATAAAGGAATCCAGAGTAGATTGTTTTACTTTTAATTTGTGTGAAAGTGGGTGGTTGTTACTATAACTTTTCATTGTGTTAATATTGTGTATAATGGATGTTGCACAATAATGCTACATTTTAGTTTTTACATTTTCAAGATTATTTAATAAAATGTACATGCAATCAATTACATCATAACAAATTAGTAAAATCCTGCTGTTGGTGAGTTTTCATCAGTTTTTAAATATTAAATTACATAAGTGTTTCTATACTTGCTTTTAATTACTGGTCCTTGGTGAAGCATTTCATAAAGGTTCACTCAAGCTTCTGGTTCATAAGTTCAATGGAATGCATTTACCAACACTGAGCAATCAAGTAACCAAGGGTTTTTGGAAGGAACAAAGATTGTCTACCACCATCAAGTACAAGTGAGTGATACATAACAGACTACCTGATCGCAGAGTATTCATAGCTTCCATTAGTCCTGGTTTATTCAATTACATTATGGTGGTTACCAGGCATTTTTAATGTTAAAATTGAATTAATTTAATTTTACATTTATATGGGCTTAATTTTGGAAGCTGAGGTTCACTGTGCTGATAGATTACCTTCAACCAGAGCACACGTAAGGGTAGCCAAAAAATAGTTATCACTTGTTAATATCTCAAAGTGTGTGCCTTGCTTGTAAGTTCCTTATGGAGATACAAATTGAACCAAAGTATGTTGCCCAGGATGAATAAAAGCTAATTATTATTAAGTCTTTCATTCTCAGTAACAATGAAGTTGAATAAATTACAGTTGAGATAATGAAATTATGTTTTACTTTGTTTTGAATTTTGTAGTCTAAATTGAAATAATCATAATCAGGGATGATGCCATTTTAAAACAAATGTGTTAACACCGTTCAACACTTCATTTCATACTTCTAAGTCATTGCTCTTTTTGAGAGTACACGATAAAGGTCTATTGTGTGAGCATTTAACTCCTTTGGCTTGTACATAAAACAGTGACAAATACAGAAATGGTCATGATTCCTGACCAAGATTGTACTTCCAGAACAATATTGTACACAAATGCAAAACAAAACCTCACTCCAAAACTAGCTTGGCAGCTTTTCCATCAATTTCTTGTTTTAGACCATTATGTAAAGAGAATTCTCTTTTGATGTAAGCGAACAATAAATCTGTGATAAGGAATATCTGTAAAAGAAAAACAAACATTAGAAACTTGGATTTTAAGAACTGAGCCAATCATTAAATAAATGAATCCATAATAAAATACATTCTCCTCATTAAATATATGGTAAGGAACTTGAGAAGCAAAATTATATTTCTGAATGTATAAGCAAAGATAAAATATTTTTCTTACTTGTGCAGCTGCAAAAACAAGTGTAACCCCAAAGTAAAAGTTAGCATTTGCTGAACGAGAGTAAATCCACAAATGCCAAACTGTAGGTCCTAAAACAGATGTTATTAGAAGGAAACAGCCAACAATGAATCCTTGTTGCATATCTGGAATTAAAATAACTAAATTAGAACTTGGTGATGAAGGTAGCTATATGGTAATAATCATAGCTCTAAAATGAAGCACAATCACAAACAGCATCTCATTAAAAATTTTCCAAGTTAGAGCATCCTTATTGAAATGAGCTTTTTTGCTGCTGCAGGAACCAGAGCATTGCCAAATGTCTTCGATGGATGTCAAAAAGGACCAGGCAAAGGACTCTGCTATTGTAAATGGCATATTACATTTACTTGTTCATTCCATGACTAGTATCTTAATAAGAACTTTTATCGGCAGAATAATTGGCACATAAAAGATTAAGAATGTTCCCACTTCAAATACAGAAGAAAAATTCTTGTTGGTTTTTGATTTTTTTTCTCTTTCTAAAATTCTGTAGTGGTAACTGCTCACACAAGTATTTTCCAAAGGTTTTTATGGGACAGATACTTACAAGCAAACAGATGTCTCCATGTTGGTAACAAAGCAAGGGGAAGTGAAATATCACCAAGTGAGGGATATGAACGGAACACAGCTGCTAATGCTATCAAAGCTTCTGCAAGTAGTAGAGGAGCTGAGCGCAACCTCATTCCCAAGGGTCCCACATAGAGAGCCAGTGCATTTAGCTGGAATGCTGCCAGAAATAATGACCTAAAGTGCTCAAACATCTCGGTGAAGAAGTACCAAAAGAGACCCACGTTAGGGCGAAGGTCGGGAACTGTTAAGCTGTGGAGGTGAGGATAGAGATTTTTTAATTACTGTGAGCTAAAATCATTTCTTATCAATTAAAACTAAGATAATAACAGCCATACTTACATGAAACCATAAACAGAATTCAAGAAATGCCAACCTGATGAAATCCACGCAGAGATATATAGTAATGAGATAATTGATATTAAAAAAACACCTAGTGTTATAAAAACACCTATTTTCCCTTTTACTTTACTAGAATTTCCAAAAGAACGAGCAGCATACATGCATGATGGTACTAGCAAAACTGCTGGATATAACGATTGGTATGTTGCAAAAGCCAGAAAAAATCCACTTAAAATCCGTTGACCTGAAAACAACAAAAATGAAGTGCCTAGAGTAGAGTATTTAGTTAATAACTAACAAGAATAAGTTATTTATATTGTGTAGTAATTTTATGCTGATGACAAGATGAATTTATTATCCTGTTGTTTATAATCTAATTTGTACCATATGTACATGGTGAATCTTACTGTTAGTAATGATCTATTGGAGAATGAAAATTATTATTATTAGCTATTAAAATTTTTATAGCAATGTGAATTGAAAATATTTTATCAGTAAAAGCATTAACCTTCACCATCTGCATACCTGACTGAACAAGGCAAATATTAATAGAATTATAGTCGGTGGAAACGATTCATAATTAAACAGAGTTGATTTTTGAAATTTTGGAAAAATTGTTTCTTTGTCCTTTATGATTAATAGAATTATTTTTTCAAATTAATTTGTACTGGAAATACAAAAAAATCAATTTTTTTGTGCTTCAATAATTAAATTGGTCGATTAATTCAAACGATGGGCCTGAGACTAGCTATCCATTATTCGAGAGTTCAGCTATTTACTAGGGCATAATTGTTGAAACATCTCTCATGAGCTCTCCAAAATAACATGGATTAAGTTTGGACGTTAGGGAATTGGAAAATGCCTGCTTCCAATTAGATATAGCCCGCTGGTTACTCACCAGAAACCATGGACAGTAATGATGACGCTAAGCATAGGTTGGAAAAAACTGTAGTTGTTAAAGAAGCACAGCTAAGGAGAGCGTATGGGTTGAGAAGATAAGCTGCAGCTACATGTAGTGGAGCCTCTCTCAAATCTTTTTCTTTCAGTAAAATATTGCCAACATCTTTTGCATAACTACCTCTTTCACGCTTTTCGGTTTCTGCCTAAGAATATAAAAAAGCACAAAATACCATTAACAGAACAACAGTATATATATATATATATAACTTAAGTATATTTACCACACAGGAAAAGCCAATTTATTCAAACTCACCAGTTCAACCATAAAATGCCTAGCAGTCATGTATAGAAGGTGGGCTGTAAGTAAATCGCTTGCAACAAATATGACGCCCAACCAACGGGAGCTTAAAGATTAATTGGTTAGTTTGTGTTGATCAGGGTGACCTCAAAGCAGAAACATATCTCCCGAGTAAGGATCAATCCCCTCATGGTATAAATAAGCTCCTTCAGTGACTAAAATGGAGTAAAAATATGAATCAAATACTCTTTCGTAACCGAATATAGCATAATATTATCATGTAAACTTTACCTCTCTTCCATGAATTTAGAGGAGTTGAAACTTCCACTCGTCCAGCAACCGTTTGCTGATATTCTGAATTAATGAGCCAATACCTTGCAATTCCAGCAACAGCATGTAAAGTTAAAAGTAAAGTTCCCATTTTTTCACGCTAAATAATCTTGTAAACCTCATCCATTTAAACCGACATAGAACCGAGAAAGAGCACCCACAAACTGACTCCCGAATTAAGCCATTAAATAAGTACCGGCGACCGCATCTCATTTGTCTCAATTGGATAAATGACAATCGAAAAGACGGAATTTGTGACCTAAAGTTGAAATTTTGTTGACGGGTTTCAGACATGAATAATTCTTAGACTTTTAATTTTCCTGCAATTTTTTCGGGAAATATTTTTGTTACTCAATGTAGGTTTAAAGTGTTTTGAATGTTAACCACCAGAAATGTTTAGTTGTTTTACCATTTGAAAATATTTTATAGGACGCACGGTGAAGGCACAACGGTTTCTCCGTTAAAATTTTTTGGTTTTCACAAGAACGAGGTTTACGAGTCTTTTTTGGAATGGAAAACAGGATCTTTAATTCTATCAAAGTTATTTTATAGTAATGATGAATTCGTAAGTCCCCACATGATTAGAAAGGCTGTGAGCTTTTATGGTACATTAAATAATGTGGCTTTATTCAATGTGGTTATGTGCGTAGTGTAATGCAGGTTCTTTTTCAGTACACTGTGAAAATGATCGAGGATATTGGTGATGTAGAAAATAAAATCAATGATATTCAAGAAAACAGAGAGTCAGATAGCATTGAAATTTCCAACCAAATGGGCAACGGTATTCATAATTGTGAAGGTGGGCTTGCCAATTCATCGAGTCTCTCCGAAGGTAATGTTAATGTTTTTCACCAAGAAATGTTAAAAGATGCTAGTAATTTTCACGGTGAGAAGTTGAGTCTACCCAAAGAAGAGGCTCATATGTTATCACAGTGTGGTCAAATCCCTGAGGTGAACGTCATGTCCTCAGATAGTCAGTCGACGTCGGATCGTGGAGTAAGATGCCCATCACCACTTCTCTTCACACCGGTGAAGGGAGAAGAGACATACGGTGCCGGTATGTACTACTTACAATTAGTGTGGCATGAATTACTTAAATTCGTACTTACTAATTACTTAATCGGTAATTATCATGTATTCTTTTTAAAAACCTCAGTAATCAATCCGAAGGTTCTTTGTTGTGATTTTATATTTATGATGGATTAAAGTAACACATGATTTGTTTATATTTTAGGCCTGCTATCACAAAGGGTACATCAAGTTACCCCAACATCCGCGGGAGAAGTGACCTCGACCCCAAAAAATCTTCCTCCGCGTTTCTGTACGCCGTCTCCGATTAACAAGTCTGTCACTGGAGTAGATTGTAGTGGCTTGGTTTTTTCTGTTGGTATGAAGAGATCTAGCCAACACTGGGCGAATGATGGCCATGATGAAAGTAATCATTCAAGTACTAGCTCAGATCACAAACTGAAACATTCAAGAAGTGAATATATTATTAGTCCAGATAAGCACAGTGTGTCACCAACTCATAATCCTCAAAATTTATTTTGTAAAAAATTTGAACCACTTTTAATTTCATCTTCACCATCTCATTCTGTTAAGCCTGATCTTAAGGCAACTGCTGCACAAATAGACTCTTCTCCATCACCCTCAGAATGCAGCGATTCATCCCTCTTTGTCACTCCTAAAAGAGAAGATAGAATTAAGGCAGTGACTCAGCAACAAAAATTAGTATATCAAAATAACCACACAAGAACTAAAAGGAAGCACCGCATTCGCACTCTTGTGTCACGTGCCAGGCACTTACTCTCTGGTATTCCCCCTCCTCCCTCTTTTACTATTCCTCAAATTAGTGTTGATGAAATGCTTTCGAAACTAGGGGGCAGAAGTATTTATGTTAATTTTTGTGAACATGCTGGTGCTACCCTTTGTTGTCCAGCAAATAATTCAATAAGTTCTGTAACTATTGATTCACCATCAATTCCTTTGGAAGATGGGACCCAATGTAATATCAAGACAAATGATATTACAAGTTCTATTGTGGATGATGTTGAAAATACAAAGGAAAGAACAGATTCAATTTTATCATATGATAGTGTCATTGAAAAGGATGTACACTCAGGCCCTTCACCAAACATACAAACACAGATGTTGCCCTGTGATAAAGGCTGTGAATCCCTTAGCCTCTTTCACCCATCAGCATCGGAGAAGGAGATAATTGATATGCCTTGGCCTGCCGTTTTAGACTGTGTCCATCTTGGTTTATGGTAAGAAATTTATTTTACTAATTTTTATATATTTATCCCATTATACTGCTGATAATTATAGTGATGAACTGATAAATGGTGTAACCACCCATCCATTTAGGGGCATCATTCAACCTGGTTATCCTCAGTATTTCTCCCAGCTATCATACCCATCTCTATTTTCATGGGCTGGGAACCACTCAGGAAAAGCTTAGAACATTGAGACATTAAGTATCACCACAAGTTAAAAAGAATAATAATAATAAAAATTCCTGGTGTAGTTATTATTTTGATTTCATTTTAAGGGAAGAAAAATATCAACTAACATTTTAGTTATCATTAGTCTATAAAAACAAACTCTCTAGTCTTAAAAAAGTCATAGGAACTGAACTATTATAAATTGCTTATTTTTTCTCATAATTTGTGCTTTACCAAATATTCTTTCACCGGGTGTGATGTTTAGAGAAGCTAGCAAGTATTGTTTGATTAATTCTAACAAATCAGGAAATATAGGAGAAATGTTTGCCTAATGAGGCCAAACAAAAAAATGAGAATAATTTGGTGAACTTTAACTCCATGAGAAATCATTTCTCGTGTGTTCGCCAAGTTATTCTTATTTTTCTGTAATGGATAACTTCCACTATATCATGCCAGAAAGTATTACCTCCGTTAATGAGGTCAAGTTCTTTTAAGAGGGATACTAGGATCTTGAGATCATTTTAAAATTGACTCTTCTTAGAAATACGTATTTAATTACCCTCATTAAAAAACTTATTTTCCTTCATTTTCACACTGAACTTATGATAAAATCATTGTAATTTTTCTCACTTGAAAGATCTCTTGCCCTGTCAATAGAATTTTTCCTTTAATTTCACTCGGTGTCTTTCATTTCCCTCTAAAATACAGTTTTTACCACTGTCAAAGTTATATTCACATGTAATTATTTGATTCCATAGAATGTAATCAAATTATCTATAATTTCCTTTTTTGTGGCAATTGGTCCCTCATAACATTTTGATTTTTTTTTGAGAAAGAGATTGAACATTTTGAGAAAGTTGGTAGGTGGGTACTACAATGCAGCAAATTTGGGAATCATAGTGCAAATAAGAGCTTGCTCGAACTATAAAATTGAAAAATTGCTATGCACTGTAATCACTGCATTTTCAGTCAACTTAAAATCACCAACAGTATTCAAATTGTGAATTTCATGAAAAATATAGGCTAAGAAAATTTAAAAAGAATCGACTGGAAAATATATGTTGGATTCTGTTTTGAGTTCAGAGCTGACAAAGTGATAAGTGACATGCATCTTGGCCATCACTGGTAATCAAGTCATGAGATTTGACACAGCTCTCCACTTCATCTTCTATTGGATAGCCTTTCCCTATCTACGTGATTCTATTTTTAGTGTCTGTCATTGTCTATTGTATATCGTCTGGATTCTTCCTCTGTAGTTCTTTTCATTCAATTTTCTCACGGCAACTACACTCATCGTGTCTCCAAATGTTTTCAGTAAGGCTACCTTTTCTGAGTTTTCATTAGACTTTTTCTTTTACTACTCTGCTTTGAACTGCTTCAGTTATTCTTTCCATCTATTTGATTTTCTTCATTATTCGGTGGCACTACATATTCAATGCTTTCAATCTTCTCTTTACAGCTGCTGAGCCATTGTTAATGCCTCACTACCTTAGAGAAGTATGCTCCACATTGGTACATAGGTATATATTAAAGTGAAGTGTTTCTTCCAGGCTTGTGCTGCTGACTTTTATTATCCTCTTCTTTTGGTTCTTTCCTTGGACTTCTTTGCCTGACCTCTTTTACTATTCATTAATTCCTTTTCTCATCATTACTGATTCTGATTGCCAATTTACTCCCACTTCTAGCTTTTATTACCAAGTTTAATATTTGTGTTGCCTTATATTCATCTTCCAAGTAATATTTGCTTAGTTTTATCTTCAAGTGGCACTTCTTTCTCACCTTCTGTAAGCTATTAAGTGTATCCTTCAGATCCCTTTTTTGCTTGCCACAGTTACTCTGCCATTGGCAAAATGCAACATTCTATTTTTTTCTCCCTGAGTTTGCACTCTTGTAGCATTTCCTTTAGTTTCATTTATTGGTATTTAAATTTACTCCTCTTTTTCTAGATTCTTCACTACTGTGTCCAAATTTAATTAGTATAAGCATCTGCTCTTTATGCAGGTTGTCAGTACTCTTTTGTCATTGTAAAACAAATGTATCTTATTCAGAATTAGAGGACTTTTATGTATTTTATTTAAAAAAATTATCAAGTGCAATTTTCAGATCAAACATTGTTGTGAATTTCAGTTGGTCCTTAACCATTCTCTTCCCTATTAGCTATCCTAAGGGCCATGATAGCTTCTTCATCTACCTCCTACCTTTCCTAAATCGAAGCATCTTTGCCGATGGACCCTTGTCCTTTATGCTTCATCCTCCTGTAACTGGTTCTTGTCAAGGTCTTCTTTGATGCATGTATCACAAGGCTTATGGATCAAATGATCTTGCACTTCATAGTCCATGCTTAGATAGGCGAGTACACCAACTAGAGCTATCAGAGAAATGTTATAGGAGGGGTCAAGTGAGAAGTTTCCAATTACCCCACATGCTATGTGCTGAAATTGGTATATTTCTTTCACTGCTCTTCCTTAATTTTGGGGGACCCTGCCTTCTCAAAATATTACAGGGGGGTCCATGGTTTCTGGACACCATCAAGTTGGCATCCCTGTGTACATCTGTACCATTTTGATGTGTGTGGGCGTTGATTCTTTCTACCATGGCTGTTCCTTGTAGGAATCTCATGTGTATTCTGCCACTGTTCTTGAGCATTATCCCCATTCTTGCATTTCTATTTATATATCTAGAGTGTATGATCCTCTAGCTTTTACTCCAAAGACCTTCTAGCCATCTCATTTCATTACATATTCCCTAAAATACCCTAGCCCATTCCTTGTATTTCCAATTTCAAGCTCTCTGGTCTTCTGCAAGTCTGAAGTGGTCCTACATTCCAGTTTCCATTCGTGCATTATTTATCAAACTTAATTCTTGTACTCTCTCAATTAATCTCCTTCCTGGAAATTTGAATGGGAGTTAG
>LYUA01000142.1:251151-267311 GCA_002093875.1 Calopteryx splendens
TCTCCCTAGAATATGCAGCCCTTGGGTTGCAGTCAACCAATCTTCGGATTAAAAGACAAGTCAAGTTAATTTAAAGCAATGAGTGTCTTAATTGTTCCTTTAGGGACCACAGGGCCACTGGAGAAAATATTTAAGTCTTTTAGGACTTATGAACTGCAAGGATGATAAAAATTAAAATGCACCATGAGAAGGTATGTTTCTCCCAAGAAATAATGTTTGATTTGGTAAGCGAAATTCTTTTCCCAGTAGGCCGTAATATTTTGCTTTGTGGATTCCTTAGTA
Organism: Calopteryx splendens; assembly: GCA_002093875.1. Taxonomy (NCBI): domain Eukaryota; kingdom Metazoa; phylum Arthropoda; class Insecta; order Odonata; family Calopterygidae; genus Calopteryx; species Calopteryx splendens. The sequence continues at coordinate 251,434 of LYUA01000142.1, forward strand.
AAAGAATTAGCTATATTCTATTAGATTAACTAGATTTATTTTCCATAATGCTGTCCATTTCCCCTGCATAAATTAGAATCTTTCACTTAATTTCCTTAGTTTTTCTCTAATGGAATAATTAATGAATCAATATATATCCTGTAAAAATATATTGAAAAAAAGTACTAGTCATAGTGTTGTTCAGTCATGATACTTAATAACAGGGATTTTGATTCCTCCTAATTCTTTCTTATCAAAGGAAAATATTGGTATAGAAAGTGTATATAGTTCTCTGCATTAGTCCACTTGACTGACGGTTTATTTCAGAAGAATGGAAAAAAGCCTGCATTTGTCTATAGGAAGATCCGAGTTTCTAATTCAGAAGGACAAATTGCATGAGAGGTTTCGTATTGTAACTTTTGATTTTTCAAGAGTGAACCTTTGAACCCCGGAATCTAATTTTCTAAACTAAATTTTTAGAGTGTCCTTATCCTTCATTAACTATGCAATTCATTCATAGATGCTTAGCTTGGTTAGCATATGGTTGCTCTAGGACTTCTTTTGACCATCGATTTCCATTGGTGGAACAATGGATATAATTATAGGAAATCAAGAAGTGGGGACATAGGGCCAGGGACATTAAATGGGAAATAAAATTGTATCACAATTTCTTTTAATAAGTTTTATTAACCCTTCCTTTCCAGTGAGTAAACTTATTTGTGTACGCAGTAAGCAACTGACATTTTAAATTCAAAATACATTCTCTTGCATCCAAATTTTCACATGGTTCATGCCAGTTTGGAAAATAAACCATTTCTATTACATAAAAAAATATTGTGCTCTGTAAGATTCATTTAAGGTAACTTACTAAGAAGCACGTTTACAGTTTTTACACTATCAATTTTTAAGCATCATTTCCATGAAAATATAAATGCTGATTTAAAAATGTAATTCATAAGGCAACTAGCTGCAACACCCTGTGGACATTTTTTCAAATTAGAGATGTGGAGGAGAATTGCAGGCAATATTTGCATCAATAGCATTCTTTTGAAACAATTCACCATGGAATTTCAACCCGACCTGGATACCAGAATTTCATAATCTGGAAAGCCAAGTTCACTTCCCCCATAAGGAATGTAGCAAACACCATGACTTGGATGGACCTTTGGAAGGAAAAAGGGTAAATATAATTAATTTTAGGCTTTTGTTACACATGTAGGCAATATTTATTGGAAACATTATTAATACTCTTGAATATGCCCTAAGATAATTGTGTACTGGTTCATGTTAGAAGTTACACATGCAAAAAATTAGGAAATAATTAAAATGTGGTTATTTAACACATTAAACAATGTAATCTCATAAGCTGGATTTTTTAAAATAACTTAGGCCCTGTCAAAATTAAAATAAATAATTGGAATTATGGTGAAACCAACACCACTACCTACAGCACAGTGTGTGCATTTAACTCTTGCACAGTTTTTTATTAACTGCCACCTGGCTTTCCATTACTGAAGGCATACAAAAAGAATCTTTAGGTAAGTTTACATGCTATAAAGGGAAAGTTTCTATTGGCATTCATTGGTTTATGCTATTTTTCACTATTACCCTTGTTTATTACACATTCTGGTAAATAAATGAAGTGAGAGTATGTGTTAGCAACATCACCAAAAGAGTAAACTTTCTAGTGAGGAACTGAATATCATAGAAGAATTTGCATGGAAAATATGGCATTTACTCCTCTGCTTTAAACACTTGCAAAAACAAAATCTATAGGTACCTTTCCAACCGTGATAGTTCCTTCATGTGGAACACGGCCAATAAATAAAGCCTCTCCATCTTCAGCATTTCCTCCAGGAACAGCACCAGCAGGTACATCACTACCAGCACTTGAAATCCATTCCAAATCTGTTCCACATAGTACCTAAAATATTTTAATCAATTAGTGGAGAGGGAAAAATATTTCTGGAATTTGATAAAGAGTGTCTATTTAGGAAACTTTCTGCAAGGCTTAGATGGTTAATATTCATTCAAGCCTTAAAAAAGATTATTTGTAGTATAACGCCAATTGCAATACAAGTGCACATCGTGATGCTATAATATAAGTAGAAATGAAGTAGAATATATGCATTCCTTGTACATTTGTCTCCATTGTTTTTCAATGAAAGGGAAGTATATACAGGAATGATAAAATGCAAACAATGGATATAAGATTGAATATGGATTGTGCCTATGAAGGATACAAATGGCTGCTGACATTTTAAATGCATTTACACTTTAAAGAAATCAAGTCATTGGAATGTTGATAAGGCTCAGATTTAGATGATCTGAGGGATTAGTTCACATTTTCATGCCTATCTTCATCATCTAAGTAGGGGTTTTAAATGGAAGAGAACCAACATACCACCCATCTAACTACTCCCAACTTGTCTCTCCCACCTCAATTGCTTCAACCAGTTGGTCATGAAATACCTTTCGGGTACTCAAAATTGTACTGAGAAAATTTTATTTTGATACTTAAGACATTTATCATTCCATTAATACCGAGTGGCATTTCCTCAGTCTCATATTCACCTGAAATTCCTCCTTGCCATGCTCTTCACCTCCCCATGGAATATAACATACTTTATGGTTGGGGTTAACTTTTCCTGGGATTAGAGCTTCCTCATGATGTGCTCTACCAATAAATAAGTCACAATCATGGTCATTTCCTCCAACATAAGCACCAGCAGGGATTTCTCCACCAACAGCATCCACCCACTGGGCAGACGTGAAAGCAGAGCTAACAACTGGAGCAGAGCCAGCCTCATCTCCCTCTGAAAAATGGATTATCAGTTTATTTGATATTGTTATAGTAATTGAAAAAAATGTCAGTGAACTCTTGATTTGCATTTCTTTCATATATCAACCATTTTCCTTATTGGGTTAGCAGTAAACCGTACACACACAAGCATGCATAATATATGTATATATCCAAGCGTATATAATATATTCTCTGGTATTTATTGCAGTAAAAATCATGCCATGCTGAATATATGAAGAGGAAAATCATAAACTGGCATTTTATTTTAATGATAATCCTGCATTGTACTAATTAATGATGATAAATAGTAATTAAAAGTAATGAATAACGATATCAAGTGTCTCATTACCAAGGAGAGGTCTGCAGATCACTTCAAGGGAATGATTCTTTAAAGTTACTTAAATTGCGTGAAGCTTATTAAGCAAACATTTGAAAATGCTCTTGTTGTTATGCCTACCCTAGCAAGCTTAAGCATGACAAAAAGAAATAATATAAGACTTAGCTTTATAGTATAAGCAAATTACAGTACTTTCCCTATATAATTTTATTTCATTCTGTAGTAAAATCTATAGAAAGAAAGAAGATCGAATCATCATGCAGTGATGAAATCAATCCAGTTATAGCCTCATCTCCAAAGCTTTTATTCAATAGTTTAACACAAACAATCATCAAAAAAGATAGTATGCGTGCCATTAGATGTCATATTTTCAAAAAAAAAAAGCATGTGGAGTTGTCTGGGTAGTGTCTGGATGAACAAGCATAGCAACCATGGGTATGTACATAATAGAAGGGTTTCTAGTGAAGTCCTGAAGAGGGTTATCTGTTACAATTATCCAATGTATTACCACCAGTATGAGTTTAAGCACTTCTCTTAACTATTCTTTTGTCTTTATCTTTTATGCCTCGGGGTATTATTTTTTGTGTAACAGATGTAAGGGATCCTCCTCAGTTTCAAGTTTACTCACAATAGGAAAAAAGAGACAAATCTTGCCTGACAAACTTATCCTTAAAACCCCTCTATTATTAATCACCCATTTTTCCAGTTTTTAATTTTAACATGCATCAACACAGCAATCTAGTGGGTTCATGGGAGAGCACCTATGTACTTAAAAAAAAAAGCTATGGTATTTCAGCTACTTACTGCACTTACAATGGGGAAGAGCCAGGCTGTTATGCCAAGCCAAGTTATGGAAACATTATTTACGAACCAGGAAATACAATTGCCAATCCCAAATCGAGAGATGATCATGTGATGTCAATATGAAACTATTTTATCAAGCTCACCATGAAATGACTGTCACAATTGTTGCTCAGCTATAGAGGGTGGCAATTCCAGTAGAGCAATCCAAACATATGATGAAAGAAAATTCTCTTTGAATGTATAAGAATGAAACAGTATTGAGACATTCTTGAAGTGACATAATTGAAAAACCCTTTCATATCACTTATTCTAACATTAGCAAATTTTAATTCATAACCTATCCTTGAAGGTTTGTTTTGGAAGAAGATACCAAACAATTATGCAAACAACACACAGGCACAGTCTAAAACAATGGTACAAGCAAGACAAACTAGATTTAATTGCAAAAATATAGTATGTAGCTAATTGCACATAAAAAGATTTGAATGCACAGCAAAATCTGAAAAAGCTGGAAACTAACTCAGTTTGGTGTATCCTATTCAATGTATTCTATTCTAATTATATGCCATGAAAATGAAAGTTTTTGCATCATCATCACAAGGTCAGTTTTAGTCCCAAGTTTTCAGCTTTATTCAGGTTTTACTAAATTATAGATGGATAGAATAGAGACAAGTAGATAGTAGTATTTACTTGCTAATGCCTCCGTCTAATTCCACTTTAAAGAATCATGCATAATCCACATGAATGGGTGGAGTTTCAATTATTTAGATGTTATTGATCATTAAAAAAATAGCTCCAGAATTATTTTGAATTATACAAGACAAAGATGCTTCATATCTTAATAACATTGCATGTAATTAATACAATGTTTCTCAACCTTTTTGCTCCTAGACTACTTTTGAATAATCTCATTTCCTTAGCATCACTTTCAACTGAGTATTTAAACAACATTTCCAGAGCAGGTATGCTCTGGTTTTAGGTGGTCGGTACATAATTGCATCTATTATAGTTTAGAAATGGTTGATGGGACTTGATGAAAGGATTTGCTGGTGCATATTTTGCAACATGAGACTTAGGTTGGACAGCTTTGTTCCTAGAGGTCTCTCTCATTGGTTGAGAATCACTGTACTAAATTCACATAGCTCAAAGGAGTTTGTGAAGTAAAAAGTTTTTGCGAGTTAAATAAAAATAGTTTTTTCCCCAGCATTTAGCTTTAATATAGACTATAAGATGCATCTTTTGGGTAGCTATATGCCTTGCAGACTGGTCACCATCCCTGTCTCACCCCCACGATAGATTACTTATGATTTAAGAGTACTACCATTTGTCATGACTCATGACTAAATGCACTCTTTGCATTAAAGAATGAACCTATTAGTACTATTAAATGTTTAATGAAAACAAGACTTTCATCCTGGTACAATGGAAATGCTACAAGCACACAATTTGCAGTCTTTCTCACAGATAATATATGAATTTCTGTATCATACATAAAAACAATCATTTATATGATTTCCAGGATATTTAGATTGATATAATGATGACTGGATTATTTCAAATCTTATTTTCCAATAAAATATGTCGCTCATTAAGACTGCCATGTCAGAAAATGCCTATTGCTCCCATTATTAGTCACAAAAACGTGGCTGACCTTTAATCTTCCAGTGTCCTCTGGAGCCCCAAGCAGTTCTCACTCCGATATGAGTGACTCCCACTTGGTCTGGGTCATGGTACTCAAGGATTGGTGCTGATGCTGCACCTCCAGGTACAACAGACACTTTCCCATTATTCCACTTCACTCGAAAACGCTGAAATGTTGAATCAGTGACTATGCCAGGGGTCTCAGCTGTGGCACGATCAGGTTTGACACCATCACGTCGAATGGCTGAACGCATATTTTCCCACCCTCCGATGAATACTTCAATGCGAGGAAATGCCTCATGGTTTGCAGGAGTTGGAGATGAGATGAGTGCAATGTGAGCATTGGATGGACAGCGGACATCCAATGTCACAGCACCACTGGGAACTGGCCAGAACTCGTACTGCAGTTTGTCGGGAGAGTGGATGGTACGTGAGCCTGGTGATAGGTAATGATGATAGGAAAGGAATGCACATGCCAATAATGGGTCATGGTATTCTGGGGATATGGAACATGGAGACATTATGACCTCAAGCTTCTCAAAACCATATATTGTCCCAGGGAGCCTTTCTCATGAATGTGTTAGATGATTTCATTACTGAAGAGGAAAAGGAGGTTCTAAAATGGGTATTGTGACATTCTAATGAGAACTTTGGGGGAGTTACAATTGAAAGAAGACAATGAGTTTCCTAGCTGACAAAGAGATGCTGCTCTTACGAAAGCATCAAGTCAAAAATTTACATACATGAGGCAATGAGAAATAATAAGTTTCTCAGTAATTCACACCATATCAATAGATAATTTATATGCACAATCAACATTATTAAATAAAATTGATCATCACTTCTTTTGGGATTGCCAAATGTTTTACTGTTAAGTATACCTTTGAAATATCACTATTTGGTTGCATTGCTAAAGACTCACCTTCAATGATCCATTGACCAGTTGCACCCCAACCAGTTCTTACACCATAGTGTCCAATTGGAAAGGGATCAGGATCAGCATATTCAAGGAAAGGCGAAGCTTGCCCACCATGCCCCACCTGAATGGTTCCATCAGTCCACCGGACCCAGAACTCACGTTCCTCATCCGCAGTTACTACATTGGGGGTCTCTGCTTCAGACTTATCAGGCTTTTGACGGTCACGGCGCAAGGCAGACCTACAAGTTATTGCATACTACTATTATTGAAATTCCCAGATACAGCACAAAGACAGGTTCTTAAATGCAAATTAGATGCATGGCATTCTAGTCAAACAGTGACATCAGCACACCCAGTTTGAAGAGCTGGGGGAATGGGTTACTTTTGTATTGTAAAAATGTATTTAAGGACATTTACATCTTGTAAATTTTAGCACTTAGCATGATGCCATCAGTTGAGTGAATTATAACTTGTCACCATCCCGGAAAGGGTGGGATTTGCTGTATAGACAGACTTAAGTTACCATAAAAAAGCTGAAGTGACGTTGGTCGCAAGCTACAGTGCTACAGTTATAAACTTTGCTTCTCTCAACATAGAGGGGTTTTGTCATTTGTGGGCAATTTTTCGACATTCGTGTGTCCCACGTTAATTTTTTATTGACAAAATCATGCCATAAAAATTAAGTAGGCAAAAGAACCGAATTTTGCATTCCAATAGAAAAGTTTGACGTTTCCGCAGTAGAATTTCACCTCTTTAAATTTTATGAAACAAATTCGAACTGCGGCATGAATGAAACTTGTCCCCGCAAATTCCCTAAATGTCATCTACGATTCTAAAATGTACCGCGAACTCTAAATTTAACTGCGAGCTGAAAAACATCATACGACTTGAAAATCCCTTTATGAAAGAAAACCTACAGTAATCATAAACCTTCAATCCATTTTGCACCGTGTTCAGTGACTCCCGTGAAGTACAGGGTATAATCTACAAAAATAAGTCTTTTAAGCCAAGGGAAATGTCATTTGCCAGCATGGAATCTGTTTTTACAAAGTATAAGAATATCAAAATGTTTTAATTATATTTATAATAAGCTATAAATTACGTTTGTTCTAATGTATCTCAGCCCGTAAGAAAGGTATAATTCTAGGCGTATACTCTGGGTATTACCATTGGCTGTATTAGCATTGAATTTACAGCTTGCATTTGTTTCCATCATTAGTTTCAGTTGGAGGCCTTCTGGTAGGTCTTCGGGGGACCTTTCCTCATGTAACAAGTCAAATTACAAGTCCTTGAGAAAGATTCGAACTGTAATCTATAATAATCTGAACAGCATTTATCCTTGAAAGTATATGCGATCGGAGCTGGAACATACATTAGAAGGTTTTTTGTGAGTGAACTAGAAGGACTTGAAACTTGGGAAACTGGCTCATTTACAACAGGAGGAATGGTGAGTTGATTCCCTCCAATTTAGATCTAAGTAGAGGGCAAATTCTATATTAATGGGGTGTGCGATATATCAACTTTTGAAATACATAACAAGATTGTAATAAAACGTCCATGTGGAAGTTATACGAAGCGGGACGACAGCGGGGATTCTGAGTGAAAGCTATTTCAATATTTTGAAATATGGAAATATTTTTAGATTAACTGATAAAGTAGAATATGATAAAATTTAAACATTTCGTTTTATTCAAGCAACTCCTAAATATGCAATCACATTTGTCTGACCAAACGTCGGCAGAAGTCTGCCGGTTGGCGACTTGATCACAAAAAAAAACCCGTTGCCGATCGTATTTAATTCATTGCATACTTGGTGGAGGAATAATAGCATTACTGATGCGATCACTTTATCTCTTACTTAGTATTGCCCCATCCTCCAAGGAAGATCTCGTAAATCGGCTCACTTTCACATGGACCAGTGGTTAAAGCTATGTGTGCATCATTTGCTGCCTTCACTCGGAATCTCAAGGATCCTTGATTCAGCGGGAAAAAGGTATACTCCAACTTATCTTCTGTTTGGACCTCTGTAAGGAAAAACGTTTTTCATGATATTAATATAATTTTAGTTCATTTTCTTGAAATATTATAAATGGATGTAGGTAGTTTTACTTGTTATAGGCATTATTTAAAAAAATGTAAGTCTACGCTAAAACATGCATGTATTTATGGTAGTGATGAAATCGTACACATACTAATATGAACTTGTTCAGATATACATTATTGAATGGCTGTGCCTTGATCAAAGGGCTCTAATTTGGGGAATGGGGTGGTTTACACTTAAGAGAATAATAAATTCAATCGTCTCAGGATAAAGAGTGAAAATTCATGATAATTTACTCAGTTAACAGAAAAATAATAAATCATTTGCTTGATAGGATTTTTGGCCCTAACTAGGATTATAAGGAAATACCATATATGAGATAGCACAAATTGAAAATTGGCTCAGCATAACGTTTGCAGTCTTGGTACAGATTCTCCCAACTGAAGGAACATATACTGACACCCTAATAGGTACTTCTTAGGCTATAATAATAGCATTTGGGCATATGTATAGGTGGCAAATCTAATTAACATCAAGTTAACACCAGTTTTCAAAGGTTACACCAAGGAATGAGTCTTGAATATTCACAATAATTTATACAACAGATAATTGCCCAGTGAATACAATTACCTTCCACCTGGGAGTTAGGAGAGTTCCTCAGGCAGTTAACTGGGAATACACTGGAACATTAAAGAGGGATTCACAAAAAAAGTTATGTCGTTAGAGAATAAAATAAATAATATTTGTGGAGGACTTGTAATTGTGGTTCATAGTTACAGAAATTTTTTCAATAGCAAATTACCTGCGATGAAAATACTATAATAAATATGAAGTTTGAAATTTCCTGGTTCTCCACTAAATTAAGGGAATCCCATCCCTCTTGTCTCTCCAGCATAGGATTTAATTTTATGTACTTGAAGTACAACCAGTAATACTGTTTCATGTGAATGGATGAACACAGTAAACATGGATATTATTTACTGCTCTTAAGGGACGCGTCATAACAATAGTAAAACATTTTTAACTACTGTAGGGTCATGATTTGTGGCGTATATTGATGTCCTTTCATGCCTAGCACATTTATAAATGACTCCGCGGATGGTTGAGCGTTTTTCACATTTTCCTGGCTACATCATTCGCATAATAAGCAATCTATAATAAATACATTCAAACGAGTCCGGCATGGTTTCGAGAGTAAGTAACACCCAATATTCTGCGGATTTATTTTATTGGTGGATTGCGGGGAAGCTGTGGCGGATTTCGCCTTTTCAGTGTTCCAGAGGCCGAGCCAGAAGCAATTCAAACGAAACAAATCTAACAACCTAAGTTATCCAGAAATAAGGTGATACAAGTGTGCACACGGCCAAAAGACCGATACCAGTTACTGAACCGAGTACATTTGCTGGCCCCTCGCGGATAAGTTAAATTTTGTCGATCGTATATAAGCGTTGATTTTGTTCTATTATATGGACTATCGCAGTGAAAATTGGGAGACCACATTGCTTATTTTAAGAACCATCGCGAAGACCCCCCGGCAATTTTATCGCCACGTATTTACTAATGTAATTTACGCATCCCAAAGGAAGTGATTTCTTGAATTTGTTAACGAGTGATTCGTACCCGCTTAATAGTAATTAATACAATATGGAATATTCAAGAAAATCATAATAGAATGAAAATACTTTCGATTCGCATATAATCTTTTGAGGAAAATTATTTGAGAAAAGAGGATAGCCGGAAAGCTTTTGGAGTTAGTGCTCAAGGAATCGGAACTATGGTCCACAATTTCTCTTATCATTACGAACTATCGAGCTATGTCTGTTAATGGTGATCATAAGTTCGCTTTGTTTGGAAATTCTGAGCCCTTTAAAATTCTTCTTAAAATCTTCGGTGTCGTCATAGGAGAATGTTTTAACTATTCAACCCGATGAGGAAAATTAACGGGAGCCTTGTCGAAGGCACGTAAAATAGACTATCGCCGCTTAATTGTCGTGCTTGAAGTATCGGGTTTGGTCGCTGAAGTGGGTCGATGCAGTAGAGGTCGCTAAAATTACGGCTTCTCGACGGTCGACAGAATTTACAAGCTTGCCCCCCCACCCCCTACGGGATACAACGGATTTTGTTGCTTTATGGACATCGTGGGAAATAATGAACAGCAGCTCGATCGGAAATTCTTTACGGTTCCAGACATCTTGGGTTATAGTAAAACGGTAGTGCGTAGACTGGTAATTATGTCATTCCGATTCATGTATTGGCCAATATAGTAAAATTTACTTGGCGAATTAAAGCATTATTATTATTAAGAGATTAAGATACAATTTAGAAATTTCTACTATTTCTTTTCTAAACCCGATGTATGCTTTAATAAATTTCTCAAATACCATGCTGTTGAGTGATCGCAGCAACACGCATTCTGTATGGGTATAAGAAATGTAATTGATACGATGTTACCCATAACTAACGACGGAGATTGGTATATTTCGATTTTGAATTTGTTAATTGTGTAACATTTTTACGAGTTAATTTAATGGAAACTAGTGATATATTTTAAAATCCCTTATACAAGAAGAACAATGCAGGAAACGTCACTCCTGAGATTTGTATCAAGTTACCACTAAAACTGTGCCCAAAAATGTCCGGCTTAGTGAGAACTTAAGTAATAATGCTGTTGATGTAATCGTCCAATAACGAAACGAGTGACCTCGGCCGCCGCCGTACTCCGCACCACACAACCGCACTCACCCATAGCTTTCTTACAATTAGTCTACTCTTTCCTCGCTATGCATTTCCTCCTTTCTCACATCTGTTTAGCGAATCGACCTAGCCTCTCTCTGAACGTGACCAAGCTGCGTTGCACACTTCTTTCGCCTAACTTAATAACCGGTGCGTCCAATTCACATTTCTTGTTCAATCCTCATTGCTTTCATATCCCACTCATTCCTCACCCTAGCTCCTATTTTTACCACAAACACTATCATTCCCCCGCATTTAATAGACAAAATTATACTTATCATGATGTTTCAAAATTTCGATTTCATACAATAATGTGGGGAGAGCACACTTTTGTACATTGGCATCTCTGATGCCTCAGACATCCACTTTTTTTTACATACTCCGCGTGGCACCGACAACCTTTTTTTCTCATGCCTCAAATCATTTGATCTCTTCATCAATCGTACCACCACCTTCGGTATTATTGAATCATTTAATGCACATATGTCACATCCAATTGCGCGCATTTTAATGAACTCTAACATGAAATTATTTACATAATCCCTAGGTGGAATATAATCCAACTTGACAGAAATCAAACTGGCGACCTTGGTATTGACGAGGATGCTTCCTCTCCGCCACCGAGGGAGGTTTTCTCTCCAAGCCGTCCACTTGTTCCATTGCTTCGCCCTTCACCCTCACTAAGCAATCCGTTTTCCCATTTTCTTCAAACGGGAATACTTTCGTAATTTTGACGGAGATAAACACTTAGCAAATAAAAATCCTTCGTCCTCCAACTTAAATGGTATTTGGCTCTCCGAAATCCCATGCCAATCAATTGCCGCGTCCCAAACAAATAGCAAAGCAAACTGCGACGACTGTTATCCCAGTTCGCAGTTATGCTTGCGAAATTTCGTCATGACTTCCAGCAAAGTAGCGGAAGAGCTATCGATAATCGATATGTTTTTACTGCAGTTCTGAATTGGATTAGTATTGGGTTTTGAATGGGAATCGCGTCTTGTTCACCCGCAGCCATTCATGAAAATATTCATTGAATTCGTTTCTCACCAACATGTTTTACTTCTGCGTCATCTCCACGACCTCCAAACCAACTCACGTCATCAGACTTAACGAGAAGGTGAAGTCACTGGCGGCATGTGATGGTTCAGGTAGAAGAACGAGAAAATTAGGTCACTCATGCAGGCATGCTCAACGACTCAACAGCATAATTGTGAAGGTTATCGTAAAATTAAGCATTATATACTCTCCACCCGACGAACGTACCAAGGTTCTCCCATTCAGTGAAAATTTAATCTTTTATCGGTGAACCGGCAAATGATATTTGCAATGTCACAGAATCGGTTATAACTTCAGAATATGAAGTATTGAGAAACCAAAAAGAAGCCGAAGTATACAATCAAGTCGCACGGTAACTTGATATCGTTTCTCTTGGGCGCACAGAAATCTGTGTCTGAATAATAATTCATCTACCATGCTTACTCAGCTTCTAATTAAATTTTCAATCGTTTACTATGACCGCCCATTCATAATATTACATCAGTTCGCCGTATTTAAGGAAATTCTATGGCAATATGCGATAAAGTACATTTTACTTATATTCACCGCAAAATTTTGTTTTAAAGGTATCCGCTGTAAAAATAGAGATATTCTACAAAATCCGTGCATGAATCAGAAGGCGTAACGGTAGCGGAGGGATAATCGGGACGGGAAGCGAAGGACACTGAGTTAGACAATGTGACAACATGTCCTCGTTTTAACGAATCAAATGCATTATTCTTGGAGTAGTGGAATTATTGCGCTTGAGAACCTCGTCGAATGACGAAAATAGTAGTGTCAAGTATTTAATACCATTTAGCATGATTTTTCTTAAAATAATTATATACTTGTGTAAAACACCATTAGTTAATATTAATACCTTTACAAATTAAAGTTAACATGATTTAAAATTCTTAAATGCTACTTTGGATCTTCATCACCAACAATATTTAGTCTTTCGGCCCCTTGGAAGCTTTTTAACAATTTATTTGGCACATTTAAAGACATACGGGTAAAAGTGGAAGTTTTAGACTTGGGCCTATTTTTACTGCACCGAAACCACTACTGTTGTTTCAAGATATAGCATTTAAAACCCTGATATATCGAATTTTTATTCTAATTACGTCACGCGGAAATGCCCATTTTCGATCCCCCCCCGCTTGTGTCACGATTAATCACGGTTATTCTAACCCCTACCCCAAAATGTCACGGTTCTCGAATGTTTTCCCCAATTTCACGTAATGAATTTTTCATATTTTATTGTTCCTAGTGTTATATAATTTTCAATGCGTCATAACTAAGTTAATTCAAGTACAACGAAATGGGACTGTAAATGTATTGAGAGCAGTAGACTCAACAGTCGCTGGGGATATACTTCATTGCTTTCTTTTGTACATCTGGGATGAATCAATTTAACTTTTTATTTGGACCATTCTTCTAGGAAAATGTGACGTTACGGACGACTGGAATAAACCCCCTCCCCTTTTCACGTCACGCCTGAATTCCCCTCCCCTTTTCTCCCTAACTGCTGCGTGACGTCATTTGTGCACGAATCCTAAAGCTCAAAATTTCAGATACCCACGTAGGCGTTTAACTCCCGGGCATCACATTCGCAACGGGAAGCCGGGCACCCGTCTTCATTTCTAGTCGGTGCGTAAGCCTCTGCGGAAAGGAGGCCTCGTGATTTTTTTAATTCTCGAAGGTGCTGCGCACTTTGTCGTGCAGTGTTAGCGAATCAGAACCATTGCCTCAGAATTCCTCATCTCTCGTCGCAGGAGCTGCGTCAGTCGAGAGATCCAACCCGTAAAGAGGTAAACGGAATAGGCCCTAAGCCAAATCCCATGAGATTCTGACGTCATCCTCCCTTTCTCTCCCGCCTCGTTCCTTGTCGCGTGCTCTCACGGCTACAAAAAAGTAGGTACCTCATCACTCACTGGAGGGATATGGAGGAAAGCGTCGTTTTCTCCTTCCTACGAACCTTGCGTTTATCTTTCCCCTTGTCTTCTGTTTTATTTTTGCACCAAATAGTTCCATGTAATAAGAAATCCTTCCTCTCTGACAAATGAGATTGATCAAAAGAATATATCTTTGGAGTAAATATCCGACTTCCTATGAAGACGACATTCAAAGTTTAAATGGGATTTAGTGGTTTGTCATAATGTGTTCACTAACGATAAGTTTAGCAAATCTTAAGAAAGCCTGCGCACCGTTAAGATGCTCAAATGATCAAATATCAAAAGACACGGTGCTCGATTCTCCTTGCGGGTCGATTGTGGAGGACGAGTGGGGGTTTCAAGATTACCATTTCTATTGCAATTGAAATTTATGAAATTGAAGAAATCCATGTACTTTCTAAAAAAATATTCCCTTAATATTCGCCGTTCATTTCCAGAACTAAAGGGTACGTTGAGATAAGAGTTTTATCGGAACCAGTGTTTAATCACACATTTGCAATCGGTGGCAAACTTGACGGAGAATCAAGTATCATCGGGGCTATTTTTAAATCTGTTCCGCGTTTGAGCTCATATCCTGTATTTTTGCCTTTGTCCCATGACGACAATACAACAACTTTTGTCTCGAGGATCATAAAATAAACCGAGGAAAAGCTATAATAGGTAATTGATTTATGGTCTCATTTTTCCACGAATCGTGCGTAATAGATGCACCCAGCTGAAGTTCCACGCTCCTGGTTTAATATCCTAAATATTTCCCATTTCTAGTCCTTCACAGATATTTGCATCTCCTTTCGTACATTGCCATGTTGATTTGCCCTGCTTTAGGTATTATTTCATTAGTGTACTCATCTTAATGCATACTACAGATAATAAAAATTAGTTCTACTTACAAGTGTTAGTTTTATCTGGATGTTTTCCATATTCCTTCGCCCTCTGGCTGCTAGGAACTATAAATCCAATTATCAGCATACCCGTGAACCTTTCGTGAGGCTTAAGATTTCATACCAAGAATAATGGCTGGTTCCCTACTTTCTATGGTGGGCTGATTGATAATTTAGGGAAATTGCATTATATAGATTTCGATTGTTTTAATCCGTAGTTCGATCGTTGATTTTCCATTTGCGATCGAATCACATCTCAGTAAGTTTTCGGGTGTGACCGGAGTTTATTTTTATAACATTAAATAGCGAAATTTTTGTAACCAAACACTGTTCATGATGTCATTCTTTATTCGTAGGCTTTTTAGTAAATGAGCTAACCCACTGATTCAGGTAAAAATGTTGCGAGACTAGTTACCCATAGGTATTTATTTTTTTCTCAAAATGTCATGCCAATATTATTTTCCAATGCCACATTATTCAGGAAATATAGATTACTTTTCCCTGTGCTTCTCGTGAAGCTAACCGGGTCTCCCAACTCCCCACGGAAGTCTGGGAAAATACTGATTCACCCTCCGAAATAAATGATCAGATTTTTTCACACTGAGGCATTCAGGATCAGGTTTTTTTTTACTGACTCTGATCTTCGAACCAGTGATTCACGCCCAGGACCTAATCCGTTCACAGCCGCTTCCCGTCTCCCAGGTACAGCACGATACCATCCCACACAAGTCTGGCTCTCTTCTTGCCCAC
>LYUA01000142.1:338064-350416 GCA_002093875.1 Calopteryx splendens
AAATTGCCAGGCTCTTTTAAAGAGAAATGCTGACCTTATAAACAATATATAATTAAGCTTAAAAATTTGGAAATAAATTAAATGTGCGAAAAAGTTAATATACTTGTATTGTAACCTGAGGTTTTTAAAAATAGAGTAAAGAATAAAATTATGAATCATTTACTTTTTATATACATTGATAACTTGGCGACGTTGGCAATTAAAGGGTTAACGGATGACCCACTGCTGCATATATATATGTGAAAAATTCACAATGCAAAAATCATTTGCCTGAACCAGGACTTGACCCTTCATCCATTGATTTCCACCCAAGTGATTTAGCCCAGTTAAGCTACCCAGGCATTTTCTGAAATTGAATTTTTGAGAGCTTTAAATGAAACAACATTTTTGTGACAAATTCACAGTTTAAAAGGATGCCTGGTTAGCTTAACTGGCTAAAGCTCACGGCTGGAAATCAAGGGATCCAGGTTTGAATCCCAGTTCAGGTGCATGATTTTTGCATTGTGAATTTTTCACATATGCCTATGGAGTGTATTTATCAGGGATTGAAATTTGATTAAGAAAACTCCTGCCATGAAACAAGCATTTAAAAATATTGCTCTCACAATACTTTAAAAAAAATTTAAATAGTTATTATTTAGGCCACAAAATATCCACATGTGAGTGTGGGCATTTTCAAAGGAATATTTTATTTGGATTTTGTGACACTTAACTGTCCCCACAATATCTGAATATATATGTAAGAATCTTGTGTGTCAACCTGTCATAGATGAGGAGAAAGGCACATGGGCTACTGTGAAAATATCTGGTTTCAATTTCACCACCAAAAAGCTTGCTGTATTTTATAGTTGTGATTTGTCATGAATGTAACATGAGTTAAAGGGTTCAAAATTGCCAGTGATATAAGAGCACCTAATGGTAGGTTATCACCAAAAATAGGTACCTTATTTAAAAAAGTTAATCAAAAGTTGTTTTAGCTGCAATTGAGTTAGTTCATATACTTACTTGAATTTATGAGTTTTATCCAGTATTAGACCACTTATCACCGAACCACCCATGCCAGCCACTACTATTGTGAGCCCTATTCTTCCAACATCTTCTTCGTGTCCCTAGATGGAATCAGTGGAACAGAATTATTAGTTCACTATTTACATTATTGAAAAATCTACAAAATTGCATCTCAAAAATGATATTTACTATTCATCTATACCATGAATTTAGAGGGTACATACTTATTTTGGCGAGAATATAGAAATTATTTCTACTTCCACAGAGCCTTGACTATACACTCAGAATATCTGCTTAATGTAATAAACATTATGAATTAGGATTTTAAAAACTAAATAAATAATAATTTAGTCAGGAAAAAATTGCACGTACCCAGAATAAAACTAATTCACGAGAGTTTACTCATCAAGTTTTCACATCTCACTCACTTCATAATATGGGAGTACAATTTGGTTGAGGAGCGTGGATATGGCGTAAAACACTCCAGTGTTAATCCCGTAAGATGCGAGCAGCAGAAGGTAACCTTTATTGGTGACAAGCCTCAGCAGCTGACGACCGAATTCATTACCCCTCCTAGCTTCTCCTTCACCTGGATTGGCTCCAGCTTCCACTCCTTGCCGGTTCTTCTCCTCCTTCCTCTTCTCCCTTTCTGCGAGAATTGATACACTCGGTGGAAGTTCTGGCTCAGCTTTAAAAACTGAAATAAGAGACCAGGAATATTAGATAACATTCAATAAAACTCAGAAATGTCAATCACGGTCTTGAAAATGGAGGTTGATTCGATTGGTGAGGGTATTTCTCACGTCTTATTCAAATAGCTCAAATTGGATTAAAATCATCATATGACGTGTCAAGGAGATGACTCAGGGAAGACAAAAATGTAGAGCCTCAGCATGGACGGAGTTTTGACGCCGCAACCTCAAAAAATGATTATGTTTGCATACGATAACGGGGATTCGTCGGGGCTGTGCTGCCTCAACCTCGTAATTGTCGAAGTTCTAGAGTTCGAGTCTCTCCAGAATATAACCCTGTAGCGTAGCTTATGACAGGTGAGGGGTGTGTCCCGCCTGGGTGGCACGTTTAGCCTACATCTGCAAAAGGTTATTACATTTTTAGAATATTTTAATTAATGTTTGAACTTCAGAAATAAACATGGTTTAATAATTTTTTCCTTACTCGTTGTTTTCTCTTTTTGCCTATAAATAGTACGCTTATCATGTATTGTCTTGTGCTTGTCGTGAGGAAGGGGCGGCTAACTCAAGGAGGATAAATGCTAGTTTTGCCTCTGATAAGTTCCCATCTGCTTTAGTCGGGTGCACAACTGATATTTCCTCTTCCTGAATCGCCAATACATACATTTCCGTCTCGTGAAATCAAACGGAAGAAGAAACGAGATATAAAAGAAGACCTTCCAGAGGAAGTGAAGTTTGCTTAGAGATATCAACCCAAGGTTGGAAGTAAAGAAAGTCTTCATTAAAGCATATCTGAGATGCTGTTCAAAAGTTAACGAAATTTTTCCGAAAAAGGTGGGTTAAATTGCTATGTTCTAGTCACAGTTTCCCACTTAGATTGGATACGACGGGATCCGAACGTATTTGCCAAAATGAGGTTTGCATGGAGGTCTTTAGCGTGTTCATCTTCTCTGGCAATTCCTATGGGCTCTTTTCAATTATGATAAGTCATTGCCCCATCCAATTTGATTTTTACTTTGTGGAATGGACAAATCTCGCAAGGAGAAAAATGAAGCGGTTAATTTTTGGGTAGCACCTTGCATCTTTTATATGGTTTTGAGACAGCAGTAGAAAGGGAAGGGTTGGAAGTGATGGAAATATAATATTTGAGAAGACCGAAGAAGATAAAATGGATAGAATCACCAATAAGAGGCACTACCAAGAGAAGAAAAATATATTGAGAACATTATGGAGAGGAAAAAAGTTCACTTACATGCTCCAAGACATTTCAGCCTCTTATTGACAATATCAGAAGGATGAGCTTGGAAGAACAATCTACTCTGGAAGATGGAACACTTCAAGTAAACGGCGAGGCATTTCAATTTATGAAATTTGGAATACATGAAGAAGAAGTTAAATGAGAATACAACTAAAGGAATAGCTTCAGGAAACTAACTTTGGATTGATGATTCCTGAAAAGGAGGGGACCAAACTCTTGCCCTTAATTAACTCACTGAGGGAATATTCACCTTCCCCCCCGTTTCCGACTCTGGTGCTGGTAATTTTTTCCGTTTAAACATTTAGAAAAAGAAATGGCATAGCTATTCATACCAGGATATCCAAAAATCGGTTCTTATTATTCTTTCCATATTTATTTGCATGAATTCTTGGTATTTTTGTTGAACAAGGAGAATCTATGAGTTGATCTCGTGGAAGGCGTAGGTCTTAATATCTAGAGGACGTTTGGTGGAGACCTTTACTTTTGAGGCCCGAAAGTAATAAGTAAGAATTGCAGATTTTTATTTTATTATGTTGTTGTTTGCATGTAATTATACTTCGTTTGTGGGATAAGACCTTGAAATTTAAACCTTCGTCTCGGTTAATCGAAATTGAATCGCACATTCCCAGCTCGCAACCATAGCCCGTAATAGATTTATATACCGCGTTTTTCCTTTGAAGTGAATATTAGGAAATACATTTGAAAATATACATTTGTATTTTTTAATTTACGTTTTAGGACAATCACTTTATACTTACATACAAGAATGAGGAGGCAAATCACCGACGTCGTGGCAGCAAATGCATAAAACATGATGGTAAGGTCATGGCCGATATCATCCAAATTTTCGCTGTTTTTCACAATCATCGGAGGAATCAGGAATCCAAGAGCGATACCAAGCTGAAAATTAAATAGGAAATTTGAGATCATAAACATATAATTTGTTATCAAACTTCAATCAAATTCCGAACAACGTACTTGGGAGAAATTAGAAAAATCGCAATTTAGTACTTTTTCGTCAATTTTTATTTTGAATTCTTATTTTTAAAACTTTCTTTAAAATGAGAAAAATTGCAAAATAAACATCTTTTATGGAAATAATTGGCGTTCCACTTACTTGACCATCTTAGTCAACTGAGTTGGGCTTTAACAAGGACAATCTTGGTTAGTGACAAGGAAGTATACGATAGGTGATTACAATAACTTTCGGTTGCAGGCGAAGTGGAACTTCAACTTGGAACGTGACGGTTGGACTTTGGAAAGTCGAGGTGGACATTGATACCTAGTGATCATATCCGGCAATCGGATGCCCGGAGTTTTCTACTCGGGCGATATTTTAATCTGAAAACTCAACATTTATCATAAATATACATGTTATAATAAGTGAATATTCAGTGTTAAGTATTCCAAAACATGTCCTTGAAGAAATACTGTAAGACATTTGATCAATATTAATGGCTTCCAAGCAATAAATTTAAATTCTGCGTCAGTCGCAAGGATTTATTTTAATGCATCCAGTGCGAGGAAATTTTTATTCAACGGAGGACTGAGGGGGTTACCTTGATGATTGGATTCGTACGCCGGCAAGCTATTGGTACGCAAGTATTGTTACGGAAAAGCAACTGTGGGTTGAGAAGAAGGGAGTGCCGGCTCTACTGGCGAATTCGCCTGACACAGATTTCTTTTTGCCCACGCGTGACGAGGCACCTTTTCCTTGCGAAATCTTTTTGAGCCGCTTATTTAGTCGACGAGGCAAATACGATGACGGCAGGAAATCACTTCCCCGATAGGACAGATGGAAAAACTCGCTTCTTAATATCGTTCAGAGGCAATTACATTTCTCCACGGTTGCGATTCATCCTGGGCTACACAGATGAGAATTATCTACCCACGGGCTGCCCCAAAGTGCTCGGCTGCCTGACGTCTGTACTCAATCACTCACTTTTTCCTTTTCATCTATCTCTTTCCTCTCACCGCATATTCCCGGAAGGGATTGGGAAACCACTCCATCACCCGATCCCAAAATGTATCACGGGCACTGACCAAATGCCCACGATCTCCCGACTTTCGTCCGAAATCTTCTTTCGCTGCATCAGGTCTTAAAGAGTGCTCCTGGGTATTAATCCGTGGATCTGAAGCAGAAAAACTAAAAAAAAAGTTTTAAAAATAAGGCATTCAGTTATTTTCTACTTCTGAGTATTCTGCTACTCATATCCTACTACTTCACAACGAATCTCTAAATGTCCTTATAGCCAAAATGTTTTTTCTTCCTGTAAAAATATTGTTATATATTATAATTAAATTATGTAAAAATATTTTCCTTTTTGTCCAATCCTCCTTTATTTCTTATATTTCCTACCGTCTATCCTTAAAAACAAATATTCCCTAATTTGAACATCCTTACTCCTAACATTCTTTCTTCGATCACATTTTTTAACTTATTGTCGGTTTGCCTCTTCATTTTTACTATCGCCTCCGTATTTTATCGAGCGGCATCATTTTAACCTCTACTAAATCCAGTGCTTCTTCCCTTGGCCAACTCATTTTCCAAAGTCCTCTCCAAACCCGCATCTCACACCCCACATCATTTAGTGGACGATTCATTTAAAAAACAATGTAAGGGTAAGAGACATACATTCTACGTATCTAATGATGCTTTTATCTACATGTCGAATCATTTGCGGACATCGTCACCTTTATTCGATATTATAAATCACTATATTCGCCAAGACAAAGCCGGAGATCATTGCTGGTAATTTTTAATAATTTAGAAAGCCAGAAAAGCATTGTAATAACAAATTCGTACCACTAATAATTAGTGCTATGGAGGCCTAAAGTTAGTACACATATTATTGCGTGGAGAATCTTAAAAAATGTATGAATACCGGTGGCAAAATTGAAAATTTACAGCGTAGGTCTGGAAAGTTCAAGAAAAGTCGGGGAATATTTTCAATTTTCGAAATAACTTTGCAAATTTTCAGCGGTTAGCCGATGTCAAGGCCGAGAGACGACTTAACCACAGATTTGTACCAAAATACAAGCGTAGATTTGTGAGCGGTTGAGACGCAGATCCTTCCCGAAACAGTCTAAACGAAGCCAGTCGTGCCATGTAATGGTGGGGTATAACGCTGTGGTTCCATAATGTGGACTGCTCATGGCCTGCATCTCCGGACCACCCCTCTTGCCTCTTCATAAATGGCCCACTCCCTTCCTCCCCGTCTCGAAGTCAGAGAGCAGTACTAACTTCCACGCTACAGGATGTTCTGCGCCTGACGGGACGCCAAGGACGAAGGGACAAGTGGAAAGAACGAGGGTGGCATCCGACTCTGGCAAGTTTATCACCTGCGTTAAAAGGGAATTTATTTTCCGAGCCGTAGACTGACTTCAGTTATTGAAAATCTCTCATTCAGTCTCTCTGCGGAGTGGTTCATTAAACGAATTATTCCTGCAATTAATCATAAAATAAAATGGTCATATTATCTATTGGTTATTGATATTCTAATCAATACCACCCAATTCTGTTTTATAGAAAAGTGATGGCCAAGGCAAAAATCATAGTTCCCCTTAGTCCCTTGTGAGATTATTTATTAGGCTAAGAATTTAGGTGAATATTCATTCATAATTTCATGGTTCATTGATTATTTAGGAGTTTTGCGTTTAAAATCCAAGTTTTCATTTCCAGTTATTTATAAACATTTGTGATTGAATCGAATTTTATGTAGATTTTTTTAAATGGAGACAAGGGTAGCTCCTTCCACCAAACCTGAGTATAGCGGGTTCAAACTTTGCCTCGGACTGAATATTGTTGATGTTGTTGAACAGAAGAGTCTTCAAAGGACTGTTTTGTGAAAGGACTTCAGTTTTTGGAGCATCCTAAATATCTATCTATTCTAATATTTGCATTCGTTACTAAATGATAAATCATATAATAGCTAAGTTGGTATCGCAAGCAAAATCCCATGACTACTCTCTTCATTACTACTTCAACTTCCGAAACTACAGTAATACTTTGCTTCTTTAATAATTTTTATCAGATTATTTGCATAGGTTACGATGCAATGTATCATAAGACTATCGCGGTTAACATTTCGTATGACAAGTTTCGCAATCGTGTATTAGTTGAATTAAGTATGTATCATAAATTTTAACCGAAACATAATTTGAAATGCTATTGGTTAAACATGGGTTGAAAAGGTAGCGGAGTCTGAACAAGCTGAGGTGAAGTAGTCATGCCAAGGGGGAATGTAGACATCTGTATAAATGCAAATACTCATGCCTGTATTTGATCATTCCGTTTGTGGAACAGCTACCCTTAAAACTCTGCCCTAATTTTCTGTTTATGATAACAATTGCTGGTTTTCTGATATGACTGTGGGGTCGGCACACTAAGATCTGCGGGCCGGATCTGGCCCGCAAAGAGTTTCCATCCGAACCACTGTTGCGTTATTCCTCCTTGAAAATTTAATGCAACGCAGTTTTGCGGCCTTGGTAAGCTAATTCAGGGGCATTAGCTTGCCTAAATTTCAACCCGTGTTCCTGATCAGCAAGAAGTTACATTAGGAATACGTCATGGTGGCAGGTTTAGCGTAGTAGTTGTGTTTGGATTTATATGACCAAGGGAGGGCTAGAGCCATATTTCACGGTTGCCTAACATAATAACATGTGTAACATTCATGCCGGAGGTAAGAGAACACTTCAAGCGCAGATTGCAGTCCGAAATCTTTTAATTTGGTTCCTATTCATCATTCGTTAAGTTATTTTCGTTTCCTGGCAAGTTATGAGCAGTATTGACGCACGGGTACTTTCCACCTGTCCTCTCTTTTAGAGTTGTCCACCTATTCATTATGACGTAAATGGCCCCGGCAGCAGCTTCTTAAAAAAACAACTAAATGTGGCCACTGCATGACGTCTTCATAGGTAGGTAACTACCGTTGCTCATCGTCACAAGCAAAGATGGTCGTTTGAAAATTATCGCAGTAATTTACGTAAATTACCATGATAAACATGAATTACCTTGGCACCTGACAGTTACTGCAATGGCCAAGAATATTCCATTGAGTGTTAAATTTCATTTCATACCCATTATTCCGCAAGAATGAACTCTTCACACCTCTTTGTGCCTAAATATACATTTAACAGATATAAAATTTATTTTAGAAGCACTTTTTTCATAATTAGACTGAAATATTACTAGTACCTACGCTTATTCGTGACAAATCGAAACAATTGAATAATAAAATTCTTGGTTTTTTGGCTCACAAACCCCACTAACTCGAATGACTGTTCTCATTGAATTTAAATAATGCCCTGATAAATCTCTCATCAGTATATATTTGTAAACGTTACCTAAAGGGAAACGCAATATATCCTAATTTAAAATTTGCTGCAATGTGTATTTATTGCATTATTTGTTCTGCCTTTGACACTTATTCTTCTTTGTTCAACAATCCGTAGATTTGCAGTAGTTGTTTTTGTTATCCACTTCTCTCGATCTTGCACCAATCTCTTCAACTTACGGTAGGGATGGCAACCCATATCCTCAACAATTTGTTACCTTAAATTGAGCCCTCTAATATCATTGGCAGTAGTCCCTCATGTCTTAAGATGTGTCCTATCCAGGAGTCTCTTCTCTTAAAGTTCCATAGACAGGGCACTTCCTCAGCTCTCCGTAGCACGTCTTCGTTGGTTATCCCTTCTACCCTCTTCCCACGATATCTTGAGGATTTTCCGGTAGCACCACATCTCAAAGGCCTCGATTCTCTTTCTTTCCATCTATGGCAAGAGTCCATGTTTCACTTACATAAAGTAACATGCTCCTATCGAAGGTCTTGAGGAGGTGTTTTCTTGGGCTCAATTTGATGTTGTTTGATGCGAGGAGAATTTTCTTTTTATTAAAAGCCAACTTGGCCTGACTAATCCCACTAATGAGATCTTCAACACTTCGACCATCTGATATAATTTTGCTTCCAAGGTACTTGAACTCCCGAACTGTTTCAAGTCTTCGATCATATAGTGTAATTTCGGCCTCCATCCCGTTCCTACTTGTAACAAGAATCTTCGTCTTTTACCTATTAATGTTCAATTTATATTCCATCATTGTGGACCGCACCGTACAACATCTACTTCATATTTGCAAAAATACCATTCACTACTACGGTCTTTATACTTTAATCCTGCCTCTCTTAGTATTTGACACAAATAAAATGTTTTATGTTCCAATAAAGGTAACTTCTATGGATAAAATTAGTTATTCTGGTTTTATTTTGACTGATTTTCAATAGTTGAAATTATGAAATAGCCTACCTGCGCATAGTTATGCGCAAAGCATTTTTCCAATCATATTCTGAAAAATTATTTAGGAGCCCAATCCTTACGATTAGAGTCATATCACTACCGGCAACATCAAAGCAGTAAAAATGTAGTCGTAAATACAATATCTTCCTACCATTTGAAAGCAGAACTTCTAAATGGTAATTACATCATAATTATGCCACTGATATAAAAAAACAGCTCAGGGAAGGGAAAAATGGATATAATTTCCTAGTTGAAAGTTATACTATGCAAATACTTCGACGCCACTGAATATACAACAGAAGTATTACGGGAAAAAACATGATTTGCAAGCTGGTCAAATGGTAATTATTTAAGGGCAGACAACGGAAATGTATTGGTTCGCGCAGATCGAACTGAGAACGAAATAATGATATGTTCGAATGCCTAATAAAACCACATATTCTAAAAATAGTGATTTATGGCAAACGTTAAATAAGTTACACTAAAAACTTTGACAGTTGTTTCGCCATTTACTCACAGGTTAAAACATGTGGAGGTTATTTTCGTAATTATGGATTTCTTTTGTTTTCACTAAGGAAAGTTAATTACCTCTTTCTCTTTAATTTATAATTATTAAACTAATTAATTATTTCCGAGGCATCACACTGTACCTCTCTTAACCATTACCTTTACAATTTCCATGTTCATTAGCTGTTCTTAGGTAGGTGTACTTAAAATTTCAAATTTCCTCAGTATACTAACATCTAGTTACGAGTATGGTTGTTTTTTCCTAATGAGTCCCATTGCTGAAAATTAACACGAAGACGGTAGCCGCGCCGTGTTGTTTGCATGCAATGAAGGTAATATCCAAAATCTGAGCTAAACGCCTCATTACTGACGCAAAAAGACTTTCGAAAAAATCTCGACTTAACTTGGCATCATGAATATTCTTAGAAAAGGCTCTATCAAGGTAAGATCGAGATTAGTAAAGAAGAGCATCTTTAAGAGGAGAATATTTAACAGGAGGTTCTTAGGAACCAGTGGTGGAATCGCTATGTAGGGGTTTTCAGCTTCATTTGTACATACGTGCTCTATAGTTCAACGAAAGGAATGTTAACGGTGTTTATGTTACCTTCTCTGCCCATTTATGCGCAATAATTGGTTTGCATAGTGATTAGCAATTTTTAACTAACCGCAAATAAAGTTATATATGGAATTTAAAATTGCAGCCAAACTTAATATTTGACGAACAGCATCGAACTATGGTCATTTTATTTTGATTGGGAATCTGATTGGAGCTTCTATGGCCTGTTGAACAGCACAATTGCCTTCTATCCCGAAGGAAGTGGGTTGAAATCTAGCTTAGGATCAAAAAATTTCTATTGAACTGTTAAGCCTTTCCCGCTATAGAATTTCAGTTCAGTATTTTCAGTTCAAGAGTATATTTGTAAATGGAGTCAAAATTATATAGCACGTGGTTTTGAAATAAATATAATTATTCTTATCTACATATTTTTATCTTAATTTTTAATTGTATTCGTCAGACAGCTGTATAAGATTGTTGGAACGGTTCATTATGGAAAAATAAGTAGCAGCTCATTTGTTTCTCAACAAACGTGCTGATGCTCAGTATTCCACAAATATGTATATAAAATCGGTGAAAGAACTTAATAATAAGACATTTTTACTAATAAAAGGCTATAGCTTTAACTACATTCCAGAAAAATTCATTTCTTGGTATAAAAAAGTTTTATTTACTTAAATTCAATGAGTGGGAAGCACTCTCATAGTAAATTAATGTCCGCGGAACATTAATGTGTACCTACTTTTTGGCAATTTATAAGTTATTCTATTGCGTAAAATAAACGGTTTCAGATAAAATGTAATAAGGACTCCATTTTAATCCTTAAATGTACCGATAAAACTTAATAATTTTTCTCATAAAAGCTTGTTTTAATAGCGAGGCGTTTCGACGCTAAGCAGCGTAATCAGATCCTAAAAATAAAATTAACAGTTTCCAGTTTTATAAAACTTGGTAATTTGCCCCGTTAAAATATTATTTAATAGCATTCACGTGATTGTGACGCCTAGCGTAGAAAGGCATAGCTATTAAACCAAGCTTTATTAAGTGGAGAAAAACAACTATAAATAAGACGGGCCTAAGTTATCTGAATGACCTTCAACTTTGCTCTCTCATTGGCGTTTTTCGACTTCGAAGTTTTAATTTTTCCATATTTATGATAGAAAATGTCTGTTCCGGCCCTGAAAAGTTCTTTTGCAATGCTTATAACAAATTTTATTGCATATCTTAATGGCATCAGTGACGAGCGTGGATGAAAATTCTGAGTAGCGAATTAATTTTGTATTTAACTGGGGAAGGAATATTACAAAAACGGAATCAGTCCAATTTTTGTACTATCAGTATTGTCCAGCATTGCAAGAGATGGAGCGAGACTATGATTTTGGGGGGTCACAAGGATGCGATAAGTATATGCGTACTACTTAAGTATCTTGGTCGCTTGCCATCCATAGGAGCGTGTTTTAGACGATGCTCGAAATATTTCTCTAGTTTTCAGCGGAAAACCTTCCCCGCGCACGTCATCGCGGCCCACGGTGTGATCTTGGAATTTCAAATTTCTACTAATAAATTGAAGTCGGGAGAAGGGGGCGCTTTTTAGCTTCCGGGTCTGTGGAAATCTATCTCGAGGCCAAAACGAGGTCCTGTAATTGCTCCTCGCGTGCTCCTGCTGAGTTTATATTCTGGACCGTGTACAAACGAATCAAATTGCATAGCCCTCGCAGTAAGATTATTATTAGTGATTAATATCCGTCTTTCAAAGGGTGAGAATGTGAGGCATATTACGGCGGTCACGTCTTAGGGAAAGGAAGTTCAGAATGCTTAGCCAAAAAGAACGAATAAAAACTAATATGATACATGTACGGGTGATATTTCCGAATACGATATTCATTATGTAAATAAAGTCTTTCAGGCATACTTCTAAAGACTTTCATGTTCTTATGTCTTAATTTCCTACAGTTAGGCCCGGTTTTTTTAATGTCGCCTTGAATCTCGTGATTTATATATATATATATATATATATATATATATATATATATATAT
>LYUA01000142.1:381693-392390 GCA_002093875.1 Calopteryx splendens
TACTCCATAAGGCCCATACTGTCAACTAAATGTGGAACGCACTATAGCAAAGCATGAAGTATGATTGAAAAAAAAATAGTATTACGAGTATTTGTGTTACGAATTTTCAAACGTGGTGTCCCAAAAGGATGGCCGTCTTCCCCTTTCTTGGTTGCAATGATGGAGGCGGTGGTCGCGTCCGGTGTGCTACGGAGCACAATTAGTAAGAATGTACGGGTCAGTGTTTTTTTAAATTCACGAATAAGAAAACCTGGTTCGCATCAATGTTCTTTTGTTGACAGAGAGTTTGTCAAGGTTTAAGTTATACCCTGCGAGCCGCCACGGGAGCATTTGACGGGGGTGTTAGGACACGTCATTAATAAGTAAATTCAGGTAAATATGATGTTAGATGAATGACAAAGTACAGTTATTTTTTTCAATGGGAGATATAGGGGCATTTTACCTTGGCAGTCTTACTATCGCAAATTTTACGTGAGAGCAAGTGATAACTTCTGAGCAGAGATCTATTTATTTTCTTTTATCCGGGTAGTATGATATACCGATAGCGTGTGGGGCCCTAATTGTTTTCTCTTTTCTATTGTTTTACCTCTTTGTTGCTACAATTGAATTCTATTGTCCAACATCTTTCTAAACGTATGTCTCTGGTACTTTCTTCGTGTTTTGATGGGCTGGAACTAGTTTTTCCAGTAACCCCGTCACATTTCCTTTCTTTTGATAACAATTATTTACCAATTCAGCTGGTCGTAATTGAATTTTATCTGATTCCACAAATAGCGGTTCATCCAGTCCCGAATACATAACAATCAGTTCCCCCGAAGTCACCGCAGAAATTTGCGAGCTAAATTTTAAGGAATACTTTATCCTAGGAATTGTAAAATGAATAGGTTAGAGAAGGGCGGGTTTGAGTAGTTTATCGTCTTTCTGTATTTTTATGAAGAGCACTGATTTGGTTTTTCAAGGGGTTGGTACCTAGTGCAGAAATAAAATCATTACCTAGGTACAAGTTTTTGGTTCCAGTAACTCGCTGCCAGTACCTTTGGTACGAATCCTAGGTACCTGGATCTCGGTACCGGTATTTAAGTCATTAAATCTTGGCCAAGAATCCTGTGTATTTCTCGGTACCTCAGTACCGGTATACATTCTTCCCCTTCCTGTCCTTCTAATCCAACGACGTTAGGATGCATTCGAATATAATAATTTATTCCATTTGTGATTGAAAAATTAATGAAGATCAAAATTTCCTTACATAGTACAATGACTGTCTATACAAAAAGATTAAATAATCCTATAATTTGCTAATCAATTCTTAGTAGTGCTATACGATGTTGTGTTATAGTTTTGTTGGGATCATCAAAAATCTTCCCCTGGTCGGTAGAGTGCTACTAGCAATAATTCGCAAACTCAAAATGCGGAGCGCAGCTGCATCACAGTCATTTAAAGCCGCTTATATGAAAATTTACGACCCATCATATTTGGTCATCTCTGATTTCGTATGCAACGAGAGACATTCCCTCTGTAGTTTGGAGTGGGTCGTATATCATTCCCATTGAGTCAAGGAGACTAGGTCAATTAACATTTACGAAAGCAGCATGTTAATAACACCAGAGATCCCGTCGTTGCAACGAGGAATGGATATATTCAAGTGTTGTTGTAGATATAAAGTGCAAAATGAAGAGATATGATCTTGTACGTAGCAATAATGTGGAAGCAAGACATTCTCTTGCATTACTAAGTGGAGAAAGTGAATTGATATGCAATCTGTGTCTATTATCTTTCATATGCGGATTGCGTACTCCATACAGCACTTAAAACTAACCCATATTCATGTGAAAAAAACGAAGTTTCGAGTTCCCCCTTTGTTTCAATTATACTCTTCTCTTTATTTCTATCTGTTTACTGTCTTATTTGTAACTGCTTATAGCTTTAGCACTGAGCTACCCTTTCTTTCTCTATAAATTTATGAATACTATGCACGATAGGTAGTTGATAACTGAAAATCCATGGATTTTCTACGCCCTCTATATCATGGTATATTGGTATACTTAGTATACTTTGTTCAGTTGATCTCTGCCGTTAGCAAAGGATATATAGTGTGGAAATTCATAAAATTGGAAAAATAAAGCTTGAATTAATTTTTACCGTAGCAAATGGTAACCCATAAATTTGCTCCTAGAAATAAAATTGTATTTCCTCCCATGGAGCCACGACAAAAGGGGTGTAGAACGTACGCTCGGCCATAACTTTAAACCACACGTCACTCTGCAGGCTTTATGCTAACCTTCCACATGATTTTATAGCAGATCATCGCCCACATCTCATTCAGGGGTTGGTTTATATAACGCGAACAGCCTCTGGCGCAAATTGAATTTCCTCTAGAAAAAAAGTGGGGGCAGATTTAATTACGCGCATATAAGAAGCCTTTCATAAAAATCGTATTTTTTTGTGTTTGCAGTGAGGAAAATTCCAACCCACCGATTTTTTTAAATGCTAAATGGAGAACCGGGGAAATCTCCCATTTGTTTTCCCAGAAATTCCTTTTTTTCGAAAAAAAGCTCATGTCAGCAGAAGGACGAAAAAAACTTCAACTGCGAACTGACTGCTTTGAACATGCCAGCAATTTCCTAAACGACAGGAGCATAAAACGCACGCACGCACACACACGCTTGCACGCATACGTTTACAAGAGAGATGGGGAAGGAGGAGTTTCCTAGAAAATGGGTTGGCTTGCCCCGAAAAAGGAAAATCCAACTTCTCCCTCTCCACCCCATGATTTTTTCCCAAGCATCTCACCGCGCACCCTCTATAGCAACTTCGCTATCTTCCTCCCTCATGCTTCCCTGACTCCTTCCCGTTCCGTTTTCTTCCCTTCCTCACGCAATTAACTTTTTTCCACCCCTTCCCTCCCCTCTACCAACCATTCTCCCTCCCTCCTTTTATAACATCACTTCCACTCAAGGAAAGGCGCCCCCATTTATTATTGCATCCCCCGAGAAAAGTGGTGGTAGGTTTTTTTGGGTGACTCCCTCTCATCTTTAAAAAAACAATCTTCCTATTTTTATCTTAAAAGATCTTCGAAGAGAGGGAGGGCAGAGAGGGAACGTTCGGACGCCCCTTTTGGCCACCTTCTCCTCGTGCTTTCATTCTTCTAACCTGGGCACTAAATGGAACCCCTTCCCAGGGTGAGACGTGGAGCAAGCCGAGGGGGTGTATTGCGGTCTAAGTTCCCATTCTTCAGGCGCCCTATCTCCTTGACTCCTCCCGCCCCCTCCCCGTTCCCCATTGATACTGTTTAGATTTTTAGATGGGAAGTTCCCGGCGAATAGAGCGGAGGACCGTTTCTCTCCTCCCCCAGCTGTCTCTTTGTCACTTCACTCTCCTTTCCATTTTACTCTTCTCTTTTTGTCATTTACATCATCTTTCCCGGCCCATATTTCATTGTTCCCTTTGGCCATTCTTATAGAGCGGTATGTTGGAGGAGGAAATGAAAATTGCTTCCGCACGTGGAGAAAGAAAAAATTCGTTTTTTGTGATTCTCTTAGAACAAGAAAAATGTCAGATATATGCGGGAGTATAACTTAGATACGTTATAATGACACTTCCTTCCTGAATGTTATTTATGCCGGAAAAAAATGAGCATGGGGTTTAACATTGCTGAATCGGAGAAACGTTTAGCATTTCACATATATGTAATGAGTAAAGGCATCACACGTAACTTAATGTGCAGGAAAACTTTTTATGAAGTAACTGATTATCATTTTCACGCACGGTGCTCACAGTTCTCAATTACGAAGAGGATGACAAATGTATAAGTGTTTATTTTGTGCCTACATATTGTTACTTCATATTAACGTAAGTTCATACGAAGCTTAATTAAATACTGTAGTATGCTAGATGTAGTTCAGTGCGTAATTGGCTAATCTACATTTGAAGCGAAAAGTTAATTAACTTGAAGTAAGGCGATTGTCAGAAAGATTACCAGTCGTTAATAAATGGATTGTGTTCAGTGATTGTACGAGGTTTTTCGGCTTACCTCAGCAAATACATCGACCCGCTCAAGTGTTTTATCTCGAAATCATTTCCTTCCGCATCAATGAACTTCATCCCTTCCTAAAAAAATTCAAATCGAATAACTAATGGGAGATCCGATAGTCAAATCCGTTTGTGATAACATTGGCATTATTTTTCACGGTGAAAGCAAAATTTTGTGAAATCTTGAGCAGTTTATTTCTTTTTCATTCGTTTCAGTGAGATATTTTAGTGTAAAATGGAATTTATTTTTCCCGTTGTTAAATTTGAGTACTATATCCTTAATCTCGGTCATTTATTTTTCAATACGCACAAAATGTGATTGTCATGGTGTAAATTCATGTTATTTTTCTGTGAGATGCTTTCATCACCATCGTAGATGATGTCTCTACAATTCGTTTCTATTAAATTTCTTCTAATGCTACACCTCTAATCTCATATACATGTGAAATCCACTTATAAATTTTTTTATTTATAACACACGCCAATTTTTCTGGTAATTCGCGCATGGGCTTACATTGTAGTTCCTTCCATCTTCAACCCAGGATTCCCTCTTTTAGGGATCATCACGTAAAGTGCATATCGACTAAGTATTAAGTAAAAGAGAATATTTACTGCAAACGAATTCTAAGAGATATCATCTGCGAGGTATGGTCGTAACCACAGTGATGCTTTTGCAATACAGATATTCCGCGGGTCACAGGCACAACAGTTTCTATTTTTCTTGAGATGATTTCATAAATTACCGAATTCTGAAAGCTCCCGGCGTGCATGTTAGCATGTTTGAATGTGGTATCACTTGTGTTCAGTGGTAGAAGTACCTTATACCAATCGTCGAAACCGAGACATGTTAATGCGAATGGATATTGCATTTATGTTGATAAAATGTAATTAACATTTTCGTTTGGGCCGAATGATTTTGTTGCTTTACTTTCAATAGAGAGTTACTTAAAATTTTACTCAGATAGGTAAATACCCGTTCTAATTTTATGCTTCGCAGCCGGAGGTAACATTTTTTAGCTATCACTTACCTATCATTACCATTGTAAGCCCGTTTTCTGTGTCGGAATAATTATGTACATGCTACGCTAAATACGAATTTCGCAACGCAAAAAATTTCATGCATTGAGTTATTGTTCATCACAATATTTAGATGAATTAAATAGAGAGGAACGATTTTTAAAAATAATTTTCAAATATCTTTAAACTATAAAAAGCTCACAAATCTTTTTCACTTCAAAGTCACAGGGAAAGTTTTTACTGAGTTAATCACTTAATTTGTATTAGTTGCAGAAGTCAAGATTTTATCATACAGACACTATAAATTATTGATATGATTTTCAGTTTTATTTTAAGTGGCAGATTCAGGGTACAATAACTCATTATTGTTTTCAAGAGCGTTCCAGCCCCTCGAAAAATAAAATTCGGTATTTCCATCGAGTGGTCATGATTTGGCTTTGGTGACTTTTGTTAATTTCCTTCCTCGTGATGAGTACCTCCTGTTGTAACTTTCGTCTTCTGAAATATTAACTGGAGTCACGTTTCTCGCTAATAACAACTATTTTTTTTATAATTCCTTTTGTCCGCGATCTAGTTCCTCTTCGGTGCATACCTTAATGTCTTATCTAATTTAACACGACTTGGATGATTGCCAAATGACTGTAATGAAATGTACACATGTGTAATAACTTACACACAATTGACCGTGACTGCACATAATTCTTTATGTGGTTTTTTCCTTAGGGTTATTGTATATTATTTTATTTTAGTTCATTTTTTGTTGCTCGTTGCTTCTTATTTTATTTCTGTTATGTTACGTATTCCATTTTTTTTACTAATTGGTTCTTCGCATGTAGCATAGTGTACATGTGAAATGCATGACTAGTCAGTTCTGGAATTTGTTTGTAAGTATTAACGATCAAATCATATTTATTGCATGGATGCCACATAGCATACCCATGGAGTATCTAAAGACAGGGTCCTTACTCTGGCTTATCTATGTGCACGCGACACGATAATTGATAAAAAATGGGCGTTAAATGTTTCATACTTAGGGAAAAATAATTAGTTATCTTTCCGTAAGTATTACTTATCTTACCATTACCCAGGGTAATAATCGTAGGTACCAATACCTTGGTCCCAGAAAAATGAAACATTTTATTTACATCGCCACGCACCAAATAAAGGCATTCTATTTCAGCAGATATAAATCACCTTAAATCACAGTTTACTCTCCATCTTTCGCAAAAGATCGAACAGTGATATTTTGAGGGCTCTGCATGAAAATACGGGCACTCAAAAATATATAGTTTTTTTAATTTGGCCTTCTAGGGACTCAGTGAGGTAGGAATTGCTTCTTTTTCAATGGTGACGGCATAGCGTGAGGTACTTTCAATCTTTTAAAAGCAATCTGGATGTGATGTATAAATTGAACCGCGGTTTAAATGTTAATAATGGAAAAACTAACTATGCATTGCTACTCGAGCGATCGCGCTGTCATTGTCTTCTTTCAAATCCCGTTTTTCAGGCGGAGAAGTTGATTAAAGAAAAAGACTTCATAAGCTCCAGGAAATGTTCCCCTGGGGTCATCGATTGATTGAAAGTTTGAAGTGATGGATTCTGCTAACGAAATAAAAATATCCTTGGTGTAGTTGAGTTGTACAAAAGCTGTTACTTGTCGTTCGCAATCCACCGTCAAAGTTGTAAGAAATTCTATGCATCATCTGCCTTAGGTTCGTATGCTTCAGTTTCTTTGCGTAGAGGTTCAAGATATATACGTAAGCAATAAAAAATTAATATCGGCAACAAAGGTTTTTTTCCGTTGAACTCCTGAAGCGTTTAATTAACTTTGATACCTTAATTTAATACTTGTAATGATGCCCCTGTTGTAGCCACGAAACGACTTTGAGGGTTTTTCATCCAGGGGTATTCAGGTTTATCCGCATCCTGCATACTGGCCAGTAGTTTACTGTACAAATTGTTAAATAAATTAAGAACTATGTCTTACATGCAACATTCTGTTTTCCCTTATTGTTGCCGATAATATTCCCAAAACCTCGAATATTTTCAAAATCCATTTCGAGCTCGAGGAGTGAGGGATAAACACCCAAAACTGCCTCTGGTTACGCCACTGATGGTGATATGCATTCGTTTAATACTCGTAATGATACCTTCGTAAACCAAAACATCATGTCAAACTGACGGCATTCAAGATTAAGCTGGTCAAAATTAATTTTCATTAAACCTATTTTCAAAAATATCAATCACTGTAAATAACTGGTGTTTGTAATAATAATACACTAAAAACCTTGATAAATATATGAGAATGCCTTAGGTTCGTATATTTAGTTAGCCTTAGTTCGTTCGCGCTTGAAAGGAGAATAACCATGTAAATGTGAGAAAGTCGAATTCGCCATCGTATAATAATTCCTTTCAGCCTCCGGAAACGCATTAATCATACTAGTGCCCGTTCTATGACCCGCGGACAGGATGCAGTCCGAAAATGGTTTCAATCCCGCCTGCCGAGTGTTGGAAGATAACGCCGTGGGTTCATAGCACAACGCTGAACTTGAAACCTGGCAAACTAATTGAAAGGGTATGTTGCACTCCGGCCTTACACGATAGCAAGTTGACGACCTTTGCATCAGGGTCTCGTCTTTATTTTCATGGAACACTATCAGTCTAGTTTCCGGGAACACATGGCTGCACTTGAGAACAATCACGTACGAAAAAAAGACTTGTCGCCCAAGTCGCGCTCATTGAATACGCATCGTGCCCATTGGGCGGAACCGCCTTCGGGTACCAGGGAATTCGCCGGTTGACGCCCATTCCGGCGATAGTCCATTCCGCAAAAATCCCCTTAATCTGGCAACCCTGTATAGCGCCGTCACACAAACCTATCTCCATGAGGAATGTTTTCCACTCGACGATTTTATTGCACAGTCATTGATGATAGGGTAGATTCAGCAAATTTGTTGGTATTACGTTCCAGTGAACGACATGGTATATATATTCCGTGAAGATGAGTTGAAATGCATTGTGAAAATGTTTGGATTTTTGACTCTGAGAGAATTGTATAGTTAAAATTCTTATGGCTCTATCTTATGTATCCTCCAAGCCTAACCGGAAAATGCGATATTGGATGCGGAAAATAATAAATATATTGTCCGCGAATCGCGATTATTCTCCGTTCTTTCATAATACGATGGTAGATCAATTTCTCTTCACTAATGTCAAATATTGTAAAAGAAAAATGAAGTTTTAGAAGTTCCATTTTGGCCAAAAGTCATTTATGTATTTTAAAGCCCTTCCTATCGTCATTTGCCTTTGGATAAGAAATTCCTAGGGGAAAAAATGAGAAACACGCGAAATTTACACTGGCCCTATCTACACTTTCTCGTATGAGACAGAACTTTAATCCTGAATGACTTGCTTTGTGTTCGGCGACTTAGAATATTAAAGGAGTATTTCTAAAAATCGCAAAGATTGATTGTATTTGGATGCACAAGAACTCGTAAGAAAGCTCTGAAGAACCATGATGAAATTTGTTCTTTACTGGAGACATTTACGACTAGGAAATAATACTCTAGGAATACAATAGTAAATGTGTCGAATTTTAATTTTAACGTGGAGTGTGGTACGTAGCAATATTTGTATTAAAACTTTCCCCCTATATTACAACAATAACACACTTTCTACTTTTGCCATACATTGGTACATAAAATCTTTTTCCAATATATTTGAACATTGTATTATTTGTAACTTTTTACTTCTTAAGTGTACCCCGCGTTTAGGTATAATGAATCGTTGACAATTGGTTGTAAACCTGTTCGCTAGTATAAGCCTTCTTATAGTTAAAACATTTGTCACCAGTGACTTCGTCGTCTTGTGGTTTCTATATTCGTCTTTCTGAATTGAATCTCGTATTGTGGTCTCTCCTACGGTATATATCGTCAGCTAACACTCCTCAGCTCTTTCTTGGAATACGAATCCATAGTAGTTGACACGATTTTCATTATTTTCATCATCGTCCCCATTTCTTATCAATTCCAGCAACTCTGAGAATTCCATGTAACTTTCGCAAAGCGTGCGAGAGAACCTACATTCCATACGGAAAGTGACAGCATGTTTATAACGTCACGTGCAAATCACATCTTCTCTGTTATTGTTCCTTTAAACGGGAAGAAACACATGTAACGGGAACTCCCTTTCTTGTTTCTCTGTTCTGGGATAGTAAAGATAAATTTGTGTGTACAATCCGGTGGTGTTTCCACGTGCGCTATATGTCTTGCGATCAAATTATGAAATTATTTAATAAGGGAAACACATTGTTTTTTCCTTGATAAACTACTGATCTCTCGGAACCAATAGTAGGAAATGTTAACATCTTGTTTGCACTATATACATACTACTTGTCTTTTATACATGTATATTATTGCCTTCGTATATTTAGTAGCTGAAATACCCGGTATAATTCAACGGTGGAAATTATAATGAATAATAATAATTAAAAATTATACATTAGTAATGCTTGTACAACTACGATTCTTCTTTAAACATAAGATTCTCATTCAGTAAAAACAATTTTTTATATTTTTTTCGTTAAGTATCAAGTGATAAAGAAGTCCAAAAATATAGGTATATGTGCAATTCACCTCCTACTTGACGTGTATAGACTAAGTGGCTTTACCAGAAAGTTTTTCCACGCATTCTCTAAACCTTTACTATACACCTTAACTGTAAGAAAATCTAGTTTTATCTCTAAGAGCTTCTTTCATTTTTTCTTCGTGACCTCTTCATAACCCCTTCCATGAAATTATGACAGGACTATCCAATTTTTCTTCTTTAAAATCACAACACAGGTTTAGTTCCTTGGTGTCATCATCGGGTGTTCAATTGGTGATGACGTCTACTAGTCAAATTATAAGTCCTCTAAAAACAATCATAAATAATCTAGAACATTCTAAACCACATAAATACCTTGGAAAGTAGATAGAATAATTGCTGGAACAGATTTATATTTATTAAGAGTTTCATGCGTAAGTAAACTACAAGAATTTGTACATTGACTTTCAGCTTTGAGCCAACAACGCGTAGCCAGCTCTAATTCCGCTTCCGAGATGGATCAATGTAAACAAATTCGACAATACAACATCTGGAACTATCATCGCTATCATTTATTGAACATAATTGCATGACGGGTCATTATTCAGGTGTTCAATCAAACGGTTAACACATAAAATATATATTAATACAACGAATACTCAATGAATATATTTTAATCGCTATACATAATAGTGAAAGCCCTGACTCGCAGTCTCATCAGTCTTTAGTAGCGTAGAGAGGTGCTAAGAAAGGATTTTAAAATTTTAATTTGACATTTTTGAAGGAGGTAATTCCTAATTGAAGCCCAAGTCCTATGTAATGGTTACGGGGAAAAGTAAACAATTCTTTAAAACCTGTTGCAAGTTTTAAATTCAAAAGGTTGCATCTCTCAAAGTAATCATATATTCTTGCAGAATTTTTTCAATTATAGCAACAATTCATACAGCAAGGTACAAATTCAAGTTGTAAACCTGTCTTTACTTTCCTTAGCTTTAGATGCCTATGCTCACCTGGAAAAAATTCGGCATGCTGTATCTGCAATCCTCAAGATCAACTATCTCTATTCC
>LYUA01000142.1:401986-413068 GCA_002093875.1 Calopteryx splendens
ACCGACCTTTGGGTTGATTACTGTATTTTGATTGTCTAATATCAAATAAGGTCTTCCTAAGAATTTGCCTTATATTTTCGGTCACAGGGATGCTCCGGGTTACATCTCCCCCAGCGTAAGGAGTCCAATCAGACGAGCAACCGTTTTCTGATCAAAGTGGTTCACCCGAGAGGAAATGTAAGTACATAATTCTATCTTACACGAGCCTTATGCGTCCGCCTAGCCAGTAGAAAAGGTAGTCGCCGTCATTTAGTAACTGCTACCCCCATATAGTGCCATCCAGAATGATCTCTTGCTGGAGGGTGTATTCAGAATATCATTAAGTACCCCATCACTGTTCGGACAAAACGCCATTAATGCAAAAGCATAAAATTGAAGTTGCTTGCTTAACTTATGATATTGATAAACTAATGGCAAAGTGTGCGCAACTAGTGTATTCTTTTCAATTTTCGGGATATTTAAATAACACCCAATAAGCCTTAACACGATTTTTTAAAGGCGAGCAAAAATACATCAATTTTCCATATTGCCACATCGTGATAATAATGCTCCGCCTTTGAATCATGGTCTTAATAGACATGCTTTTAGCTTAAAAATAGACGAATTTTTCCTATGCTCATACCGTTTCACCTGTAATAATGCTTGTTCTTTACACATGGATATTTCGTTCCCTGCACAAGCTCCGTAATTGCAATTAACATATTTTCCATGAATTTACAATATTTTATTGGGAAATTATAGCTAAATGCTTAAATACTGGCTATACGTAATTTAATGTTAAGTTTATGTATCTACCACAGTAAATCAAACTGAAGGTTTGTTTTCATTATGTAATATGTTATAATAATTAAGGTAATTATTTTGTAGGAAGTTGTATTATAAAAATATTAGCTTAAGTTGGATACTTATTTTACTGTGGTGAATGGCATTCCTAAAGACTCTAAACTGATGTGTCACTGAATTATTTACAATCATCCCACTTTAGGCGCCTTGAACAATTCTTGGATAAGAAGAATAATGTGTGCTATGAGATTATCATGATGTCTTTAACCCTTAGACATTTTTCATTTTATCAATTACATATTACACTTTATCCGCAATCCGAAATGATGTGAACTCCCCTTATGACACGATTAAAGACCTGACCTCCCGGTTGGTTTCTCTGGGTCTCTATGCAAGTAATCGCTGCCCACCAAATTATTCAGGAGGAACTCATCGCCAGCCAACGTCTTTCTGAACTCGCAGATAAATACCCTCCTTGCTCTCAAGTTAACATTATATGCTGTCAACCCTCTCCCTCATTGGACTGTGTTCCACCGTTGGGTTGGCGCGACGGGTGGACGAGCGATACTGTGTAATAAGTTACACTGATACTACGTAGTAGTTCATCAAAGATGTTAATCCATGTGTCCCTCGGTCGTCAATTTCAGTGGCGGAAGATGCGAATTTTATCTCGGTAGTAACTTTTTTCCATCTTAAAAAAAAGAGAAAAAAAATTGCTGAGCTGTGGTTTCCCAACGTGTCGGAATTTCGGTTAGGCTTTTAAATCTGAGAAACAGGCAGCGTCGGAGGAGGAATTGGCAAGGAAGTGAAAAGAGAGGACTGGAGAGAAATAAATGGGGTCGTTGGCGGCTGCGAGTTTTTCAGATGCTTTCTTTCCAACATTTGGGATTCGTTCGTCGAAGATTGTGTATTGGATAGTTAATCTGTTTGAGGGAGAGAGGCAAGGGCTTGATTGCGGTAGTTCCTCGGGCTGAGACGGGGACGGGATCGGGATAGGATTTTTGGGCCGAGGATGGCCTAGGGTTCAAGGTATAGCCAATTTTTAAAGTGCATACCAAACCTTCCTGGAAGAACTGGACCTTCAGTTGCAAGTGAGGTTGAGGGGCTACTCCTATCTCTTCCCGCGCGTAGGATTTGGGCTTATGTTGAGAACTGAAGGACGCAGCGATAAGTGTGGTTAAAAAGATGTTAGTTAAAATGCTCTGCATGTGTGAAAGAGGAGAGTAGGTGAATCTTGTGCGATTAAAAGTCACTGCTCGGGCAAAACAATAGAGATCTTTCAGGCTTCTGTAATCCAGATATGAAACTGATAATATTTTGTTGGAGGTAGGATTATTTGGAATTGCTACCAGGAGAACGATAATTTGACATTTTCATGGTGAGACTCGAAAGTATTAATCATATGTGTGTTATTAATATTGGATTAATTATTGAATATCTTATAAAAAAGGTATAATTTTTCCAAAATGGCTCCTATGTCACCAACTGTATCTTGTCCGAGAATTTTTAAGCACTCGTTGGGTATAAGTTGTGCCTTACTGCAAAAATGTAGGGATCTCCTGCTTAATATTTTAACTATTACTGAGCTATCATGATTAGGTGCGAAGAATTTAAAATTCAGTGATTTAGGGACGGCATAGTTTCCTCTGTTCTTAAATGGAGAAATAAAATTGAATTTGGATTATTTTTTGATATATTTGGATTTGGAATGAGGTTAAAAAATATTTAGTTACCCTTTTTCCTGTTTTACTCATTCATGATAGGTCTACTTTTTGATTGATCCCATAGAGAAAAAAACTTAATATTTATAACGTGAAGAGACGTAAATTCACTGTAAATTCACTCGGTAACTCAATATTTAGTGGTTAAATTCTTCGGAATTCTTTAATGCATGTGCATCAGCCTCGGTAGTTTCAAGCATCTAAGCCTTCTAAAGAAAGGTCTGTACAATTATCTTCATTGCCACCCGATGCAATGCAGAGATCTGGTTTTTCGAATCCTGATTCCGTTCTTAAACTTTCTGCATCACCATTGTGAGATGCCGCTCCTATTATGCTGCCGATTCTGCCGCCCTGGTTTTACATAAGGGCCCGAGAATTACAAGGTTTGTATAAATACCTATTAAATTTAATTCTGCCAGTAGGACGTTATCGATGGGATATTTCATTATTTATCCAAGTTAAACTTAAAATTCTACCTTTTGAAATAATTCCAAATCAATTATTCACAATTTGTT
Organism: Calopteryx splendens; assembly: GCA_002093875.1. Classification (NCBI taxonomy): domain Eukaryota; kingdom Metazoa; phylum Arthropoda; class Insecta; order Odonata; family Calopterygidae; genus Calopteryx; species Calopteryx splendens. Next base: position 405,006 of record LYUA01000142.1, read on the forward strand.
ATTAAAATGTTTAGCGAATTTTTTGACTTAAAGATTTTCGATACACCATGAATGATAGAGTAATAACTTATTGTTAGTGAACAAAAATGTGTTCTGTATAAGTGCCGAGATAATATTTTTGTAGAATTTTTAATGCAGAGTTTTTGAATTTTAGAGTGAATGAGTTTTATGTAATTTTCATTGATTGTATGTAATATAGTGTTATAAAATACTAAGTATGTATAAGACTACCAATGCGTATTTTCTAGCAGAAACTGCAGACCGTAGAAAATATTTTAAAATAAACTTTACACATTCTGAATGCTTTCACTAAAATGATACGGCATTCATGTACTGTGTTGTGTCGTATTCTTTAACTCGAACGATATCCTCTGGGTACGTTATTCATGTTTAAATAGGCGAGGGGAGGGCTTTAAATGAGTCTCGGACTAGAAGTAAAACCCAGATAGTGAGATGGACGATGGACGTGGAAAAAATAACGAGTGGGAAGAGGTCGATGGGAGATAGCGGGGAATTCTACGTGTCTAATGACGTGGACATATGGAGTGGTGGGAGAAATGACGTGTTAGGCTTCTCGGCTCTTGCCATTTGCTGAAATAAATGACTTGATACGACATTTGGTGAGGTATTGCATAAAAGAACTTGGAGACGCCGGAAGCGGTCATCGTCGATCAGGTTACGGCGAGAATTCTTTCATTTTTTCGATGCACTCACTTGAAACGAGATATCACCTTTTTCCCCTCACATGTGTAACATTGAGACCTCGTCCACCCATGGTCTGAAATTAAAAAAAAACTTTTAATAATCACTAACGACTGCCCTTATTCATCAATTTTTATTCGCGTCACAGTTACCCTGCGAATATTTTTGATGGCCTGATTTCAAGGGCAGTTGAATTTTGAGCCATCCCTTTTTTCGAAGCAGAGATCCTCACGCGGCAGGAAAAAACCGAGTTTGATGCGCCAGAAAGAGATGGAGAACATTACGATCGATCGATAACGGGGAGGGTTAATAATCTAAAAATGATTTAAGTGCCAATTTACCCAGCGTTCAATGCCTACTGACGTTGTTTGACCGAATGGCGTAGGAAGATTTCAGAATTGTGCTCATTAGGTCCGCCATCAATGCAAGTTTGAGCTGGATAGGAAACACAGATGACATTTTAACTGATGAATATGAATCTCATCGCAAGGGCACCGAGAGACAAAAATATCCCTCGAACCCAGATTAATCTGCTTCGGAAAGCCCTGCTCAGTGAAGAGGCTCGTTGCAAATGAGTACGTCAGGTGGTGAACGGAGAATTGGAAGAATCGTGGGGAGGAAGAGAGAAGATTCCAAGGAAAGCAGAAGTTTAGTAATTTGTTTCCAAGAATGATACCCAAAAACATCAGGAACTCATTTCCTCTCGTCTTCCTTATCATTTTCTCTCCTCACATCTGACCTGACGCTTACAGAAGGAAGGAAGGTTTCGGTTGATGCTGTGTTTGACTACGGGAAGGTGATCTATAGGTCCGCCTATTTATCTCTTGATAGTGAAAACCAACCAAAAGTAGAGAACTGGTTTTCTGACATTAAAGGGTGACAATATTGGAAACCTCATGAAGTAAAATTAGTTTCACCGAGGAATTTGTAATTTAAAAATATCAATTTTTTTATTTTAGTTCATGAAATAATAATTATTAATGTCCGCACTCTATATACGGCGTTGTCGGTGCCTTTAACGTTTCACCCAAATAAATCGCAGCAATTTTAGATCCTGAATGCTATAGAATTTTATACATAGTTTTTGTATTAATGGTTCTATCATTTATTACAGTACACAATGATGATCTTTGAGGATTCTTCATATAGTTAATGTTTTTCCGTCTTCTATACCCATAGCGAAAATGAAAGCCCTTCTGTCACATTTCAGTGAAGTCAATAAGCGTCCCATTTCTTGGAAAAAACATTCCGAACAAATTAATTCTTTCTGTGACCATTGCCAATAAATGGTTTCCAATTCATTGAAATAACAATTTTTGATTGTTTTCATCTCAATTGCTTCAAAATGCCTTATTTAAATCTTACATTTGTGCTTTTGCCAATTTTGTCAATGAACGGCACCAACGGCGTCTTAAGGTGCTCCGTCTTGGATGAAACGAGCTATATAGCTTGTCATCCGGAGACACGGAGAAGATTTACGAGATTTTCAGTTCCGCCAGCTCTCTATTCTAGGAAACAATCCCTCAGGATTTAAACTTTTATGAAATCATATCCTTGTGACACAACTTATACATTATCTGCCCTGGTATGTTCATCAGAAGTGTTATATATGCTCCTACATCCATGCATACCCTTCAGTCCATTCATTTTCGGGATAGGTGTATTCAAAAAAACCTCATTTCAGGTTTTAGCAGGAAATTCTCTGTCTTTTGTTAATTTGTTTCATACTGCCCAATCCTTAAATACTACCTTCGCATCTGTCACAGCCACGCATTTCCCGTTTGTTTTTATGTTCCTGAGTTTTTTCATATTCCTTGTGTTGAGAGGTACCTCGACACCATTTACCTATAACCTACTCTTCCTATCAAACCTCTCCTTTCTTATATATATTTTGTATGTATCTAGCCTCATGTATCTTCTCGACATGACCAAACCATTGTACCATACTTCTTTCATGCTTTGTATAACCGGTGCACCCAAATTACATTCTTTCATGACCCACGCATTCTTAACCTCATCCTCTTATTTTCACCACAAAATCAGGTTGCCTTATACCCGCTGAGGTTTGCCGGATTTTATGTTTCAGTTAAAGTTCACTCCTATGGAATATGTTGAGAGGAGTAACTGGTACACATTGCCGTTTTTGCTGCCTTAATCAAACGTTCACTTATTCCCAGCGCTTGCCTTACTATGTCATGCGTTGATTATATAGCATTTAGTGACTGGTCATTCACTCCATATAGTCTCAAAGCGTTAAACAACTTTCCTATACTTCTCGTGTTGTATGTCTTCTAGAAAAATGCTCAATACACTTTATTTTGCACATCCATGTAAATATAAAGTGCCAGCAGTTCCGAAAAAATCCTATACCAGGCTTACAACCATAACCCATTTTTTCCAATGTTTATTTACCGCACTCTTTAAATTGGCACTTAACTGATTAATTTATTGCATTCACTCTTACTTACCTTTCCGTTGCACATAGATGCAACTATTGGATTCTTCCAATAGTGTGGTACAACAAAACCAGGTAATCATCAGGCTTAAGGATCGTATACGTATCCGAACTTGCACATTAATAAATAACATGTAACTTCATACGAGTTAAGTATATAGTTATTACCGTTAAAATTTCTACTTTTGGATAAAAGATCACTGCTGCATGACCTCACATTCTCTTATCTCAGCTTCCCTGTAATAATTTTCAGTGGCTCATAAATCAGGCTCACTTTCATGCAAGACGCCGCTCTATGCAACTATGCAAGCCCTCAAATACTCTCTCGTATTTTTATCTAACTTTCTTCAGGAGTTTCATTTGTAGTGAAGGTGCTTAAATATCTTCCAGATAGAAAATAACTCACCGACTTATGGATTTAATAACGCACTTGCGCATTGAACTTGATTCCTGAAGACAGCTGTAGTAACGCAAAACAGGAGAGCTATGTTTTTCAATTACCTGATGCTTGATTTTGGTGTAAGGTTAAATTTGACTAATTATTCCAATTAATTTGTTGGTTTTAGAGCAAGGGGTGGACATGGAAAGGATCGATGAATGTGGACGAAGGGACTCTCGAGACAATAACCATTACAAGTATCTGGAGCAAAAGAGCATGCGTGAAGCATGAATAGGGCTGAGACGAAACACTAATACATGGATAGGACAGTATCTAAGAGAGGATTAAAAAAGTCACCTTTCTAAAACAAACATAAATTAGGTATATTTTTTGTCTTTGCTTGCCTCGAAAGTACACGGCGTGAAGTTCATGCACGTATGCTAATTTTTTTATTATAGCATATATAGCAGTCGTAAGCCTGAACGAAATATAATATAGTAATATTAGAATGAAGACAAATGTCCTGTGAAATATATCTACTTTCGAATTAATTTTATTTCATTTATGCAACTGCACGAACTGGATTATTTGTGATATCAGCTGAATAATCCCCGTAACCGTGCGGAGGAATTATAATAGGGTTCGTGGTACACTCGACTCTAAATTTCGCGCATTCCGTACACATCTCCGGCCTAAGAGTGGTAATTACGTTCTGCATCGTCGAAATGGATCGGTGGGTGGTGTAAAGAGAGGAAGAGAAGGGGTGAAGGACATAGGTAAACTCCTTGATTCAACAAGCGCTGTAAATCCTCTTAGGCGGAACTGAAGATGCGTCTTGATGTGGACTAAGGCAGGTGAAATTGTACAGGAAATGGGCCGTAGTACGCGATTCGTAGATGGTTGGGTGGACTTAACCAAGATTCGTGTTTTTCATGGCGTCCCAAAGGACATTTTCCCCTCTTGCCTTTGACATCCAATAGGCACGTAGTAATTGAATGGAATTACGACTGGTTGTGTGTTAAGAGTGCGGACTTGTGTCGTTTTTTATCCCCCGTCGTCCTAATCTCCTTAATACGGTAGGTAATCTTGGAGAAATGGGGGTGAACGAGGGAAAGGCTCAGCGTCGAAACGAGTTCTTAAGAGAGGATGAAGACACGTCATCCACGGAGGGCTTCCAAACACTGCGTTTTATTTCTTTTGGAAATTTTGAAAATTCCTGGCTCATGTTCGCGTCACTGTTTACTTGTTTTTTTGTTGATGCGGAAAAAATTCTTTGTTGCAATACGGGTAATTTACATGAGTTTAACCACCTATTTCTTACCTCTGAAAACGTTAAATTCTCTGGTCGGTACTAATTCTTCGAATGGTTGTGATAGCCAACATAATCTCTCTTTGGGCGATTATTATGTTTTTTCTCTTAATAAATCAAAGGTAACTATTAAGGATTGTTATCAAGGGTGGGTCAGCATCACACAGTACCACATGGGAAACTGTTTTTTCCACGAGACTCATTATTTTGGCAATGATATTAAAACATGATGTAGAAATTTTATCCAAGGAAATATCCGTATCAGGAAAACTTTTTCACTGCAGAAAAAATCGTACCGTGAAGGCTATTTTTTTAATGACCTAAAAATGAAAAAAGATCCACTGCTTACTTAGATAAGGGGCCCTAAAGATACAAGTCAATTTACTAGTCATTGTAGTTCATTCTTGTAAAATCTCCTATTTATAAATAAATTGTTTCTATTCGAATCACATATACTTTTAACATACTCTTTAGCTAATATTTTTTATATATTTCCAATTGTTTTTAAAGGACTTATGAATTAAATTTTACTTTGAAAAACGTTTTACGGTGATTAACTATGGGAGTAAGGTATGGGTTTGAACTTTCAGCCGTAATCATTAGGAAGGTTTCACCGTAGGGATAAATAAATTCAATATTCAAAAATATTTTAGAATTTCTAGTTTTACGTGCACTCCGTTGAATGAAGAAAAAACTTGGTCTTGCCACGTCCTTTCCTATGGAAATAGCCACTGAACATCAACGATTTTATGTGTTGATATGACTGTGTACGACTACCATCAAAAGAATTGCAGATCAATTGTATTGAATTAAATGTTTTTTTGAACCGGTTTGTTTGTTCTAATCTCCAAATACATCCTTGATGGTATTCACTGTAGCAATTGGAGTTCATTTTTTCAGTACTTTATTTCACCTATTAATTGACACAATATTAGTAGTATTTAATTTTTTTAAATTTCCTAGTCTCCAGACTTTGCATCATGAAATTAAGAACAAACCGACAATTGTATACATTCGTAGTCGAATACAGTAGGGTTATATAAACGTTTTCTAAACTACATATTGCCTTGTGGCAAACTATTTTATAGAATTTAGCATCTACTTTTGATTTAGGTCGTTTAACCGGATTGAAAAATCATAGAGGACGAGGTAGATTTCCAAGAGCTAGCTTATTTAGATTGTTTACAAATGGGTGGTTAATGTATCTTCTATCCTTCGTTCTTGTATATTTACATTTCTATATATTATCACTGCTTATAACATTTCTTCTTTAAGTGACGAGGTCTCTAATCAAAATGGTTATCAATACAAAAATATATTATAAATTTTAACTTTGTTTAGTATCTTTGAGTTCCCTTTCCAAGATATAAGAGATGAACTGTAGATTTCCTTAAAATTCCGAGTGAAAAGCATGTAATTATAAAATAATAATTCCAGAAAATAATATGAAAAGTACGGCTGAAAATGATAAATCATAACACCCAAATTTAGTGTGAGATGAGCATATTACGTTCTCACAAGTAACAAAAATGGATATATAATTTAAAATACCTCTCACGCACAACTCCGATTGAAATTTAACGAGGAAGTCGGGGAGTCGAATTATCAGGCCAGCCTTTAAAAAAATTTTATGTTTAAAGTGTAAAAACCTTTAGCGCGACAGACTATAGGCTCATATCACTCCCCCATAATTAAGGGAAAGCTATCGAATGATTGGCCCAAGACCAACAAGATATTTGAAACAGGTTATGAGGACTAGGGGTTATTATCTCCCGAACAATTTTGAAAACTGGTATCAGAGTCTATTAACAATAACGACAAGCTGTTAACTTTTACTATGGTTCTTGTAAAGATTTATCGCCCAAAGCTCTCAGAGAGAGAGAGAACTCTTTATACCATGACAGAGAGAAGGGGTGTTAGCCCGCGGAGAGATCCTGGAAGATCGGTTGTGTAAGGATCGGAAATTTTCCAGAATTCCAGCTGTCAAACCCCTTTCTTCCATAACTCTCATATCATCTCCTGCGCTGCTTCTAGTATGCAGGGCTCCCTCTAGTGCGGTCCCTCTGGTTTGTAAGGCTGAGTCAAAGGAGCCTTTTCCATCGAAATGAATTTCTGGTCTCCTTGGGGCCTTACGTGTTCGCTAGAAGTGCCGTTTACGTCTGAGTGAAAGAGTGATGGGTTGAGGAAAAAGAAAGCGATTTATTGGAAAAAATGGCGAACGTACTGGTAGAAAGGACAGTTCCCTAGAAGGGTAACCGAATTCAAAAGAATGCTTCAATGTGACTTTCTGCTCCCCCCTTACAATGAATTATTTATGAACGCATTCCATTGGGTGTCTAAACTAAGTCCAGCACTATTTCTTTATATATTCCCTAATAGTTCACTTGGTTTCCTCAATATAATCTCTGTAACTATAGATTGTCTATTGAAAAAATTAGTATATTGTATATCATTACGCGTTGGCTTTTTACCTTTTCCTTAATGGAAAGATGTTTTGGTGTACGAGCATTTGGTTGAACAGAGGAGCTAGGTCATTGTGAACCGTATGCACTCTTTCATTTCATTTTCAGTTCAATTCATTAGCATAGCCTTCAATACGAAATGGATGTAAGCAAATAATAAATAGAAATAAGAGGTCATTGAACTAAAATCGGACCTCTGCTTATGCTATCATACAAGTTTATCATTTTACTAAGCTGATTGAAGTTAATCATGAATTTTAAGCTGATTTCAATTGTGCATGGATGATGTGCCTAAAACTACGTCCACACGGAAAACTTGGGGTGTCAAAATCTGTGGTTTTCACTATTGGATAGGTAAGCATTTTTCATATCATGAAATATTTCAAAATAATTTCTAACTCGTATTTAACTGATTATATTTGCTACGCTGTTGTGTGAAGCCATAATTAGTTTACTCACGATGCTTTTGGAGGAGAGTAACAAGAACTAGGTGGACCGATAGAAAAACTAATAAGCAAGAGTTAAATAAAGTTAAGACGGAAAGAGAACTATTGCAAGCAATTACAACGAGGAAAGTAAAGCTCATCGGACACCTAATCCGGCATGACAACTTCATACATTATTTGGTAGGAAAAATTCTTGGAAAAAAACTAAGAGGGTGACCAAGAACTTCCTATTAAAAATTTATGGCGACGGGAATGGGAAGTAGCTCTTATGATGAAATGAAGAGGATGGCTGAAGACAGAGACGGTTGGA
>LYUA01000142.1:541324-553653 GCA_002093875.1 Calopteryx splendens
GTCGTGTTCTGTCTCCAAATCATCTTGTATATATATATATATATATATATTATGTATACATATATATATATGGTATATATATATATTATATATACACATATATATGGTATATGTATATATATATAATTTTATATATTTGTTTGTTCTAAGTACTGATAAACATTCTTATAGTTTTTTACTCTGTTTTTATTTTATCATCATCATTCATGGTATACTATTTCATTTCGTAATTATTGAGTTGCTATTGAATTATGAGCATTAGAAAATCAAATTGAATAAATAATCAACTCCTTTCATTAATAAAAAAGCAAAGAGTCATAATTAGCCATTTAATGAAAAAATCTAAAATTGTTTATTTTAACCATAACATATAATCGAAGTTTATGATCAATATTTTTGGAAAAAATCCTAAATGGACCTTGATCGTTTTTCCCGTGACCCTTCAGTTGTAAAATTAGCAGATTGGCTGTAGTTTGGAAAAAGTTGGAAAAGATAAATTTAGGGAAAGTTGATGTTGTTCAGTTAGAGTTTTGAAACCTAAGTGCTCACTTAAAATATAAAAAAATAATTTCGTCCTTGTATCAAAATGACTGTTGGCTTTCAACTATTTTATTAGGTATATTGATTGTAATTGCCATTCTTGGCGTTCATTAGTTCCCAAAGGGTAGCTTAGTATTTTTATTCAGCTAAATATCGGCGAAAGATTTAATAAACCCTTAATTATACTTCTGTGATGAATGCATGTTTTTTTGCATTCATTACTCATCTCGTGAAGGTAAATCATACTTCTCGCTTGTACCCTTCCACTCTAGGTGGTTTTTGTCTTGTGTTCAAACTCGCAGAGACATTAGTCATCGGCTTCTCCTGCTCGTGTTTCCTCTCTACCGACCACTCTCTGCGTCTCCACAGGTTATTTTACAAACTAATTTATCTCATGCACCCCGTATGATCTTGTGAAATGGTAAGCATGTAAAATTTCCAATTGAAAGTAGAAAAAGTGACATTACAAATTTGCATTTCTCCATAGTTGCGTCAACTTCCAATTCTCTTGACCGTTTGATAATTATCAGTAGTTTTTCATAAATTCTCACTTCTTAGAGTGCTCATTTAATATTACGAATACATAGGGTAAAAACTAAACTCATTTTCTGAGAGGAAAGGACGCATCTTCCTGGAATAACTTATTTCGGTGTCGCAAAATACCCCCGAGATATATCGTGACGATCATATTTCCTGCCCTTTTCATGGCGGGTGTTGTACGAAAACGGTGCGGTTAGTCCCATTCCCAGGTCCAAGTTTAGGGAAAGTGGAATTCATAATGGTTATCTGTAAAAACGTGTGGCGGCCCTTGTGCGCGCATTTAATATTTTCCCTCATTTTCTGCTGTTTGTCCTCATACCTACTCCCACTTTCGTGCTAATATCTTCCCGTTTTAAAGCAACCACCCATCTCAAGCATAATTTAATTCATCCCTGGCTTTATGCCCATTGTCCTTCGTGTTCGTTTAATTTCTTATTCTGTTTTGACCTCGTCGTATGAAGCCTTTTCCATTTTATGTTCCCCTTTTATTCTCATTCTCGTTACATTTTGTCTCAGCGGTCGGTTTTCTTGTCAAAGCTCCACTTCTTATTAAATGGTTCTTCCAACTTTTTCTAATCATTAAATCCTAATACAACTCTTGTATAAAAAGGATCATCCTTGTATGGGGAGGCTAAGTTCGTCAATTACCCTGATTGTCATCCAAAGTTCCCCTCCTTCTCCCTCTTATCCACATTCGCCAACTTTAGCCCCGTATCTACCTCTTCCGCATGGGTGGATAAACTGTGCTGGTGTCGCCAGATGCATTTATCTATTCCTTGCAGACCCATGTTGACAAAACGAATTATTTTCTTCGGTTTCTCCCAAGGGTGTACTCGGTATTTTATTGGATTTCATTTAATAGTATTTTTTATCACTTAATCGTAATTTACCTATGTTCAAATATGAGTTATTTTTTAATATCCCTTGTTAAACTTTGAAAATGTCCTTTGTTCCCGAGTTTTAGCAAGGGATATTAAGAAGTAATTAATATTTGAATCAAGTAAATTACGAAGGTTGATGAGAACGTTGGGAGAGATCATATAATCACTCGCGCAGTAACAAATACTATGCACGCTTTAATTTTCAGAAATAATTTGATTTAAGAACTTTAACTTATTATTCTCTAATAACCTTCGGTATAGGATAATGCAAGTGCTGGAGACTTAGGGAAAAACCTTAAATATCAGTGGATATATGTAGTGAAATTCATTGATGTCTAATAGGATATTTCCAATCTTATTTCCTGATACACCTGAAAAAGATGACTTAGCTAGATAACTTGAAGTAAGTGTTTTTGGTATTTAAAGCGTTCATTGTTAACGCTGCTTATTTTTAACATTTTACTTAAGGAAATATATCTCGATTTCAAGTGCGATAGTGTCCTAAAATATAGAAGTTAAGTGTTGTATTATTCAGATTTGAGAAAAATTGTCGAAATGATTTGAATATAGATCGGCAAATTTGCTACTCACAATATTTTAATTTTTGACTGAAACATGTTGATATTTTATCTATTCTCACCTATTTACTTTATTCAATAATATTTTGCATATAATTTGCATTGGTTTAGTTTTTATTACATGACAATGCCGCTTACAAGGGGGGCACAATATTTTAAGAAAATTCCGTATTCTGGCAGAACTTGTTCAAGTAAATTTTATTTCGCTAAAGGATTAATTTCATATTTCGAAAACATCGATCCATCATCGAGCCGACAGTTTTCTGATAATTATATCGAGGTCGTTGCGGAAGACCATTCCTAAAGGAATGCTTAAAATAATTAAATTTTCACATGAAACTCTTCGGTCGATATCGTCGTAAATTTTGGAAAATACTATCGATAGTGCTTAGTCACAGGGGACCACGCCTCACTGAGCTGGCTGCTTCCTTCCCCAGGGATTACCCATTACGTTTCCAGGAACATATCAGCAGGAAGGAGAAGGCCATTCGGAGCAAATGGAAATGAAATATCTGCCTAAAGTCACTGCTCATCATCATTACGCCTCAATCATACCAACCAATGCAATTTTATCCGTTAGAATGTATATCCGTTAATACTATCTAGTTTTTATAACAATTGAACGCGAGATAAAGTAAAAGAGGTAAAGATAAAGGCTTGGAACCCTAATATGTTTCTTGGAATTCCTAGTGTATATATGCGTAGTTTTAAGGTAAATTGAGTATGATCAGTTATGTTTTAGATGTTGAAGCGAATGAAATCATACCGTGCTACGCAGCATTTCCATGCATAACGAAGCGGAAATCATTAGGGCTGTGGGAAAACTATTAGATTCAAACATAATCAACGATAATCGTTTATCGTAAACTTAATTATATTTTATGTACCGTTTAAACCAATCCAGGCGTGTTTAATGTTATTTAAAACCCAAATGTCGGTCAGAATTGATATCTCATCCGTTCACTAGAAAAACTCAAGTACGGCAGGATGCTAAAATTATTGTGTCAGAATATTAGAGATAATTTTTTAACTAGGCTACTGGGAGTTGTCTACGTGGAAATGTCCAGTAAATCGAAAGCTTCACATTTTACTCCTTACTTAAATCTTTAATATAACTTATTTTGCTTATAAATGGAACTTTCAATGTATTTCCCTGCCGGCTTGCACTTCATTATTCCAATTAAGGTGAGAGTGTAACGAGTATTGCGGTCGGAGGGGCATCTTTCTCCCATCAGTTATCCTCTGTGATGAGGGTCTTAGTTTGGGATACCCCGACCATTTGGATGCACTTAGGGGTCTGGAGTAGGAATGGTTTACGGAGAACATTAGGCCAGAGGACTGTAGAGGTCTCTTAACCCTTTTATGAATTCACCATCGTCTCTCAAAATTTGAATTACCATTATTTGATTACCACACCTGTTAAATGCACTTCCTGCTACCAGTGATAGTGTTAGCTACCTACCTCTTTCTTTCCAATATCCATATCCCAATATCCAAATGACCCATTCAAAATAATATTCAAACACACCCATGGATTAAAGTATCGGGTGTCTCATGATAAATTGTTAGATATTTTTAAGTGAAGTTTTCATGGTGGCTTATTTGTGGAGGAGGCATGGTTTATTCTTAGTTTCCGGAATAAATGAGGGAGGGATAGTGATATTTCTCCTTTATTCATACTTATCTTTTACATTACACGACTCGGAATGGGTATTCGTAATGGATACGTATCCAGCTTTAATGTTTGGAAGAAATATATGATATAAGCCTGTTATTTTTCTTCTAGTGTGACATTTATGTGAAGTAACGCATGCTTCGATCATTTTTCATATCTTTTATTGGTTATTTTTTTCGATGGGGATGTAAGGTAAGAGGAAAAGGTTATTTGTAAGATAAATTATGGGGGCTATGATTTACGGGAAACTATGGTTGCCAGGAAGCATAAGGCTAAAATTGTACGTAATCGATATAAGGCACATAGATGGTGTTCTGTTTGATAAGATATTGACTGAATTAATGCCGCTCGAAAGATTATTCTCGTTCTATTGAAATTTCAACAACCTCACAACAAGTTAGCTAAGCGTAAGGGATATAGTTGTGCGACTATCTCACGTAAATAATCAGTGACGACTGATTATTTTTGTTAATTCGACTTTTCCTTCACCAACTTTACTCCAATCAGCTGATATAATTGTTCTCCTTTGGATTCTTCGGGACTTAAATTAAAGGCATTGTACCAGTAAATTTATTTAGGGCGGAAAACATTTTACTCATGTGCTTTAATGCTTTCATGTGCCCCATGTTCATTGAATTTCCCGATCACTCTTTTTTTGTTCCCCATAGGCTTTTACAAACGGTTTATTTGAAATGGAATTTGTCGCACGATGAAGCGTGTAAACGTATTTGTCGGCAATATGTGCATTATTACGGTAACTCATTTGGACAATTAGTCATAGTAGGTAAATAAAAAAATGATACGAACATCAGTTGGTGAGATCCTGAGTCACGAAATGAGGAGGCAGGGTGGATCACGATATAGCATTTCAGCTTGATCAATCAGAAAATCGACCTTTGGAACTGGAGCCGTCAGTCTTAAATGCGGCTCTTGTCTCACTGCGACGTTGTCATTTTTAGGTACGCTTTGTGTCAATCGCTCGTGAACGTATTTCCCGCACAGTCGATCTATTCGCTTTGGAGACAATATGGCTTTGGATGTGACCACTCGGGTGATGTTAAATCTGTCTTGTTTCTTTATTTATTTAAAAAAAGTTTTTAATCCCTCCCCAACAAGTTGTCGCCCATTGTCGTTCGTAGCCCGTGCAGCGCATGCAGACGATTCGGATAAAGCACGCCCGAGAAGAGGGGCAATAGGCCGTCAACGCGACGTGACCCGCTGTTGCGCGGGAGGCGGGGCTTTTTTTGCGCGCCACAGCGGAAGGGGGGCGTGACGCCTCGCGAAACTGTTTTCCGAATCGACAGGTTTCCGCCTCGAGTGATCATTTTGAGCGTCGAGGCAAATGGAAACGCTGCCACCCCTCCACTCGGGTGCGTGCGCTATCTCAAATCTTGCATTGGTTATGTCAGCGGAAAGGTGAGTGAGGCCTCGTTGTATCTATGTACACCAAACTGCCCTTACATATACCCTCGGTCCTCGAAACACGTTTCATTTTTCAATTATCTTTCCTGTTCTCCAGATTTCCCACCCTTCCGCGAAAACAGGGGACAGAGTAGATAATTGATTGCGTTCATTCTTCGTTTCCTAGATACGTGGATTCTATAGTATGGTCCAGCGATACGAGAGAGTAAGGTGGACCAAAGGGAGACTAATTTTTGTTCCTTCGCGTATTTAGTTTTTAAATAATCGTGAAAACCTTGGTCATTGGTATTCAATAAGTGACTCTTTAAGAATTCTTTATTTCCCGAGTTAATATCGTTGGGAATTCTGAAACATGGAGGTGATTTGTGATTTTTGCTCAGGAAAGGAACATTCAAAGAACCATTGGAGAAAGCTAAAATATCTTGTCTACACTGATACGGTGAAAGCCAAAATACTAGTGAATCTAAATGTCACAATTTATTAACGCAAGGCGATTTCTCGTGGGCACATTGCTTGAAGAATGTAAGTGTAGGTGTCACAAAATATCAGATTCTACTAGTTCTCTCCGTAATTTATGCTGTGTGCACTCAAATTCAGTTGCTAAAAATCAAATCAATTTCGCAGTTACATTAAGGGGATGTTTGAGAGTTCTCCATGTATTTCAAAATATTTTGTTTCTATTTTTACTCTGGTGTATTTGAAATATAGATAAGGCTGAAGGCGTATTATATTTGGGCAGCAAAAATTTAATAAAATTTTCCATCTTTTGTTTTATAAGAACATAGATTAACACTCGTGCACTTAGTCAACTGTGCCAGATTCACATCGAGAATGCTGGTGATAACATAGGTGTGTACCATAAACGTAGGTTGTCGTTTCCTTTTTATTATATGTAATCATTTTGCGTGAAGCTAAAACTAATATATTTTCTACCTGAATGTTACTTCATCTTACTTAATAGGTTTAAATTATAACTGAAAGCAGTGGAATTCGGTCAAAATTAAATTTTTGTTGGTGCTTACACGATATTTCACGATTACTGTTTAACCCGGCTAAGCTCACCACAGGAACTCTCAACTTAATCAAGAATGAATGAGTTTTTCTTAATATCCATTTGTCACTGGGGTTGTATTGATGAGAAGAATGCTGTCCGTCGTAAAAACCCAGCAATCAACCCGACTGGAAGAGGTCGGGTCGCGTCGCTTCAAATTCGCACTCCAGTGTGGGCTAGCTTTTCTTTTCCTTCGACCGCATGAGGTTTCCTACGTTGATCTGGCATCAAGAAATTCTCACAGTTCGACTAGAGATGGTAATTTTTAGCGGCATCGCTCGGTTGAATCCTGGGATCCTCCGATCCGCAGTCACCTAATCCATTGAGCTTCCACCACGCCACCCACTGCCCGTTAAAATCGCATTTAAAATACAATCGAGTAGGTGGACAGAATAATCCTGTGCTGTGCATGTCCGAATCAGCTTTTCCAAAGTACCCAATGTTGATCTTTGGGTTTAAACTTAAAATATGTCTTGTTCTTATTTCCCTACCACATCGACATCATACCCATCCAGTCGCAATCCAAGTTCAATGTGAAGTCACTTTTTTTGTTTATGAAAAAAATCGATAAGCACGCTAGGTTATTCAAGTTTCATGAGTAAACCTTTAAAGGTATAGGTACTATGTCCATAAATGTGCTGGAGTGACCATCCTAAAGGTGGATCCTGAGCGAGGGGTTGCCGGGATTATGTCCCGCCATGAATTTACTTTCACAATTGAAAGTGCGACTCTGAATTTGGAGCGTAGCTGAACATTTTTCTTTTCTTCCCTCATTTCCTGCCTTATTCAAGTGATGAGAGGGCCTTCCCTCATCACTCATTTAAGAGATTTTTTCTTTATCACTATTCTTTTCTATCACTATTCTTATAACTCTCCGACAGCTTTGCTATCCCCGATAAGCAAATGTTTGAAACCTTTCTTATTGCGATCATCTAATCCACAGCATAGCAAGTGATTGACACCAGTGTAAAACGTTCATCTCTTTAATTACTTTTGATTAAGCAATTTTACTGTTGATTACTGTTGATTAAGTTATGCTATCGTTTATTCTGAACGAATGAAATGTTAAGTGCTCTCTGTGCTCGATAAATATCAATATCATTTATTATTTTCCTCGGGAGGCAAGCTCTTGGAGTATTGTATCCAAACACAACGAAGTCCCTATTCTCATATCTTGTCAGTCAGTCAGGCAGGACCAGCTCTAAGAATGTTCCATGGTTGATGTCAGATTTTGTACCGCACCCCAATTCTTATGCCTAACAACTTATAGATTCAGTAGTAATATAAACTATGTTCTATGCATGCAATGATTCAGAGCCGATCATACAGCGATTATTCCATCCATATTATAGTTTAATTGTCATACTTTTGTTGAATGTGACTATCGTTTTGATTGGAATTTACATATTATTTATTGAAGCTTGGAATGCACCCCACACAACTTTTAACGCACAAAATGTGGGCACATCAGCTTAAAGAATTTCATCTTCCTATTTTTTCTGGTTTTTTGAAATTAGTTCCCATAAGATGGAACACAATAATATACGAGTATTATGTAATAATCATGTATTATTTTCAATTTAATTTTTGGATCTAATACACTAAATAATTGTTATGAAGAATATAAGGAGAAAAGTTAAACTCTCAATTCACAAACCTAATTGACTGAGCTAGAATGAACATCAAGGTCACGCAAAGTCGTAGGATTTTCTGAAGGTACCACTTTAGCTTAAATTTTTAAATGTCATAGGTATATCTTGCAATTAAAAAAAATATGTTTTCAACAAGATAATATTTAGTCCCCAAAACTTCCTGTATTGCCGAGAAAGAGGCATTTATTTTTGTATAATCTACTATATCAATCTAACATCTTTTTATTTTTGTTTACGACAAGATTTTCCTTTTTTTAATTTTTATGGTATGGTGAACTATTAAAAATCCGGGGTATGGAAAAGATTAGAAGATACTTGCCGTTGTTACTAAAGTAGTCAGGGACTTAGTGAAGTTTAGACTTTTTACCATCACTTATACCTACATCTGTATAAATAACTTTAAAATTTTGGCAATAGTAGTAATCTATAGTTATCAAATAAATATACAACTTTTTCAGTGTTAAAGCTTTGTATTTTTTTACACAACGCAATATATTTTTTGTTTGTTTAAGTAATTAATTTTTCATTTTATGAATTAATCTCTTTCAGCATACCACTTAATTAGAAAATATTAATTTAGAGTATTTTAAGACAAGGTAGGTTTAACCATAGAGTAAAGACCTCTTTACTCTATGGTTTATCTTAGGGAGTATTACTAAATGAAAAATACGCGTATACGCTACTGCTGATTATAACATATGAACTGAGCGAGTATATTCAAAACTTTAAAAGTGACAGTCGAAACCAGCACAATTGTTATTTTGATTTATGAAAACAATTCTATAGGCCATGGAATTTTCTAGGCTAGTTTTTCTAGGCTCTTACTACTTAATTTTTTCGGTGATGGTGAACTTGTGTAAGGAGAAGGGAAAGTATCAGAATTGTTTTCATCTCAAATCGTTAATGATGCTGCCTCTTCATGGAGACTTTTATCCTGGTTTTTTTCTCAACAATTCAGTTTAAAAAGTGACTGTAACTTAAAAAGGTTATATAATCAAATACGAATGCTCGCTGCAAATTCACTGTGATGATGTAGTTTACTGTTTCTTTCATAGGTGGCAATGGAGAGACTATCATCTCTTTCTTCGAACGACTACCAGCGCATCCTGGCGGTGTTAAGGCGAGACGCGTCTCTGCGATGCCGGGAACAGGAAAGAATTCGGTGAGTGTGGACTTTATTTTTAATATTATTTACATTGTCTCACCGGAAGGTTTCCCTTCTTTTAGATACTATTATATTCTGGTGACTCGGAAAATAATTATTTCATTAATGTGAATGACTAAATGTGTTTAATTTTTTTAGAAAGAGCCTCATCATTTGTGAAAATCGATACGAACAAAAATACTTCTATAGATTTGTGATTAGTAGGTTGATTAAATAGTGCGCCAACAGTGTTTATGTAATAGTTTTAGATTTTGATTGGGTGTTAGACCATTAAAATTACTGCCCTAATTCCCAATTTTCTTTTAGTTATCATGAAATGTCTCTAGATAATGTTTTTATTAAAATGAATTCTAAAACCTCAAATATTAATGATGGGCATGGACGCCTTATCAGTAAAAAAATAATAGAGAGCATAGCTTCCATAACATGGATAAATAATGAAATTGCACATTAAATAACCTAGTAGAGTATTAGGAAAATGAACGAAGTTTTGGGAATGGAAGGAGAGAAGAGCATTCTATTGGGAGGAATCCAAAGAAGGGTAGAAAATTGGATGCAGGGCGTGATGAGTGGTGATGGATTGTCGAAGAATGTGTTAGAGGGTTGAACGTTGGGTAAGGCATGCCTAATCTTTTCCTCCCAGTGAGGGAGGAAAAGATTAGGCATGTTGGATGGAATGAAGTGGAGCAGAAAGTATGCAGAAATGAAGAAAGGGTTACTGTAGGTGTGTCCATCAGAAACCTACCTTCACCGATAAATTACCATTATTAGTAATAGAGGCTTACAGCGACGTGGTTCAAGCTCGAGGCAATTCCGGCCTTAAGTTCCCGCTGTTAGACAAGAAAAAATCTGCTCGTCTTAATTCATTAGTTATCAATTGAGGGATAGTAAACAAATATCTAGTTTGAATCAGTATTCATTTGTTCAGTTTTTATTACTGAAAATCTAAAACGTGTTGGATGACATGATCTAAAGAATACCACATAAATATGATGCTCGTCATTTTATCCAGGTAAAACAGTTAATTTGTGGAAATAGGAAAAACACTCTTTTTCCGCGAAACTTGAACATCTCGGGGTGATCGACAAGGCCACCATTTCTAATCTACGCAACTACATCATGACAGCGTCCCATCGCAGTATTCACCGAATGATTGACGAAGTTTGAGGCAGCTGACCTTTTGTCATTTCCTTAAAATTTTGCCCTGGAAAGTGAGGAATTGCTTGCAATAAATGCTAGGTCCTGAAGAAAGAGGGTAAATCGAGACCTTAAGTGGTTTAAATTGCGTTCGGGTCCATGGTATCGAAAGATGTTTTCATCTCTTCTGAGATCATTGGTTAGTGCAGGGGCTAATGCACTGATCCAGCGAATCAGTACATTAGCCGCTGAGGTGGCAAGGCTTTTTTCATCCCTACTTGGGTGCTGCGCGGAGAGTACTTCAAGTTGTACTCAGTCCGTCGGATGGGACGTTAAACTGTGCGATCCCTTGGAGCCTTTCTTTCAGAGTAGGCTAGTGCCAATGCCGGGATTCTCTACAACCTTATTCCATTCCATGGTAACCCCGCCTCTATCATATTACCCAAATATCCGTAATGGTACAAATGACCTCAGCTGCCGGTCGTCTCTTCTATGGTCTAGTGATGAAGTGGGAGACAGGAACAAGTAGTGACTATTGTTTTTTGTGCTTTAGTTTGCTCAACCAGAACCCACAATATAAAATTAATATAAAACAACAAATATCGCTTCTCTAAATTTATAAGCGAAATTTCAGAATCTTTGCGTGTAAGACTCTAATAAAGGACTTGAAATTTGAATTATAGCTTTCAGTCATGGGGAATTAATTACTGACCGAAGTTGAAATGACTTTCGAGATGGGGTAATTATACCTCTAAGATTAAAGCTATTAATTTTTCCTATATTTCAGCCAGGTAACAACCGTCGAAGACCTACTTTGTACCTAATACCTCAAACAAACAAACTCTCTTCGCTCGAAACGCATCGGTGGGAAATTTATGAAATAAAGAGTTTTTTCCACCTCAACCAAAACTGGAAGAGAGACCCCGTTTTTAAAATTGTGTTTCTGCATAGACAAATGTATTTCATTCCTTGCTCGATCCATCGGTAGGGGATTTTGGGAGCCTGGGACCCATCGAAATTATCTCTGTCACGTAGCTGAGATTGAGATCCTGTTGTGTGTTTAAACCGCTCGCAACAACGAGATCTTCCCGATCGAGTTTTTTTCTCAGGTGAAAATTCATTCATTTCTTACTTACCAATGATGCGATTGTGATCGGTTTTTGCCCCACATGGGGGGGGGGTCCGCTTGTCCAAGTTTCAAGTTAATTTACGGGTCACGTAAAAGCAATCGTTAAACTATTATAAACGTTCTAAATTTCTTCTGTGCAAGAGGACTTATAGCTAATATTGGGCGTTAGCCAAATTTTGAACGCACACTACATTTAATGGAATNTAATATTGGGCGTTAGCCAAATTTTGAACGCACACTACATTTAATGGAATTTATGCTAATTAAATTGTGTATGCTTAACCTATGAACGAGTTGCTCAAGTCAGCTGCTCGTTTCAAACTCCCTCAAGTCCGTCAATTAATGTAATGTGGTACGCACGTTCAAGCAATGCCATTATAATGCATTGTTTCCAAAAGGCGGAACAAAAGCCAAGTCCTCTCTACACAGGTGGCAGAAATCCATATTTCTCAATCAATGTCAACTTGCGAAGGTACCGCTTTGACTAAGACGTTTTACATTTATAATATAGTCTTCGGATGGGAAAGGTTAGCTTTATTGGCGTGAATTGAAAGAAACC
>LYUA01000142.1:575033-590125 GCA_002093875.1 Calopteryx splendens
AGCCTGGACAGGACTGCCGCCACACGCAGTCGTTCCTTTCTCGCCGCGGCTACCCAGAACTCTCCGGCCTCCCGCCCGTCGGTCGGCTCGTAAATTTAAGAAATTGATTAGCGGAAAGACGAAAGCAAAAGCGTTCCGATCACCCTCCTCTCCCCCGTGAGTGATTGCAAGTCGCGTGCTGTTTCGGCCAGTGGTGGTGTTCTGTGCTCCGTGTTGACGTGGATATTTGGTTTTGGAGAGAGAACGTGTGCATCTTGAAAGGTTTTGGAATCGCTTGGGCCTCTCGGTTTTTCGGTCGTGTTAAATGTTCGTCTCCGACCCTCGTCGCCTATCGGGAAAGACTGCTTCGAGCGAATCGGGATGGCGACGGTGCCCAGTGTCACCGCAGCCGGCGTATCAACCATATTGACCAACGGGGTGACAGCGGGAGTGTCCGTGGGCGTGGCCCTCGGCATTGTCTCCGGGTTCTTCTACCTGACCTGTGCCGGGATTCGATGGGCGGGGTGAGTTGACCGAATGATACCATTTTGGCGCGCACACTCATAGGTGACCTTCGAGGCAGGAGAGGAAAGAAAAAAATGGTAATAAGGCCCGGGCCTTATCCGTTGGAATTAAGGGGCGAGTGTCACCGCTGCCAACGTGCGTATCTATTACTCCGCCTCCATTTATATGCAATATAACTCGAGAGATGACGATTCTTCCACGATTTCCATCTCGTATGCCTAAAACTATTAATGTAAATCTACTATCTTAGAAAATGTTATTGCATCGTAATTCTTTCCATAATTTATAGTTTTTATATTGTCAACTTTGTCAGGGATTACATTTGAAATGCTTTTTCAGGAATTAACTTGTCGCTTCCATTCGTGGGCATGTTGGTTAATCACCAAAAATCATTTCAATACATGGAATATAGTATCTTTATGATTGTTTTAAATAAAATTCGTTTCTCACATGCATTTGAAACATGTACGGTTTTAACAATATTTGATATTGTTTCAACTCTACTACACCGGATATTTAATGTGTACCTATTAGGGGTAGCTCAAGCAAAGAGGCATCTACGATAAAAAAATCGAATTATTTTGAATACCTTAGTATTTCTCTTTTTTTAGAAAGTCGGCTATGGATGGAAAATGACTTGTCAAGATGATTAGATAATGATAAAATTGTTAAAATAATTTGTAATTTGTTGAAGAAAACAGTTCAAACCTGCTTAAATAGCATGTTCTGTTGTTTGATATTGTTTCAACTCTGGAGTTGAGTGGATTATATTTCAACGCGATCAGTGATAGTTGCGTGAGGGGTTAAAATAACAGTATTGAAATACAAATACTCCTAAGTCCACAAATGTTTTTGCGCAGTTCAGATGTAGAAATGATTATGGATCACTCGTACTACGATTAGAACATTTATCCCAATTAGATACCAAGTACGTCGTGGCGCAGTGGACATACCTACTGTTGATATATGCATGTATTTGTAGGTTGAGCAGTCAAATAAAATGCTCCCCAAAATAGGTATTTACGTGATAATTTCGTGACTCACGCATTTACGAGGAGAACTCTCGTGCTGGCTCGCGCTATAGCCATTCTTGTTGTTTATCCTCCTTGATAGTAGCATCACGGATGGAAGCGTCGCCCAAAATAGCGCAATATTTTCTTCTCTTTAATTCAGCGTCTTTCCTTTATCTTCATTTACTGAATACATCAATTATGTATGAAGTTGTGATTGTTTGGCAGTAAAACCGTCACCCATTTCTCGATTTCTTAGAATTTCATTGATAATGTCCGATATCAGCTATCAGCAATTTTCACGCATTCTTGCACTCAGCTCGTAGCCTTTAATTGACTACATATTTTATGGTTCATTTTGATTCTTTAATTTTTTTTATTCTTAGCTTCTTTTGAAGTGTCATTAGCAATCTTAAAGATACTTTTTAGGAAGCAGACTTTTTTAAATTTTTGTTCTGTCATACATTAATATTTAATCATTAGCAATTGTTAATTTATGTTACGAAACATGGTTATTTTTAGCTTATGACGTTTTCTTATGCATTATCTTTATCAAATCCTAGGAAATCTTGCTTGCCGATGAATTCAAGGAAGTACTCGTAGTTAATTTTCCGCAATCTTTTCTCAGTCATATAAACTACCATTGTTTAGAGTTCGAATGCTGCTCAGTTTATGCACGTGTGCCCTTACCAGTGATTCGTCATAATGGACGTATTCTTTTAAGTTTAGAGTGGATGTACTGAAAACTCAAATTCAAAGTCAAAAGAAAAATTTCTAAATGAAATCCCAAGGTTATTTTTGGTTTGCTTTGAGTGACTCGTCTTTTCGTTTAATTAGGACCTCAGATCCAGTAGGAAGTTACGGTGAGTGATAATAGTTCACCAATCGTTATGCAAAAACGCCCGAAGCTAAATGATTATAAAATTTCTTCTACTTTATTTTCACTCAAGATTTGTTTCAGTAAAATTATCTTGAAGGAACTAACATATTTTTTTCAGAATTTTATTTCTTCATTCCTTGAATTTATTTTCAAGTTTTTGAGCGATTTAATTAACAATCTTTTAAGATTGACAATGAAATCCTTTTCAGCCATTATAATTTCATGTGAAATGCATCTGTATTCCCATTCTTGTTAACTCTTAGTCTGTAAAGTTTCCAACCCAGAATAAGCAACTAAGTTAATACACGTTTCTCACAATCAGATGCTTCGATACCTACGATGTGGAAACCTAACTCACTTAATTATTAGTCGCTGCTGCATTAGATGAAAGATTCAATTACGTCCTCGATCGAGTGAGGCGGAGGTGCCTTTCGAGACTGCTGTTGGAATTTCCGTTCCGGTTCCGATGGCAAAAGGTCGAAATATCCCTCGGCCTTCCTCGTCGTTAAATATTTGAGAAAGCGTACCGTTATTACGGAAAAGATTTTCTATCCATGCGTTCGCCCGTGCAGTGCATAAAAGTGAAGCTTACAGGAGGGTTGTTGGCATTGCACTTTCGCCTAGGGATAACATTTTCGAAATGTCAGCATTTCTTGTGTCAGTTAGAAGGAAGAAATATGAAAAAATATTAGAAAAAAGAAATTGTTGGATACGCCAACACTACATGTGTCATGTTACCTATTCAAAGGACCTGAATGGCCTATTTTGCAACGTGTCATTTAAATGAACCGGTCCCACGAGAGTAAATCGAGGTGGGGATAATTTACTTTCGTGAACATATCTTCTGTTTTGACGTAGTCAAAGGTAAGCGTCATACCGTAATAGGACCTGGATCAAGAGAGAAACGACGATGATAGGCAAGTCGATGCTCAATTTATTCCGTTGAGACCACTGTGACCTTAAAATACGGGGGAACAAGTAGTGGAAGGCATTTTTGAAGGATTTTATTATGATTTTTTTATTGCCATTCAACATTATAATACCTGAAGAGCACTGTCTGTAAATAGCCTTCCACGTCATTGCTATCTGCTACGAGCAGAACTAAAAATATTTATCATAAGGTGTCATTGGGATTGACTGCTTCTATGAAAACCTTTGACAGCACAGGAAATTGATAGTTAATCAGATTTTTCTTTCTCAACACTTGAAATTCAAAGCTTAGAGTTTGTCAAACTTATAGCACTCTTACGCGAATTGCATTCTTTTTAATTTTCGGCTGCCAGGAAATTCGTGTATCCTTCTACTTCAGAAACATTAAATTCGACGGTGTAGATTTTTTTTGCTGTTTGTGTTAGTGCGCATGACCTATCAGTGAACGGTTAAAAACATATAATCAACGGCCCAGTTTATCGTTGGTCTTCGTCTGCCCACAAAATTTCAGGTGATGATAAACATCTGGCTCTCCCGTGTGAACACCGCCGATGTGAAGGGATTCAATGGTACCGGAAGTATGCCATGAGAAGGTGGTGGTCAGGCAGAAGAAATCTAGGAGAAAAAGTGCGAGTTTATCAGACGCAGCGTGTTCTCGCTTCTCTTCATTTTCTCGCCTTATCTGCTGCCACAATGAATATCCCGGACGTGATTAATCCAATATTTATGCTATCACGTGCAAGCCTCAGATCCTTGCGTTAATGTCCCATATCAATCACACGACTCAATTGATCGAGTCGGGATTCCTGCCGTCCGCCCATGCCGAACCACCTCTTTTCCCATCGGTTGAGGTTCACATCCCATGCGGAGCAGGAGTGGTTTTTTTTTCAAATGTATAATTCATACTACGAATGCGTTCCGTGTCATCGTTCATCCATCCATGATCAACACACCACTGCTCTCCTTTGCCCAGACTTGATATTTCAAACATGGATGAACATGAATGGTCCTCTTGCTTGCTTTACTACTAGTTCTCTTCCAGTTCATGATGCAATAGCAAGGTCATCCCGAGGAAATTCCTCTCGGAGAAACGAAATTTTGACTGCCTTATCCAACGTACCATGACAGTAATGCAAAAAAAGTTTGTAGAAATTAGCGCAGGAAGTTTTTGAATGCAAAAGCTAAAGCAAATGAGGTTCCGCACATAAAAGTGCTGATGATCTGAATAATCGTAACAACTGGAAAACAAAATACGTTTACATTATATGTTTCTTTTTCTTTTCTACCACGCAAATATTTGCTTATAGGCTACTGTTAATAATGTAAATTTACGGTTATGGGTATCTAGGAGGCATTTCCATGGAACAGGTTTTTTATGCCAGTTTTGTACTTAATCGTAGATATGGCATCGCATGGATAATGTACGAGTTTTAAGGAAGTTGGTATCGCGCTTAAACTAGAATTAAAACTGACCATTTTCTATATGTTTTATCTCAATATATGATAGATTTGACGAAAAGCAGGTGGCACATACGAATGCATTAACTCATTGAGATAGTTCATACTAACTTCGATAGCACTGTTCAATCTATAAAAATGACTCGGTGAAAATGAATTTCCCATTCATT
Source organism: Calopteryx splendens (assembly GCA_002093875.1). Classification (NCBI taxonomy): domain Eukaryota; kingdom Metazoa; phylum Arthropoda; class Insecta; order Odonata; family Calopterygidae; genus Calopteryx; species Calopteryx splendens. Next base: position 579,986 of record LYUA01000142.1, read on the forward strand.
GAATTTGTTTTTTATGGACGCAACATGAACTTTTTGTTGATCAGATCCTTTACATATGAAAACGTTAATTATAGTCATTATTAGATCGATCTTCTTCATTCTATCTGGTAGTTTTAATTTTGAATATAATCCTTGACTATAAAATATTTACAAATAGGAAATTGTAACTAAAAAAAACTCTTAAACTTAAAATTTGAAAACAGTTTTATATTGATGTGAAAATCCCTTTTTTATTTTGAATCATACTACGTGAGTATTTGTTTGTTAACTATTCCTAATTTGGAGGTTATGGCGTTGTTTACTGTCGTGACGGGCAGGGTTTGTTTAGGGAAAGGGATATATTGTGAAATATTTTGAATTGTGGAGCATATTTGTGAGATTATTGTTTCGTGCATTATTGTATTTCAAACGTAGGTATGAAAAATATCTAGTGAATTCTAAAGTTGAGTCCATTTTTGACAATTTATACTTTTTTTTAACCTTCAGCGAAAAATTTTGACACTTATTTAGTGTACGAATACTATATGTCCGATTTGTCTACTTTGACTGAAATGACTGGAGCACTTGCATTGCTCTTAACATTGTCCCTAGAGGCCAACTTTGCTTCTCCCAAGCAGTTATTTTCAGCCCTTCCATTTATAAAAATGGTACTTCAAATCCTAAAATAAAAACTTTTGTTGTCTGACAGGGTTATGATAGGCTATGATGCGGTAAAAAAAAAGTCGTCCTAAAGAGAACATTTTACTTGGTGCCATACGCATGTGGTCTTTCTCACTCTCAATTCTCCTCGTTAATATAGGTATATTTCCTTTTCATTAGAAGGAAAACTTAGTGTTTGAGGATGAGGAAGGCAGAAAAAAGCGCGGACAGGAAAAATATCTTTCAAGATTAATAATTTGCTTGCTATGGCAAGTGTAAGCTATGGCACGTGGGCCACAGAATCCATTTCAGAGAAATTACCCATATTTGTGTGCTGTGGTATACAGTGGGAAATTATTGGTAAATGGTTAATCTTGTTTTTTCAACAGTATCAACCATTTACCCTGCATAATCTAAACTCTTATCCGTATTGCTAGGGATGTAATTTACCTCACTAAGTAACAGGTAGCGTGTGACAACTAGTTACTGCCGCAGGTCATAACAAAAGTACATTTAGTGTCGTAGAGTACGTCTGGGTTAGTTTCCATTATGTGAAATATGAAAAGGAAATAATTAAGTTTTTACTTGGTTAATATAAAAGGTTCAGGTACTGTAGTGCCTTTTGATTTAATATATTTCCTCCATTTTGACCTAATAATGAGATTTTGTACGCACATACTGGATGTGAATTTCAGCATTGCTTACCGGTTTTCATATTGTTATTAATCGGATAAATTGTGCTGATCACCCAAAAATCCACTCTTTTTTTAGAAAAGTTTATTCAAACGTCTCATATTCGCCTTCCTTCGGCTGAATATGATCCACCTACGTTAAATCCGATTGGAGGGTATGTGTCTGACTTATTAATTTAGTTCCCTTAACGGTAGAGTAGGCTCGCGGTAGAGTGGGTAGAGCGCTGAACTAGACTACTAACTTGAGGGCCCAGGTTCGATTCCGGGTGACGCCTCTGGGAACCCTCAGCTTTGCCCAAACTGTTTACCATTTTTCTGGTACCAGGCCACCCTGGGAAATCACAGGCGTTACAGGGAATAAGGAAATGGGCCCCCTGCATGTGTGTATATCACATGCCGTATTAGGTCTTAGCATTGGGTGAGCTCTACCCTCACCTACCACCAAACCGACCTTCAGGTTGATTACTGGGATTTTGACCGTTACAGTCTTATGCATTNGGTATCGGCCGTTACTTGGTGGAAACGATTCATCATAAAAGATGAACGAAACTTTTTTTTCCACATTTTTATTCATATTTATTTATTTTCTGAAGATGACTCTATTGTCGAAAAATAAAATTGTTGAAAATAAGCTTTGTTTATCTTTTATAAGAGATTTTATCATTACAAGGGGAGGAAAAAATAGTGGATTATGTCGCAAACGGATGGGCTAAGCGGCAAAGCTCTGATTACAATTTTCTGTTCTCGCAAAAGCAACTGTATTGATTTTATCTAAATGTGTTGGGAATTCTAGGCTTAGTTTTGAAGGTTTACCAATTGCAGTTTGTTCGGATAAATGATGATTCTGAATTTGATCATCAAATGGAGCTTATTATTGGTCCTGTTTTTTAGAAATTGTTTTCTACTCTTCAAAATATATTCATACCAATTCCCATCAATATATCGCACTGCGGACCACTGGCAGCATCACGCCTCAACTCCAGAGGCATGCCTCTGGAGCCCCGGACTTTGTTTAGGTTTTTTGTGTAGTTGTGTAGTGATTGTTTTTCTTCTCTGTAGATGGGGAAGAAAAAGAAGCATAGCCACCTATCCCGAAATCTTGATTCAACGCGATTTAGGAAAATACGTGTATATAGCGAGAATCGTGTAGACGATTCCCATCTGCCTTACCTATCAAATCAACCTTATTCTTGATATCAGTTGTTCTAGAAATAAATATCTACTATAAAAAATTGTTTTCTTGATATTTATGAGCTATAGTCGATGGTTTTTAGTCATACAACCTATTGATTATTGTAGATGATTTCAATGTGATTTAAAAAACTGATAGGTACACTAATTTTGATGCGTTAAACTTCCTTATGCAATTAAAATAATTCTAACTTCTACCAAAATTTAAGAGGTGTTATGAAGGTATATTTGGGAAACGTTAAATAATATCTTAAAGCGGCATAATCGCTAAGTGCATGCAGAGTGAGCCACAAATTATTATTAATATATGCACCTTAATACATAAGTTTTATGTTATCTTCTCCCTTGTATCAGCAAGCCACAACGCGATTTGGTCAACAATTTTGATGAGGAACATCCATCGTACCATCTGGGTCGATGTTGAAAGTTTTATTCGTCGAGGTTTTATAGCACCAATTGAAACTAATGCCGTGGTGACACTGGGTCACAAGAGAAAATTTTGGATGGATCCAAAGGTTTAGTCTTTTCGAAGGTACCTCTAAGGGAGCACGTCCGACGGAAGAGAAGTTCTGCCAGGAATCCGGTATCGAGGAGGGGAATAAAAGTATTTTCTCCATTTATTTATTTATTTTCGGAATACCCCGACGGAAGGCATCCATCCGGGCACTGGATGACCTTGAACCGATGGCGTGCAGCTCTTTCCTCGACCTGTTAACAAAACGGTAGGAGTTTCGCATATCTAAATATTTTCCGACATCGTCGAAATAATCTGTTTAAAGTTAATTCTCTATTACAATATGGTGAACTTGCATAGATTTTGGTGATTCCTGATGGAGTCTGTCCTCTCAGAGTATATTTTTGAGCTTCAAATCTTTATGTCTAAAAAAATGGGGTACCGCGAAATGGCTTGTATTATATCTTTTTTCTACTTAAGTATTATATGTGCATCCAGGGGTTGACTAAGTAAAAGGGCCGTATCAGCTGTGTGAATTTCTCACGAACTCCTTGAATCTCTAAATTATAGTCTATAATTATATTGTAAATAATAAGATCGAGAGATATTACATCGATCCTCTGAGGTTGGTTGATTAATCCAACGGAGTTGTCGATGGAATGTTTTTTTTGTCGAAACTTCCCGGGCACGAGCTACATCCAAATAATTCTTTAAAATGGGCATTGGTGGCGCATAGTCACGTGATTCCTTCGAAATGTCTTCTTTTTTGAGGTGTCACACTCATTCCTTTCTCTTTTCTTCGCCTTTTTGTATATCTATTTATGAATTGTTGATCTATGAAAGTATATTTTCCTTTAAAATGTTGTCGAGGGAAATCGAAAGAGTATAAAGACTGAAAAAGGCATGAGCGTCGTTGATTTTTTGAAATATGTCTTACTTTTTTAAACACCCTTTGAAATTCCTTTTCATTTTATTTTGTAATGGACCAATTTCAAAGTCAGTTCATAATTAGGAGCAAAAATTTACTTGATGACTCAAAAAATAACTCAATTTGAGTCTAACAGTTATGTGACCCATTAGCCGATTGCTCTACCTCCAGGCTAATACGTCGTCCATTTTTAACGCCTTCTACCAGTGTTTAAATTGCTTTACCATTAAATATAAGAAATGACCAATATTTATTTATTCACCCAAAAATACACTTCGTGCACAGTTAGGAGACATACGTTCGCAGCAATTATTTTTGTCATTGGTCACCACTGGCATTCAGTTTTCTTCGAAATACATTTTTGAGAAAGATAAACTCGTAATTTCATCCTGGAAGGTACTCATAATTTCTTGAGGTGTTTCGGCGCGTAAAATTATAAGTGTACCAGAGACAAATGATGGAAGCTGAGCACAATTTCGATGATGAGCAATGATAGGATCACTGAAATAAGGGACGATTTAGCTCGTGTTCTGGATCCGGCATAACTTTATTTCAATTAGTATTTTTAATTATGTTACTTTTAGCGGACTGAGTCATACCTTAACATGAACGTTACACCAGAGCCATGATTTAGGTATATAATAGCACTCGCATTGTTTCTAAGGTAATGAAAAGGCTAGGCTCATTCGCTATTTCAAATACATCAGTCACTGATGGAGATGAAAATTGTCACGATTTTGTGTGCACACATTTTTATACTCTGGTGACGATAAAACCGCTGTCGTTAATGCATTAATGTTTTTTCTGTCTACCAATTGTATGTGCCTAACGTGTTGCATGCCTATATTATATACGAGAGCACGTACTACTAAAAACCTACTACTACTAGTAGGGCTCTAAATATTTAGTTTAAAAACACAGTAATCAACCAAAAGATTGATTTGGTAGGAGAGGGTAGAGCTTACCCAATTATAAGCACAACGGCGTGGTAAATTCACACATGAGGATAGGGGTCCATTCCTTTCCCTGAGCCTGTGGTTTCACAGGTTGATCTGGTACCCGAAAAATCACACAGCTTGGATGAAGATTTGAGTGCACAGAAGGGTCGCCCGGAATCTAGCACGGGCCCTCCGGTTAGTAGCCCAGCGCTCTACCAACGGGGTTACCACGTCCCTATTAAGTTCAATAAAAATAAAATTATTATTACGATGAATTCCGCGGAGTTGTAACGATGACGCAATGAGTGTCGGGTTTTTATTTTTATCCGTATTGGACGAACGTCTTCAGGTAGGCTTCTTCTGGAATGGCAGTAGAAGTAGCGAATTGCTTACGTGAATATTATAATTCGGTATAAGTCGGTAGAGTTTGTCGGGTGGAAAACGTGGCCACATACTAACCCAAAGGTTAAGAGTTCGAGCCCCGCCTCGGGCACTGCTGTGTCAACTCCGGTGGTTCGGCACCTGGTACAAGGGACGACAAGCCAAGAGTGGCTTATCGGGTGATCCAAGGATCACACGAACTGCCGGAAGCGTCCGGAGAGGGAAGAAATTGTGAACCAGCATGGATTTCTCTTTGTGGCAAGGCCAAGGGAAATTCGTGCTTGCTGGTTCAGTTCTTGTTCAGCCAAAAAAGAAAGAGATAGGTCACTTTTCATTTTATGATTCTGTAGAATGGTATTTCTATATATTGCTCATATAAGGATATATATTCATCCCAAATCAAGAAAGAGGCCATTTCATTTGAGTCCTTAGATTCGCGGTGGCGATTGAAATAGGTGTTTTGTTGTAACTGATCCTAGAACCTTAGCCGGGCTCACTTCGCGGGATAGATCAATAGGCGACGTGACTGGTAATGAGTTTCGACTGTAGCACCATCGTCCTTCGAGGTGTATTTCAGTACTCCCTTGTTTCCCGTAAGGGCTCCTGCAGACGATCTGTAATTGATTTTGGTTTTACTCATTATTCCATTGTGGCCATCTATCCTGCGAAAGTAAAGCACTGTTTACACATAGTTGATTATCCTGTAATAGCGTATTTGAAAGCGGAGGAATATTTTCCTCTATTGTAGACAGTGTAGATTACATTTCCTATTTAATTTAGAGGTTAATGCGGATGATCGTTTTCTTTAGGTTAATTCTTGAGAAAGTAATTTCCAATTAATTTCACTTTGTTTTAAATAAATATTTTTTTGTAAAAATGTTTACCTGGCTGTATTAAAAATGATTAGATCAGTAACATTTTTCGTCCGGTAGTATTGGCTGAATTTTATGGATACTGAGAGATCTTTTTAGTGGAATAAAACCAAAAAAGTAATTATGATGATGTTTTGAAAATTAAATTTAAATAGTCTTCGCGGATCACGTAACCTCAAATAACGAGAATTGTAAATTCGAGCAATTTAAGTGATTGAATGCGATTTAATTGTGTGATTATACAATTCCAAAGAGCAAGTATTTGTCTTCTAAAGAATAATTATATAGCATAAATGCCTACGATATTTCATTAAATTATATGTCTATACGTAACATAATTCACGTAAAATACCAATGACTCGGACTATATAATAGATATACAAATTTACCTAAAGTGAAGAAAGATCTGTTGTTCTCCCGGCGTATGCTGTCGATGAAATCTGTTCGGGTTCTCAGCCGGGTCAGGCTCTCCATAACTGCCAAGTTATGGATACCGTAAGTACTTATGTCCTTTTTGGGTTTCAGACGATTGCCTATATGCCTAAGTCATCCTTTGAAAACAAATATTAATGAACTGATAGTAAAATCAATATCTTCAACACCTTAACCGAAACAAAACGAAATGAAATTCCTGGAGTTTTAAAAATTGCTTTAACTCTCGGTTTTGTTTTGATGAAATGATGAGAAACAGAAATTCGCCTCGCGATTTTGTAACGATTCTTATGGATGCAAGTGAGTGGCACCATTTCCTGCAAATTCGCGTTGCTTCATTCTGTACTACCCACGGGTTAGCCGTATGCTATTACCCAATTTCTTGGTAGAGTGTTTCTACTCACATCGCTGTCACCGGCCTTTTCTCTCATGCGTGTCGGGTGAGATAAGTTTATCTTCGAAGAGGAGACGATAGCTTTTGTGCTCTGAGTGTTTGAAATCAGATGGCAGGCTCCGGTGGGATGATATCATAGAGGTTAATAACATTTCAGCGTTTTCCTCGTCAAAATTTATAGTTTCGTTGAATCTGATTATATATTCTTCAACTTAAAGGTGAATTTCATTCCCATGCGCATTCATATGTGTTATGAATTAATATGACCGCAGAATAAGAAAACAGTTGAACAGTACTATCTAATGCGTGATTCATATTGAATGCATTGAACTTCCAAAATGTTATTCTAGGTTGTTGGTTTTATGCATTCCTATGATTCTTTTAACCCATAAAATCGTTATATTTGAACCTAAACAATATCACCATCGGTTGGAATTATGCTATGAAAAATTGACGCATAATTCTCATGGACCGCTAATTTCTTGACCGTTTACAATTTTCACCAGATGTCCCCGCAGAGAGATACTTAAACACAAATGTTTTAAAATTTTCCGAGAAAATTTGAAAAATCTTAATTCTAAACGATGAACTGATTTGGGTGCGATTGGGTATAGATATAAAATATATCCCAGGAAAGAAATGTATTGCATCAAGGGGTGTAATACATATTAATTCTGTTTGCGAAAATGTCCTGGAGAATATGGTGAAATTTAGAGGGACGTTTTGTAGATGAAATAAAATAGTGATATTTCCTTCAAAGTTGGTATTTGGAGCATGTCAGCTAAAGTGAAAGTATCAGTCATCTCCAGGGAATTAGGAAACAATAAACGTAAATGAAGAAAGCCATCAATTAAGTCATCCGTGGAAGGCATCACAATTACCTGGTGTATCAATCGGAAATATAATGTCTCCGTATTAGTGCACGCAGTGACCCACTTTTCTCCTCATCACTCTATTAATTTATAGCCCCCCCGTCAAATTGGGTCTGCGATTGAGATTGGGATTACATGAAGGCAAAATTTAGCTAACAGGAATAATTCGCGGGAAAATACTAATTTAAATTCATCTTATCTCATCGTATCTTATCTCTTCTTATTTAGATCACTATATATTCAAGAGCATGGTATTGCACGCGCTGGATAATATTGTCTCTTGACTATGTCTACTTAATGATTTTAGTTCGGGGTTGATGACTTCACTCGACCACACTCCAAGTTTAAATGAACACAACATAAACGGTTGCGTTGAGTTTATTAAGTTTGTGTCATATATGAAAATGATGAATTTGGTTTCGATTCATCAAATGTGCTCTTATTCAGGACAATGTCATAAAATTAGATTTTTTAAAAATTTGATATTAATATCTAAAGTAGATGATGCTTGTACAAGAAAATCATATCTTTCCTTACCATCCTCATTGCATATAGTCAATTTCCTTTGGTTTAATTTTCTAGTAGTTAATAAGCAATATTTAATAAATACACATGTAATCCAGTTTCATCATCAATTATATTCTCCGAGTGAATTGTATTTTTTTCTTAAAAATGTTGGTATAGGCATGTACGCTGAATCTTAAATTTGTTGCTAGCACTCTACCCACTGAATTTCCGCTCGAGCTGTCATTATTACTACCGACCTATGATGTTTTCTGTTCAGTTGTGGTCCCCGAACTAACGTACGTGTTTTTGACGAACCTACATTAATCTGTTTATTAAATATGTACTGATCGCAAAAGAAATGGTACAATTTTAAACAGCCACACTTATCAACCTTATATTCACGTATCACAAAAAACGTAATCCATGAATCCAATTTCATTGTTTTGGTTCGAAATATTATAATTAATGATATGTCGATAGCTCTCGACGTAGATGGCAAGCAGACCTAAAGGAAACTAAAAAAGTGGATGTTAGACCTTACGTATACTATGATTTAATAGGTATGGTATAATATTAGTTTCGACAACTAGAGAAATGACTACAGACTAGAAGACTTCTTTTAACTAATGCCAAATATGGAAATATGCTCTCTCTCTCTCTACAAACAGACAAGACAATATAGACATACAAAAACTTCAAAACAGTTAAAAGTTAGACCTAGTGAATTGATTTTATATTGTGTGCTGCGGTATATAGGACGCTGATAAAAAAAATTTAATTTCATGTAATCAGGTCATAAATACGTTTTTTATCCCGAAAAGTTCTTTATGAGGTCTTCCTTGTGGTAATCACAATAGCCATTAGGTACATTTTCAAAACAGGCTTCCGGAGGCATTGTTAAACCCATGGGAACAAAAATTTATATAAACCATAAAAAACCAGTTAGTTTTAACGGCATTTACAAGTAGAATGAAAGTGGTAAGGAACTTTTAAGTTCTGTGCTGTGGTTAGGAGGAAATAATTTCATCTAGTGGCATATGGATGCTAATGCTACCAGTCCTAGTATATTGCCAGTTTTCGCTTGCGAAATAAAGAATTATTTGTTGCTACGTTATGCTATTCTCAAAACCACACTTTTCCTGTAAAAGCTGCTCTTGATTTTGCTGCTTCTTCTTGGTGGAAGGTGTTGACCGTAGAAAGTTCATCTGAGGTGTGGCACATTGGCGAACCAACTGTGGGCACCCTTTATATCTCTGACGCCACATCTTAGAGCATCCTCGTACGAAGGTCAGCGATACCTATGGGCTTCAATTCCATTCTACTTACAACTGGAGCTATCGGGACCACCCTCAGCATATATACACGATTTGGAAGATCGCCCGTTCTCAAAAGTCCACCTTGGTGGTTCCCAAGAAATTCCTCCAATGTGTGTGCATTTTGAAGCGCTTTCCCAGTGTCCGTGGCTTTCCATGAGATGGCGAATGTGGAGGACGGAGAACACTGTGAAGGAGGAGCGAGAACCAGGAATGCGGCGGTGCTCAACGTTTGGGGTTCGTGCCTCGAATGCTCAACCCGTCTGCGGATCCTGTTTCTCGCATGCAGGGTGGCAGGAGGAGAAGAGCGTTGGCGCAGTTCCGTGCCTTGCGTCTCTCCCTTCGAAGCCGTAGTGCCACGCGGCGTAATAACTTGGTCTTCCTTAGATCTTTGCTGTTAGCCCCCTACTGCTACGTCGAGGAGGGTGACACGATCGTTGAAAACAAAATTAATGAACAAATTATTAATTCAGGCGCTCTTGAATAAAATTATCATGCCATTGAAGGGCCGAAATAGAGGTGTTTTT
>LYUA01000142.1:639074-649853 GCA_002093875.1 Calopteryx splendens
ATATTAATATAAGTATATTAAATATAATAAATATTACATATCTATTAAATTCTTATTATACACTTTACCACTTTCGCGTGAAAGTGTGTGACTTCTAGCAAAGCGTGTGACTCCTAGCAACTTCGGTGGAAATTGCAATGAGTTTCGATTATTTACTTCGATTCTATGGTGGAGTTTTTTTTAATTCTATGTGACCCTTTAGTGTCCATTAAATCTTTTTTGCGCTGCTCTTCCAGACTGGCCGATGTAAAATATCCTAAACTTTCTCTCTTACATATTTCCTCCCTCATGTGTTGGTTCCGTCTTGAGTTCAGAAATCCTCTCCTTGTGCTTGGGATGATTTTCACTGTTTTCTGTCATTGTAGGTATGTTACTGTCCCTCAATATGACATGTTTCAGCACACATTGTCTAATTTTCTCTCTCATTCCTGCATCATGTGAAACGAAAGCGTGTGCAGTTGGTTTTTCTTTCTCTTCTGGCGCTGATTGGTCCTTAGTCACGTCTTTCTCTTTCTTTCTGGTCATTTTTTGATTAATTTTTCTTGAGTAACCGTTCTTCTACTTACCTGATAGCAATATTATTTTTATCCAAAGAAAGTGATCTCGCATCTAAGATGGGGTAGGGACGACGAACTACCAGTAATGTATTTATTTGCGTGTGACGGATGGTGGCGTTGTTGCGTGTCCGACTAGTATGCTGCTTCTTCAAAAACTTGCTCTGACTGAACGTTGACATCATAGTAAAGTAGAATATCATCACATGTGAAATCATGTAGTATTCAAGTTAAGGAGGCTGATTTCTTTCCCTGTCACCCATTTTTCTATTAAATCCTTTTCTATATACGCATAAAGCTTTTGACACGAATGTGATTCCCAAAAAAACTGCCCGTAGGACCCGGGTTCGATACCGCGTCATGCCTCGAGGCACTCTCAGCGTCGCCCAAGCTGTGTCATTTTTCGTGTTCCAGATCTTCCTGGGAAACCACAGTCGGCACAGGGAAAGGATCTAAACCCTCTGCGCTAATGCGTGAATTTAGCATGCCGTTGGGCTTAGTTATTATGTTAACTTAACCAACTCTTATCTATGCATTTCTGTGATTGGTTGAGCATTCCCAAAAAAAATCTCATAGCTATGGCTGAGAGTGGTTAGGGGCATCATCTGGACTTGACCGCAGTCCACTGTCGGCAGTCGATTATCGGGTCACTGAGTCAGTGCATTTGGTAGCTATGATTCCCCTCTGTTTCTATGCCCTCGACTGAATTTTAGTTGTGATGTTTTGAAACTTTTGAGCTGAAGCAATTATGATCCATTGGCAAAGTTCTATTCTGCCGGTGCAAGGCCGTCTTAATAAATGTGGTGAATGGTCAGTTCATAAAAGTACTTACCTATATGACAATCCAAAAAAGCGGGTCATGGCTCTGCCCGTTACTGTTCAGCTATCACAATCGGCTCTCGACACCAGCCTCTCCCAGCAGCGCATACGTCTGTGAAATAACAACTCGGGGCCATTTTTCGATTTATCATAGTCGGTATTTTTCACTCTCTCTGAAACTTGTTTAGCTGAAAAAATATTCCTCAAGTCCTCAAAAGAGCCGGATTTTTAACCAATAACGGGAATTGAAAATAATACTTTGCATTTATTTAATTAAGATATTACACCGAATTAGTTATCCGAAAGTGTTGAGGTTTACACTGAAATGTTTGCCATTACGTCACTCGACATATATGAAGTCAAGTTTGAAAATGGCTCCTGCTTATTATTGGTTTCATTACTGCTACTTTCCTGAGTTTTAATCATTGCTTGACATATTTTTTCTTTATTTGCATTTTTCATTATTACAATGGAGACTCCAGGATCCATTCTTGTAAAAGTAATTTCTGCTGAAATTTTCCTGAAAAAAAAATTGTTGAGATTTAATGATATTCACTAATTTAATCATTCTTCCTTTCGGTTGGGCCCGGGACCCATTTGTAATATTATTTTATTTCTTAGATTTATTTTCACGGGAAGTTTCTACTTAAGTAAACTACAAGGATTTGTAAGTTGACTTGTAGCTTTGAGAAACGGTCCCCTGAACAATTTTGTCTCCATGGAAATCTGAGCAGAAATGTCATGATACACTATCTCGTATCAACTTCTTTAAGGTACTGTTAATTTTGCATCAAACTTTTCTTTTGAAATAATTCGCAGTTGAGAGAATAATGTTTCTATATGGTCTTAATTAAGAGTGATTTTTAATTCAAAAATGGCGGTGGACATAATAATAAAATATTCTTACATTCAATTATGGGTCTTTCCTTTTTACATTTATCTTATTTTATCGATGATCTTGAGGATTTCTTTTGAGTAATTCAAAGGCTGTGTCCGTTTCTCCCTGAAATTATGGCTTGTCCTCACATTGCTTTCTCTTTCATTTTAAGTATGGTTTTGATCATTTTCTTTCTCGATTATTTTTCATTCCTAACTGCGATTGTACGAGACAATCATCCAGGACTGAGCAAAAAATTGAAGAAATAATAGATGCTATAGCTTTTCATATAGTGTTTTCGATCGTCAGTAAAATGTTTTGCAATATCCAAAATTGATTAATTGGCAATTACAAACGAAGTATAGAAAATCAAACGAAACTAATCTTTAATGAAAATGAAACATGACATTTCTTAAATTAGTTAAATATGGTGGTAAGAGTAACCTCGAGAAGAATTGTTTATGCATAATAAAAAAAATATGTTCGAATAGAAAAGAAACAAGTAGGGACTTGCATTGTTCTCGAGACGTTGGACCCGTTTATTGTACTTATTTCATTTGTTGTAAATGCAATCTCATCTGACCATCTAATCTTTTTTGTCTGCGGTATTTAAAGTTGGTCCTTGTGATCATTTTCGTTTTAATTTCTTTCACATATTAATTAAAATTGTAGTTGGAGGGGCTCCCATTCTACTTACTTTTGTAATCATGTAACCTACCATTGACAATTTTTCGAAATTTTAGACCTGACCTTTTATTGATTTATTGTGGTCTACGTTTAAAAGGACCTCTTTTCCATAATTTGGTGTTAGACTTGATTACAGCTCCATGAGCCTTCATAAAAAGGCAAATGAATTTATCAAGCTTTTACGTAGGAGGAAAAATACGCAACGTTTGCACATTTCGTATAGCGTACATTTATATAGATCTTTTGTCGATTACACTACATACCAATTTAAAACTTTTTTTTGCATTTTCGAATAAAGTTACCTGTGTGACTTAAGCTGTAATTGAGGAGATAAATAAATAACACGTGATTTCCAAACTGTTATTTGAGGTATTGGAAGATTCACAATGCTTTATTTGATGTTTTCTTTTTGCATTTACAACTGATACAGTAAAGCAAAATGCGCATATTTTCGTGAGTTTCTTTCTCATTAATAGGGTATGCGATTGGAACAGAAAAATACGTGATACTATTTTTTAGACGAATTTTCTTTAAATTGTATTTTGAAGAATTTATAATACACGTAAAATATTTTAATTCGAAATCTAAGAGGAATTAAAAAATCAAATATACTAAATTATAACTGCCAATATTATCACAATTTAGTTGGTTGGTGATAAAAAATACAAATACGTAATATTTTGTTTATCCGTACGTCTATTCCAACGTCCAAATCATGCGTACGTAATATTTTGTTAATGCTATTATAATAGTTGTTTTTTGGAGGAAGCTTATTTTTGCTTCGGCATAAGTTGCATTTATTTCCTTACAAGTATTACAAGATCAAAAATCCAAGATGAAAAAGACACAAACACGAACTAGGTAAGTAATCTGTGTAAGAAAATGAGCATACTGGATCACGTTTGAAAATGACTTCAACTGTCTCATTTTTTTTAATTCGTAGTTTTGATTCGTATTGGTTTGTTTAATTTCACACGAAAAACAAAATATTCGATTGGTTTTAACGTTTTCGGTCCATGTCAGAGGTGATACTTGTCAGTCAGTGTCAGTCGGTGTCAGAGGTGAACTTTTGGAATTTTTTCCGCGTCGATGTTTATTTGAGACGCTTCACGTTTCTCTCCTAGACCGGAGGTCTCTTCCGTCCTGAGGAGATCTCAGGCTTTTGAGAAGAAACATCGACTATTTTAAAAAAATATTGACACAGTAATTATCCCATAAGTAATTTTATCCTCACTGATATATTCAAGTTCATCTATGGAGTGGAAGTTTCATCTTTAACATCCGATTGACTTTCAACATCTGAGTAAATTTTTAAGTATTTTGGTTTCAGAAGTGGAAGGTGAAGGCTCTTGCTTGCTCTTGTTACTCTATTGAAGGATGAAATTACTGAATCTTCATCAGAAGATTCAGTAGAATTCTTTCTTTATCTGTAGAATTTCTCCATCTGTCAAATCTCCACAAGCTGCAACTCCTTCAACGTATATGTAACCCGTATGAGTAGCATCAGCCACTATATATTTTCACAGTTCGGGCGGCGATATGTGCCCTCCTGGGATCATTTCAGCCTCTATTTCTTGTGTGTTTTAGATTTGAAAACTGCATCATGAAATGATTTTTTTTGTTGTGATTCGTTTCCATGGCTTGCTTAACATTCATCCTGCATCCAAGTGATTAGTTTTCAGCTTCGAAGTGATGTAATCCGAGATTTTCAAAACAACCTGTCGGCGGTAGAGATGTTTAAGTCTCTGAATATTCCTTGATCAATTGGTTGCATAATAGAGGTCAAGAAGGGAAAGAAAGGAAGTTTTGGAACTTAAATGCAAATCAGCTGAGGAGTCTTGTTGTAGGTTTTGCAAGTCCGAGTTTTTCTGTTATCCCTATGGTTCTTTGTATAAAACCACTAGCTATTTTTCAAAATGGTCGGAGGTCATCCAAGATTCTCCGTTAGCTTCATATTTAAAAGGGTGACTTTTTACAGTCTTAACCTCCTCGGTTTCGTTAATGACAAATGCTTGTTTGCTGTTAATTGTGCCTGGTGATTGGATTAATGCAATAATTGAACATTTTTATTAAGGGAAAGGGAATAAGATATGAAAATTATTGAGCAGTTAGTCTTTTGAGCTCCTATAAAGTGGAAAGTTTTCGGTAAAGCGTTGACTGAAAGAGCTCAGGTTTCAGGCAAATGTTCTAGAGTGCAGTGTCGTGTTAGTGCAGTGGTAGTTGGGGTATCTACGGCTCATCTGTTTCCTCTTCCGCAAGTGCTCTATAAATATACAGATGTGAAAAAGAAAGATTATTATGTATTTTTCTATTTGGATAAGGTATGCGATAGAGTTTGTAGAGGAAATTTTTGGAGGCCTTTGAAAAAAACATGAAGTGAATTGATACCTATAAAAACGATGAATAAACATAGTACGGCAGGAATTAGATTGAATGGAACTTTAAGTGACTTGTTTGAAATAAAGCATAGGTATGTGAAACAAGAATGCGCCCCTTATGTCATGTGGCTCTCCAGTTTTTTATTGAATAAATATTTGAGAGACGGTTACATGGATAAGGCAGATTTAATAATGGGAGATATACATTTCCTTGACCTTCTGTACACCGACGATGCAGTATTTGCTGGCTGAGAGCGCATATTATATCTACAGAGGAAACTGGTTCGCTTCAGTAAGGTAGCATTATGAAACTGATGGTAAAGACGACCACGATGGCTGCGTAGCGAGTGAAGACAACGAAATAGTTGGACATTTGAATGATTTGATGTATCATGGCGGAATATCTGGAAAAGATGGTAGAATAGATTAAGTGATTAAATGGCGTGAGGATGTCGACAGAAAGGTTTTTGGTAGTAGGTGAAGCAATTCAAAAAATTAATATTTGTCTAAGGCAGCAGAAATGGCAGTTTATAAAAGTGCATTCCTCCCCACATTAATGCCATCCCATCCCTCCCCCACAGGATATAACATGCATGAATGAATGCCATACTAAATGCGGTGGATTCGAGTCACTTGAAGAGTTTTTGAGGTAAAAGTGCGAGAGTTAGGGTAAGGAATGAGTGGGTCATGAGAGAATGTGGATTAGATGCACCGGTTATAGGCAAGTTTGAAAGAAGTGTGGTACGCTGCTTTGGTCACGTTGATAGAATTCATCATAGTTGAATTACCAAATAGACATGTGGAGAGAAGAGTAATTGGTTTGAAGGGAGGCAGATGGAGAGAGTCATGGATGACTGTGGTCAAAGGGACTCTCGAGACGATGATTATTAGAAGTCCCAGGTGCAGAAGAGCATGTATGAAAAAAAATGAATGTGACGTTGGCGAAAAAGGTATGCAAGGCTAGAGTAGTGTGGAAGAAATTAGTGAAAGGGGGATTGTTTTCTGGAATGACTTTTAGTGACAATAATTTTCCTTGTATTAATTTTGAAGAAAGTTCTGTCAAGAAATATTGCACGGTAACCGTCTGAAAGAAATCAAGAAATTTTCCTTTCTGAGAAAAATTCTCGACATTGTAATGCATGGGCCAACAAATCTTCGGTAGAATTAAAATAATTAATCTTTCGCACGAAAAATAGCCTATTTCCAGAACTTTAAGGAATGTTAAGATCCTAATCAGTGAAGGGAACCCGATTTTACATAATATTTTAGCCGCTATTTCCTTAGTAATGTGGTGCTTGACAAGGGGAGTTCCTTTCAATACCTTGGGGCTTGGCCAATTCAATGGGGGTTGAGTTTTCCAAAAATATTTCACAGCGGATGGCTAGGTCAAATGTGTAACCCTCCCGCTAAATTTTAAAGCTATAGGTCCAGGAGTTTGAGAGATAATGATTCATGTAGATGAAAAATTTAATCATTATCACCTATTTTTGCACAGAGGGTAAAAACTAAGATTGTTATTTTGAATGTTTATTTATCAGAACTTCTAAAGTTCAGTCTTCCTAAATTCCCAACGACTGATCAGTGATGAAATGCTTGATTTTCACGGTAAACTTCCTGTTGCGGCTTTTTCGCATTAGCCTTATAAACTGAATAACCTTTCATCATAAAGAGTGCCGGAAGTAAAGCCAGATTCATTGAGCAACATTTTGAAGGTCTGCTCCATTCATTTCCTATATAGCGCTAGCTTCTCTCTGCTAGCTAGCTCTATGTGAAACTTTAGGTTATTTCCTGGAGTCATGAAATGTATATACGCCAGAAATTTGATTTATGCTAAATTATTAGTAATTATACAATTGTATTTCGAATTGATTTTATTTTTAATTTAAAACAGAAATTAACTACATAAAATTGAAGATTATTATTTAGTATAAATGAATACTTTGCCACATAATTTAATCTTGGTAGTGAAATTGAAAAATCAGCATGAAAATGTGTTTGTCTGTGCTGGCAGTGACTAATAAGCCTTGCGCAAATGAGAAATATTCTTTAGGTGTTGTTGAAGGTTAAATGCGCTCATATGTAAGTGGGACTGCGGAGCAATCATGGTCGAAGTGAACACAACAAGAAAGCCCAGCTGCGAGTCAAGGGATAATCAGTAATGAGAGTTTAACGCCAGTATTTCGATAAAATTATTCCTGCAAGCAATTTTTGAAGACATATGCATCAGCAGCCATTGTACCTGCAAGGGTTTGCAAAAGCGTATTGACCCTTCAATCCTTTTTTGAAGTTCCCCTATGAAAATTTCACGCACAGTAATTTTTTAATCTTGCCAATTTGAACATTCCTTGAATTATAAATTCCTAGCGAAATGAGATCTATCAAGGAAGAGAACTAACAGCTACTATATAGTGATTCTGGTTGGCATATTCCAAGAATATTGAAGTGACCATCGTTTAAAAAGCTTGTTATATTTAGCTTCCACTCTAAGGAATTTGGTGAATTTATTGCATTACAACGAGTAAAATTTCGAGTTTTTATTCAGAAAGCATGCCAATTGTCAGTGGCATAATGATGCTATCACTGGAATAAAGAATCTCGAAAAAAATATTTTAAATGCTTAAATACTAAGGAACAATAAAATATAGATGAATACACTGTCATAGAGTAATAAAGAAGTCATAATTTTTACTCACATTATTTTCGGTACGCCCGATTTCGTGTATGGGAAAACTTCGAACACTTTTTTCTCCCTTAAACATTATCCCGAACCATTAACTTTAATTATTTAGTCCAATAGCAAACTATCCTATGGCAAAGTTTTTACATATGTTTAAAGTATGCACAGTGGCAACAACCCTTGATGGTTTTTGACGTAATATGGGAAACAAATAATCTATTGGGAGCAAGCACAATAGCCGTATCCCAAAAGATCCGTCAATCTATCCGGAGGGTAGATTTCTGGGAATTAAATTATTTTTATGCGGCCACCGCATTATAGCATGTAACTCCTTCCTTCGGCCGATGAACTCCGACAATTCTTTTGTTCTTCTATATCTGTTAAACCATCATTTCCTTCCACCTTTCTTCTTCCAGGTTCGCGCATCCCTGTTTCTTCTTCTGACAGACACACAGGAGTAAATTTCCTTTTACTTTCCTCCTCCGTTTCCTTCACTCCTACTGCTCGAGGTCGTTCGTTATTCTTTTCTTACTCTCTTGTATGACAATTCCCACCAGGCTTCCCAATGCCATTTAATATTATGGACATTGCCATTTTTGAATACATTTATTTTCATACATGAATATGGATGTATTCACATATATTCCTATTAAAATGTAATGGAAGGTCCTGCTGTGAACACGCAGAACACATTTCGAGCAACGTGCTTTACATGAAAATTTAACCGTTACCCAAAGTATGTACCAATGTGATGTGCCAGTGTGATAAAAGAACTGGGCTGAGTTCAGTGGTAATAAATCCATTTATCTCCCTTTTTGATTACAATCATTTCCGTTTTATTTTAAGCCGTTGCGTTGTTTTGAGGGATTTTAACGTGTTCCAAATGCTTTTTTTATATTCGTTATATTTTTATGCAAATGACTCTTAATCTCAAACTTTTGAAACATAATGAAGCATAGAAACTCATTATTTTGATTAGAAAAATTTGAATGAAGTACTTTCATTATTCCATAACGCAGCTGATTGGAAATTTAGCATGAATCGTATTCCTTTAATTTTTGATTCATGGTTTAATACGATTTCCGATAAATGATTACACAATAACGGAATTCATTCAAATAAACGGAGGAATGTTCGTTTTAAAATCATTAGAAATAAGCAATAACCAGGTCAAAAATTAAATACCTACAGCATATGGATTATTTTTAATTTTTTAGTGTCAACAGAAAAAACACCGTTTTACTGCTATTCCTAAAAATCATTTCGATTCATTCAATGGCATATTCATAGATTAAATTAAATATGATTCTCCTCGACTTCAGTTCGTTAGTATAGACTATTAGGATTTAAATACTTAAAGCTTTGAAGAGGACACAAAGCAAGAAATCTTCATGGTCATGATCGTCATGGTAAACAACCTGTTGATTGTGATAGGTGAGGGGGAATTCACCCGGACTATACCTTTGGGCGTTTGAAATTCACGCATTTAGAGTAAGGTCAGTTCCTTTCCCCGCGTCGTGAAGTTCTAGCAACCAGAAAAATACACCGCTTTTATGGAGCATCTCAAGAGGTCCGCCGGTATTCGAAACCTGAACCCGGGACCCTCTGGTAAGTAGCCGAGGGCTCTACACAAACTAAGTAGGCTACCACACCGTCGCCTCTTGCGTGATAACCACTTTGAAGGGTGGAGCGAATTTCTCATAAAGAAAAATCGTTCATGCATTAATGAACTAAACAATAATTGTTAGAATTAAAATATCAGCTCTCTCTTACGTAAATCAACCATTTCTAATGTTCAGTTAATATTTAGCTATATAAGCATCCATATCATCATTGCGCTGCGAAGGAAACGGGAAGTTGAGATTGTATTTTGATTCATCCTCGAATTTTATCCAGCCTTTTTCGACCCTATTACGATGAATTAAAGGCTAATAATACGATTGCTTGAAATCAATCCCGTCTTTTTCAGTAATGGGTTTTAGCTCGTTCGTTGTAGTAGTTTTTTTGAGGAAGAATGGATATAAATGAGAATAATAAATAGCGTGATGATGCATACCTCCTATTTTGATCCATAGATATTGCAATGATTCGGCCATTCGTTTCCACAATCCAATTTTTGACACGTATTTTTTGGTTGAAGCATTATTTATTTATTCTTCTTGGACACATGTGTAAAGTGAATGTTAACCATGCTTCAAATAAAACAATCCACAAGCATAAACAAGTAAACAATTTCATGTACAACCACTGAACAACCATAAACAGCTCCAGTTTCCCAAAACGTGTTTCATCATCCGTCCTACCAACATGCACATATTTATCGATGTCGTTTACCGTTCGCACGAGCAATTGGCGAATGTATTCCCGTCCCAAGCGCTCTATTTTAAAATATTCGTTCTGCATTCAGAATTCAAACGAAATTATCGAAGGCGCTCACGGCTCTCCCGTTAGTCGCGAGAGCTACCTGACTGCGCCCGTCGTCTCGTGCGTGGCAGGTGGCGAGAGTTTTAAGGGAAGGCACGGGGGAGGGAGGGCGTCCAGCGGCTGGTTATTTGGGGCCACTCTCGTTTCACTTTTCTCATTCCGCAAGGCTGTCCGGCGAAGGTGTATAGCACGTATGCAGCACGACAAACAATGTTCTTTGCTGGGGAGCATTTAGCCCTTCTCAACGAGTTGGAAAGGAGCGATCAGGAAGGGTTGTAGGGGAAGGTGAGGACGAAAGGTGGGTTGATTAGGGGGTGGCGTTGGGAGGGGCGGGAGAGGGGAGGTTGCGTGGAGGAGTTGGGC
>LYUA01000142.1:649930-660207 GCA_002093875.1 Calopteryx splendens
GAGGAGTTGGGCACTGAGGTGTTTCCAAGCCACGACTGCCTCCTTTCCCCTCCCTCATCAGCTCTATCTCTCCGGCTTAGACCCAAGCCAGTCAGTCAGTCCTCTTTCCTCCCACCGAGGAGACCGTGCCTTTTTTTTACACCGGAGCCCGCCGCCGAAGTAACGAAGGGAGAACGCCCACCCGGTGTAGTGAAGCCCGCTGATGAAACTATCCCTTGTTCGTATCCCGCGCGCGTTTCCGAGTGCCAGTTTCTTTGTGCCTGCCGCTGAGGAGAGTGTTGTTGTTCATCTCAGTTCGTTTCATGAGTCTTCCGAGGGAAACATCGGTCGAGGAGTAGATAAGAAGCTCTTGTTTTCACGTGGAGGACTTAAGATTTCGACCTCGGACCAAGTTTAATATCGGATAAATAAGAAGACAGAAGAAAATAAAAGTCCCCTTTCGGAGATCTAAGTACAGAAGGCAGATGTTGATTTGTTTTCACACCCTCGCAACAGTTGCTATGGCACAGTTGTCACCATTGACAGTGGTGATGGAATCCTGGTGAAAAAAGCTATTTTTTCCGCGTCGTCCTTCTGTTTTTTCTCCAAAGCAAGAGTTCTTAGGGAGGTTTGCTGTGAGGATAGCTTGCTTTCCCATCTGCGCGTCATGTTTTGATTGTCGGCATTTCACCATCCATCTGCAGTCGCACATATTCTTCTGTTTGGAAGGCGAAGCCCTTCTATAAGGAGGGCTGCATTTCCCTTGGGGGTTAAATTGTGCAGCAACGAGCGTTTATTGTGCATCGTCGGATATTGTACTGTTTATCCAAGGGTGTTTGAAAAACGAAATAAAGAAACTGTGTTCTTTTGGTCGTTCACTTACACGAAGTCAAATGCTGTTAGGTATAGACATCGTTTTGCTTGAGAATGTCGTCCAGGATCTGATCTAAAGGTCTAGACTCTCTTTTTGAAATTTAAGCTAGTTTCGATCCTCTGAGGACAGAAGGTATATGAAAATAAAATTTCGCTTCTTTGAAATTTCCCCAACATTAATGGATCTCTTCTAATGTAATTGTTGTATCCACAAATCTAATATTTCCTTGCGCAATTTATTTCTCTCAAGAAATTAAGTGTTAAAAACTTTGATAAAGTTGCTACATTAATATGTAAAGACTCGACGGAAAACCACTCGATAGGATTTTTTCGGGAAATTTACTGCGCAGGAGAGTGGAATTGCTAGCGCGTACATTTTCACAGTTTTTGCCCATCCAGCTCGTTGCGACACATAATCCCGGAAACGCGAGCTGTACCTGTGGGTATCAAAGCTCTTGTTTTGTTTCGTGAGTTATTTTTTTTCTTCTCCGTCGTCCTCCTCCGTGCTCAAACTCCACGCTTCGTGGGGTCGCGTGGAAACCCTTGGGAGAGTTGGGTTGCGAGCGAGTGTTGCGGTCTCGCCATCGTCAATATTGGGCACCGAAGACTCAGGCGATTTATTTCTATCACAACTGCTGTTTAGCACACTTTTAGGGGAAAGGACGAATTTTGTAACCGGACGCAATCGGTTATATTTCGACCGAAGGGAGCGGGAGTCATCCCCCGCCGCCGACTGCCGCTTTCATTCCTTCACGCTCGTAGCTCTGCTGTTCCAGCGGAGAAAGCGTTTGGGAATTAAAAAAAAAAGCTCCGTCATCATGTTCGGTTACTTCACCGCGGTCAGGGACTCCCCTGAGGGCAACATGGCCCTCTTCATGGCACTCTTCATTGTGTGCTTTGTGGAAGTCATGCTCGTCAAGGTCATCACTGAGGAGGCGCGTATGATCTCCCGGCGCCCCGGTTTCCGGAGGAGGAGGCAGTTTCATTTCCCTGGGGTGGGCGTTGGGAGTCAGAGTAGCGACGGTTCGGGTACGGAGGAGGATGAATACAGCGCTGAGGAAAGCGGGAGTGAGGGGGGGGCGTCTTCAGTTGTGGAGGAGGCTTCGGACGTCCGGGCGAGCCGTGCCGTGGCCGGTACGAACGGCACCGCGAATGTCTTGTCTCCTGGCCGACTAATAACATCGACGGCCTCCTAGCCAGCTGATGTTATCTAGGAATACCGTTGCGGACGCGTGAGGACGGGAGCCCAACAGTGTTTTTTCGGGAAAGTGGGTGAATGGGAAGAGGAAGTAGTGGCGAATCTCAGTTCCCCAGCGTCCTTCACAACAAAGTTCTTTTAAGAAGGCGATTCTCATCTTCAAATCATTCTCGGCCTCAACAAAAGAAGTGGGATGATCTTTAACTCCTGAGTCTTTTTCTTCTGTGTTAACTTTCACTTTTCTGTTTCATAAGCGGCCTTCATCTTCTGCCCTTAGATATCCTTCGTCTCGGTGTTAGGTAAAACTCCGAGTATTAGTTGTTTCTCCGTTTAGCCCAAAGTAAAATCTTCGTTATAAATACATAAAATACTATATATTTTCAAATATATAGCGTTCATTAATATATGATCCTCATCTGTGTCTTAAACGAATACCGTTTTATTCTAATAATATAATCCCGTTAGGTTTGCATTTTTTCCGTGTCACAGAAAAAAATCCCTGAGGCGAAAAAATTCCATGTCTACAAAGTTCCTAGTGTTTTCTTGTATAATGCCTTTCATTGTGATAAGCGTCGCTCTTTAAAATATGCGAGTGGCCGAGCTCAAAATATTCCTTATGTAAAAATTATTTTTTAAATTATATAAATAATAATAGTGTAATGTCACCATTGTTGGCTGTGAATTGTGTATTTTCTTATCGGAAAATATTTATGACCGAGCAGTGAGACGAAAATATTTTTTGAAATGGGAAAGAGACTTTTATAAGTGTTTATAAATGTAGTATTTTTTAACGTCTGTAAGGT
The DNA here is from genome assembly GCA_002093875.1 of Calopteryx splendens. Classification (NCBI taxonomy): domain Eukaryota; kingdom Metazoa; phylum Arthropoda; class Insecta; order Odonata; family Calopterygidae; genus Calopteryx; species Calopteryx splendens. Next base: position 652,784 of record LYUA01000142.1, read on the forward strand.
TTTTAATTATTCACGTTTGATTAAGAGTGTCAGCTTTCACTCAAACAACTTTTGAAAATCAGTAAAAACCAAAATGTCTTCCTTGTATCTAAAAGTTTTAATAATGCGTTAGTTTTTCTGAATTATCCATGTATTTGTGGATATAATCAGGGGGCCATATTTTAAAGCCTTTATTCGGTTTCTAATTGGATTTCGGTTCTAAAATTCGGTTTCTTTATTGGATAAGAATTTTCCCTTTGATGTGTGCCTTATAATAAATTGTACTGTATAGCTGAATGTCAAAGGAATTAGACTTACATTTGGCAATAATTTTACCAAAACAGCGGAAATGTTCCAAATTAATTTTTTGAAAATGTAATAGCCGTAAAGAGGCAAGAGAGCCTTGCCGGCATTTTAGGTTATTATGTTAGGAAACAAATCAATAGCTCGTGTATCTCAAATCCGCCCTTTGATAATTTTGGCGTTCTGATGTGTTAGTTTAAATATTTAACTTAAAAAATAAGGTAATTTTTCCATTTCGTTACTCCAGAGTAGTGGTGGCAATTTGCTTTGGTTCTTATTCTGATTCAGCGACATATTCTTTGTCGTATGGAATTGATGAGATAAGCAAAATTTCAGTTGCCTTGTGTACATTATTATCAGTTTATATAGATTTTCAAAAAAATGATGTGATTATTGAAGTAACGGAAGCTGATTTTAGTCTCCCCCATCGATCGAAAATGTGTGTGAATGGGAAAATTATAAATCAGAAAACGAATCAATTAAAGCTTTGGTACGAAGGAATAAGGCCATTCATTGTGGAGTTCAATTAGACGTACGCCAAGTCGTAAATCGGTGGTTGTCATAGTTTTCTTAAAGGATAAACCTTATCAGAGAAGTTTTGTTCTTCCAACTTATGAAAATTGTTGGGTGCCAACGCTGTCCCATTCAATGTCATTGTTGTGGAAAAGACTCCTGGAAAGGAAGTGGACATATACATATCATGTTTAGATAGGTGAGACATGTGAATGAACGAAGCACAAGAGTGTACCCATTAGTTCTGCAGACCAATCTTAAGATGACGCCGAACCATTGTCTATTACGTTTGCCTTCAATTCCTCCGGAATGGCAGTTCAAGATTACTTCCAAGACCGGAGGATGAAGAGAAATGCAAGTTGAAAATGAAGATATATGCTCACGAGAAAACCTACAAATAGGTAGAAAATAAGGTCATCGAAATTGAAATATTCATTTCATAGTTCCCAAAATCCTCTGTTAAAGGGAAAATGCAGTAGATCCTAGCTGATTTAGGATTTTCGTTAAATGCCCGTATCAACTTCCCGCAACTAAGGGAAGGACACAATTGGGTATGGGAGGAAATTACACCAAAACGACATAAACGTTATCAAGCTATTTAGCAGCAGGTAACGTTTACAGGTCACATCCGTGCATAGAAATATGGTGGTATATCAGATACATGCTTGTTGCCACAAATTAAGGCCTAGATTGTTCCAAGTATCGTTGTAGAATAGATATTTCTGATCCTAGGTCTCGATATTGTGATAGCTTTAAACGACCCTTCATGTCTGCGGGATTCATCTTTATTCTCTACGTTTACCAATGAAATGTGTTACTGCCAATTGGTAGGATAAATAAAACGTGTCAAGGAGAGTGTCGGAAGTAGTTTGCGTCATTTAGTTGACCCTCTATGAAAGAAAGAGTGCTTCACCGTTAATTATCCAGCGATACCTTTGGAACAGAAGAAAGGGACTCATTTTTCGTCGGTATGTTTCGGCGTGTGTGCATTCGCAGCTAATTGTAAAAGCTATCTGTCTCCGTGACGGTTCTTTGATCTTGAAGCATGTGAACTGTTATGTAATTCACTTACGCCGTCAGCTCATTGGTTTTGAATACTTCAGAAGAAAATAACCTCTCCGGAGTGCACGTAATTGTATCTGCTTCTCCGTCTACCACAAAGATCCATCCATCAGAAATCAGCATCAATCTTCTCCGTGGTTTTGAAGGTGAGTAAATAAAATTTGGGCCTCTATTAGGCATAAATTGCGAAATTTGTGTGTGTTGCGAGTAAATATGTCCATTTCGTTCGCCGTCACTTATGTAGCCTATACACAACTATGTCCTGTAAAACACTTTGGATATACTATTTAATTCAATATTAAACTATTTGTAACAGCTTCCAGGTTCAAATATTTCACACCGTCGCCTTTTTATGAAAATTTGTGATTTCATTCCAGAGATTGGTTGACTTCAGATCTTCATTCTTCCCTTTCCTATGCCAAATCTCTTACTTTAGGGTTGCCTTGGAGCACCTGGTTGCCAAAAGAGAACTCCGAGGTATCCCCATAGCCGCTCAATTGTAAACATTTCCTGTTAGCGTGCGAACTTTCAGCGTGAATATTTTGGTGACCTGGCTGTAGGCACTACGTATGACGATGTAAATCTTAATCCATTAAATCTAATAGGAAAACAATAAGTTCCAAAGGTTTAGTTAACCCAAAAATAAAATGGACTTCACCCTTGTATTTGGCCGATGGCATCAAATTCAAGTCAGAGAGAGGGGGAGGTCAGATAGCACAAAAATACACTTGGCACTTGTGAAAATTTTCAATTAGTAATTTCAATCGGCACCTATTTTCTATTCTTTTAGTCACACATGAAACTCGTTTTCGCCGTCCTTGTAGCCTAAATCGGCAGTAGCCCAGTAGCCCTTGTAGTCTTCGGCGGCAGTAGCCCAGTATCTTCCAAATAAATCATAGGACGCAAATTAGGCCCCAAATTTCGCCAAGTAATGCCATTTAGTCGCCAGGTCAGTTCTGATATAGGCGAGATATAGTCCAACTTGGAAGCTCTGCCTAACGTTTTGACGTTCTTGTATCTTCCTCGCGGAGCTTTCCCTCCCATTTCTTCTTATATTATTACATTTCTGACTAATCCATGATGTCCCAAGGTGTGCCTACTTCATCTGGCTCTTCTTTTCCACGTGAAAGGCAAGGTTTTCAGCATATGATGTATTTTTTAAATGTTATACAGTCATCATTACGTATATTGGTACCTGCATTGACTCTCGAGATAATTGGAAGTTGCTGTTAAAATATATACGATTATTCAGATGGTAAGTCTCATTCAAACTTAATCATCTATTAATTTTTCTTTGACTTCTTTTAACACCACTGGTGGTTTCTCGACCAGAAATATTTTTATGTTGTTAAAACTAATGTTTTTAAAAATATTCACTGTGATGTTGTCTCCACTTATGCAATCTTTCCTAACACATGCGGAAAAAGTAAGGATAATTAAGATCGGTGCAAGATAAAATAATATTTATTACGTCCCACATTTTTGGTGCTTTGATAGAGTAGTTATTGCAAATAGTATCTGCCTGCATTTTATAATATTTGGGAAGTGGCAAAGTTTGCGGACTGGTGAAATCTGTTTTTTTAAATCTTTTCTTTTATCGAGCTTTTCAAATGCCATCGTTCTCAAGGTCTCTAGAGAAAGTCTTACCGAATTTTCAGTACGTTAATTGCTTCAACAGGATCAAAAAAAAAGTCTTCTTTCTTCGCTAAAATTTCGGTGGCACTATTATTAAATAAGTACAAAGTTCGGAATCTTTCTATGCTTTCTGAACTTCTTTTCTTATAATTACGTGATGAAAAATACATTGGAGTCATTAAAACGAAAAATGCTATATTAAAGAGTTCCCCAACGGAAAATGATTTATTATCCGCTGTATTTTAAATTAAGGGTTAGCTAACGTTGAGGAAATTTGTTAAGTTGCACAATTTTGATTTGCGGCCTTTAAATAGAAAGGTAATTTAAATCAAGAAAATTATTATAATCCGCATGCTGTGTAAGTATTTAAACTGCTTCGTAAATACCGGTGTATTTTTTCTTTGGCGCAATTAAATGTTAAAGTTAGCGTTTAACTTAAATGTTAAAATACAAAATTAGAGGTGCATGTATTTGATGTTTTTGAAATCATTGAAGCTTAAATTACGGCATTTCTATTAATAATTGCTTCACATCGCTATTCATCTCAAGAAATAAAATTGATTGATTTTCCTTAGTTGAAGTGGTTAAAATTTAGAAAAAGAAAGAAATAGAAGCATTACCTATGCAAATTCTATCGTATTCCTTATTTGAAATCTAATTTACCACATTGTCGGGAATAGTCATGTCAAATAGAATTTCCTTATTGTTTATAGTGTCATCTTAAGCAATGGAATATATTTTTCGAATTTTGAGCAATTTTGATCTTCTTTAAATTTAAAAGGAAAATGTTTATGCTACTTGAATAATATTTAATAATTTATAGTGCCACGAATGATATTGTTTAGTACTTTTAATAAATATGATTAAATACGTATGATGATAAAGCACCCAACTCCTAATGAGGAAAACCTACCCCAAAAGTAATAGTAATTGGGCATTTATCATACCTCTTTTAATGAAGTAAAATCGTACCCTTCACCAAGTATTGAAAACACGGAAACACATTGTCCACTAACAAGATGGTGATTGAACCTACAGTTTCCCTTTAACGTAATTCATAAGGTTACTAAATTTAATGCCTAGAGATATATTCTGAATCAAAATGTTGGTTAATATAAGTTTTGTCTTGGTCTTAATTGTCGCTATTATAAATGATCATTAAGACAAACAGCTCTATTTAAAATTTAGTTTCCTTTTGGTTTTCACTATTATGGGTTGTATATGTTGTCTTCAAATGATATTTTGATGACGAATGATGAAAATTTGTTCTTCATGTGTGAATAAATGTTGAAAATTCCCCTTCGCTTCGTATTATAAGTGTTGAGTAAGCAGGTCGCGTAAATGATATAATAAAGGAAGTGAAAGGGGGCTTACTGGTGGTAAAAAGAGAAATGACCGTAGTGTAAATAACGTTGGTACTCAATTTCCGAAATGGTCCTCTCGTTTATTTATTCGTACTAATATTCATAGTTAAAAGTAAGCAATTTATTTATGCCAGTACTTGAAATGTTTTTTGTAAATAACTTCTGCGCAACTCCTATGTTATGATCATATTGATTATCGAACTTCATGATCCATGAATAGCATTCAGATATTTTATATTCTATTTTATATGAAAAATTTTCTCAACTTAAGATGCGGTTATCGGTTTCATCTCAGACTTTATGTAACATTCTGTTTTAATATGAATAACAATTACATTTTAAATTCCCCATCCCTCTGTGCATAAACAGAGGTTTTGGTTTATTTTATTTTTTAGACATTCATAAGATTTTTTAAATGTTAATAATGTGACCATTTGGTATGAACATTTTCAGTCTTATAATCGAGCTCATAGATACTTTTCTAACAAAAATAGCCTTGATCGCTATGTTAAACACCTGAACAATAGAATTCCATTGACTACGAGATAAGGGGCACAAAGTTGTTTACACTAGGAAAACGCGACTCACTCCCATGAACTAGGATATTTGGATAAGTAGGTCATTTCCAATTAACTCTGCATCGTGGCTTTACTCTTTCTGGATCCAATTTTTTAGCCCCATAGAAGTTTCATATGCGACCAAATGGTTCCTCACGTGCTGAAAAAGAAAAAAAAACTTCGTCGACCACGCAGTCTTCCGTACAGCTGAGGAGAGAAAATGAAAGTAGGAAGCTTGTGAGAAAGAGGTCGACGGTGTTCTGAAACTCCTGTTGACGTCGTCTCCTAAATTTTAATTCTAATTTTTTTAATATTTAAAATATCTGCTAAGGTAACTTACATCTATTTATGAATAGCTCCTTCTGGTGTAATTAATTAGTTTTTTTACTTTCATCTGCTTCTCTTACCGAACTAAAAACGAAGTGAGCAAGGCACTGCGAGTGGTTGGCTCATGATCATAATTTCCAAACCGAGAACTAATCTTGCTCAATCGATTGGGGTAGGCCCATCGTTGATTTGCTTCACTCTTTACTCGCGTGAGGAGGGATTTGGTTGGCTAAAAAAAGTGAAAGGTTTGTGGTTCGACGGGTATTACACTTTCTCTTACATAATACTGTGTGATACATAAAGAATGCTCCATTTTTCTCATTCAATGGCAATCTCCCGGAAGACATGTGCTCCGATGTTGCCAGTTTCTCGCCACACTCTTCTAGCAGGATTGTTCTTTTAAGACGTCTGCTAGTCTTACGAGGATTTAGGCGAAGACTTTGATGTGCTTCGCTTATTTGGTTAATGGAATTAAGTTCGACCTCCAGGAATAACAACGTATATATTTAGATCCAAACTTTTTGTATTATTTGAAAAATATCCTAAACAAATTTCTTCACATTGTTTAAATTGCATGATATTGCCTTCATAGTCTTACGATACTCGTACCTCTTGAGAACTTACAATGACGTGAATAGTTACATCGAGGAAGGACAAAATGAGTAAAAAATAAAGAAAAATTTCGTGACATGGATTACTAACAGTTGAACCTTAATGAAATTGAAAGAAAGACATTTCTTGGGAAAGGATATTTTAGGGTCCTTGCTAGAGTATTTATTTACACCAATGCTGTTTTTGTGTCCTTTGTGGCAAGTCGATTACCGTGAAATATATCTTTCTTCAAAAAAGGAATAATTTTATCTTGCAAATTCTAGTTTCCACAACCAAAACTTGCTATAGTAATCATAGTTTCTTTACACACCCTATCACTAGAATTATGTGAACGCTCTCGCGAACTGAAGAATATCAAGAATCAAGTTTGCTCTGGCCCCGCAACATCACCTGAGTTCGGGTAACTTTTGCTTGGTAAATTTTTCTTTGCTTTGGTGCAGAGTGCACATATTCAGGTCTATAAACATTTAATAAGGCAAGCATTTTTATTTCATTGTTCAGTTGCCTGACGATCACAATCCAAATTTATCGTGAGGCACGTTTTGAAGTGGCTCAGGCCTGTGAATGATTTCTTAACATGTATCGTAAGGATAGGGATCGGCCAAATTCGCGTGAGTGAAATGAGTGGAAAAGTATTTCTTACTGAAAGATGATTATAACCATAAACATTATGTATACATAGATAAAATCGTGAGTCCTTGAAATACAAAATGAGATTTTGAAAAATTGTTATAAGCATACTCACTCACTGAAAGACTCCTTCCAACGCTGAAGTCCCTCCAAAAATAGTGGTATTGATTGGTGGAGAAAAAGCAATTTAGCGATTTAATCGGCTCCAACGTTTTTAAGGTTTATCTCGATTCAAACGGTCAAACGAAATATTTCCCTCACCTTAGGGAAACCTTATGTGAAGGAACTTTCATTTATTTGTTATAAAATGATACCACTAGAATTTATTGTATTTCTACTCGATATTTTTCTCCGTTATTTAAGAAGGGGCTAATGCTTGTCGTATTTCAAATAGAGGTTATGTAGACCCTAGATGATATATATATATATATATATATATATA
>LYUA01000142.1:697268-708818 GCA_002093875.1 Calopteryx splendens
CTAAGGGGTAATGAATTGCTGAAGAATGTGGTAGAGGGTAGAATGTTGGGTAAGTGAAGGAGAGGGAGGAAAAGATTTGGCATGTTGGATGGAATGAAGGGAGTCAGGAGGTATGCTGAAATGAAGAAAGGGTTACTGTAGTGGTGCGTCCATCATAAACCTACATTAACTGGTAGATTACCACTAATAATAATTTTCCCTCACAGAAAACGTTTTTAATTCTCGTCGTTTTCTATGGAGAAACCATTGCAAGGGAAACTGCATGAATGAAAAACCACTGAAAATCATTGACCGACTTAGTAACTTAGCTTTATAAGACATTTTCGCCTTTTTTCATAAGATTCATTTTATTATTTTACTGAAATAATTTATTAAAGCCTTCAGGCCCTTAAAAATACTTATGCATTATTCAAAAATACTCTGGCTCTTTTTCTCGAGATTTGTGCTATAAATTAGCTCTTTTCCCGAATATCACTTTTTCTTGCTTGAACAAGCCATGGTACTGCCTGTTACTTATAGATATTTTTCGTAGGATAATTTGGAAAATATTAGCCATCTCGGCCAACAGATAACTGAGTATCGAAATGGTCTCTATCACCTCCAATATTATAGAATGAATTACTGTCGAGTGAGAAAGAACTTAGCAGCGGACTTCCCTAACCTCCAAACGTGTCCGTGTGTCAGGAAAACATTGATGCATTTTTCTCTCCGGTAAAAATTGAATTAAGAGATTTATTTTATGGTGGGATAGGGTATTTTCTATTGTTTACTCTCGTAGGAGTAACGGCTGATTTCTAATGGAAAGCCAGGTAGCTGTGTCCACCTTATGTAAATAGAAAATTATGCTCTGACGGCGCCGTTCTCAAATGCGACCGGGAGTCAATAAATGTTTTGTGGGGCCACTAGAATGTGTATTGAAATTATGCATCATTTTTATTTTATTTTCTTCGTCCGAGGTCGATACTATGTTTTGAGTGAAACATTAAAAAGGTAAAGCCACGGAGGTTCGGCCACGATTCACTGTTACCTAAGCGCGCTCGCGGTAACCCGAACAGTGGCAACGAAAACTACGCGGTGAGCATTTTGTATGACAACTCCTCTACACCATTTTTTTTAAATAAGACATTCATTCCCTCAACAAGGAAATGCATTGTACCTTATATACTGTATACTCCAAAATCTAAGTAATTTCCTCTGTCTTTATTTAGAAACTTTTGAACTCTTTTGTTAGTGACAAATTTAATCAGTGGACACTATAGAAATGCAGGTATACTTACTTACATATTATTAATTCTGAAACATAAATGTTTCTTAAAATTTCATAACAAAACCTGAACTTTTCAAAAAACAGTCTTCTTCTTATTCGATGAGAATGCTTGAGGAGGTTCTTCTCTTTGTTTAAAAAAAATTGCGTGAAGAATGTAATGCAAGGCCAATGTTTTTTAACTAGCGCTCCAAGTATTACCCAAACTCGAAGTAAATTCTCCGGTTGTTTCTGCTAAGCATAAAGTTTTTTTATTTAAACGTAATACAAAACTGGTTTAGCTTCAGAATACCAATGTATAAATGATAAGAGATAAAGAAAACGGCAATTAAATGTGTGCGCCTATTTATTTTTCTGGTACTACTAGAAAATTAAATCTCTTTTGGGTACCAACGGTAGAGGATTTCTACGATACACTAATAACCACGTCCAGATGTCATACAACCCCTGGGTCATTCAAAAAAGCGGTCACAGCTGATGCATAAGTATACTTACATTTTTAAGTGTCTCTCTCTTTCTTTGGGAATATTAATTTAGCAAAAATAATTTTGGCGTAACTGAATTCCAACAACTTTATACCATTGGAGTCACGGACAGATTTGTAAATTAATAGTTAAAGCGCATATTTTTTTTTAATATTGTAAATTGTACAGTGACAGATTCACAAAGAATTCCAAAAAGTAATGCGAAAATGGAGGGGACGTAATAACCGAAACCTAATTTCACTTTCCAAGGACTCCCCGGTCATTGCCCTGTCTCTACCATTAATTTCTGCGCCGCTATTCTGTTTTTAAGATTACCCCCAATGTATGCAATCGATCGCGTTATGGAACTGTTGACACCGATCGAGCATAGATCAGGTCACGGTTGTAGAATTATAGGTTCTGGCCAGTTCCATGGATGCCGCGTTTATAAAGGTTGTGGCCATGAATATACATAGGTATATTCATGGTTGTGGCATTAGTTTCACCAATCTCCGCTAAATTTGCTATTATCAACAGTTCGTTTTTCCCAATTTACGAAGGTTTACCGATGTTTTTAAATTCTAACGTGCAAAATAATAGGATAAATATGATTTTTTTAACATAGTCGTTCCATTTGACGTCCTGAACAATTTATGAAAAGTCCCCGACTTTCTCATTCAGACGCCCCCGTTTTCTCAGGCATTGAAGTTCGTATGACCCGAAAATGAGCAAAACGATCTTGGATATGTTTCTTTTCATCATTTTTCGTCCGATATTCACGCAGATGTTCTTAAAATGAAGATGTTTACTTATGTAAAACAATAAATGATCGACAAAATGATTTTATTGTGATTAGTCAATGTGTCAACTGTTCCTCAAGATTTAAATATTTTGGAGGTTCAACATATAATGGGTAACACCTTGGAAACTAATGGAGAAATGTCAGAATGCTTGGCTGTAAAGATTAATCCACATTCTATTCTTTTCCAAGTTTACCTTTGCAATAGAAATAATAATTGAGATGTAACGTTTATACCCCCAGCTTTCTTGTACGAAGTGGGCCCCACATTTCCATCACAACCAGTGACATGGAACAAGATAGTGAATGTTTAAACATTCTGTTTTTCTGATGGAAAGACGCTATTTTTCGGATGAAACCTGTAGTGTCTGAATTTTTATGGCTCCAGTGGAAGATGAAATACTTACAGTAGGTACTTCATAACAAGTTGAAATGTTTTCCATTACCTAATTTGGAGAGATAAAATGAGTGAATTCTATCAAAAACTTGCAATACCTAAGTGGTAATAAACTTGTCATGTAGTCCAATCTAATCAATGACTTTCTTGTCTAGCCTGATTCTCTCGCATCTCTTTTCAAAACTGCCTGTCATACAAAGGTGTAAATAAGGAGGCTGGCCCCTTCAGGAGTCAGGCTGGCACTTCCTACAGAGATATATCAAAATGTAATTTTCCTAGGGATAATTGTCAGTAATTTCCATGGGATAGAGATCATGCCCCTCCAGAAAAATGTGCTAATTACACCAATTTCTTCATGTATGAAATATTTTTCCTTAATGCTTAATATTTGCTCCCATAACCGAAAAGGTTAATGGTTCAATAACCTCAGTTCATCCCAAAAGTTGCGTGAAAGATATTACCTAATTCATTTTCTTATTGGTGGCTTTCTATAAACCTGGGTAATCTACCGATTAAGGCAATTGGAGCGTGAACTCTGGAAATTATTTTTCTGTAGTGTGATTGTAACTGATCAATATATTTTAACATTCTGCATTTGATCTTTTTGCCATTGAAATATACATACTATGTAGATTGATGTTACTTTGACAATGAAAACAAAATCTTAGGTGTTTTTATAAAAATTCCATCGCATAAAAAATATTCAATTTGTTATATTCATGTACTATTTAATTTTTCAGAAGTATCCAAAATGAACATAAAGTGAGTCACCTAACTTTATCTCATCAAATATTTCTCATGCCATTATCAAAATTTTAAAATAGTACCATTTTCACTAGTAATTATTTAATATGAGGACTCCGAAATTTAGATAATGCTCTAAATAATATGTAAAATTAATAATTTGAGCACACATTAGTTACTGAAGTTATATTTTTCAATGTCAAAATGATAATATAATATCTAGCAAAATTGAAAATTGGCATAAACATATTAATAGTGGTATTTTTGTGGCCATCCTGTAAAGAAAATGCTTCCACAAATGTAATAGGAGTTTTGCTGAATGAATTACCTAGGTACCTTACTCATCCATTGGTGTGTTTTATCACATGCTATGATTTCATCAATTCCTAATTTGTTCATTGAAACTCATGTAATATTTCCAAATGTTTTTTTGAGCAATGTGAGGTATGTGCGATGAACATCATTTAATGTGTTGCAGTTATTACTTATCAGATTGTAGGAAAGAGCTTCATTCCTGCAAATACATTATTTCAGTTCTCTGCTTGTTTAGGCAATACTTTAGGGGACTTACCCAATGTATGTAAGTAGTATTTGCATGTTCTTGAATATTTAACTTAAAATTAAGAAATTATGTCTCTATTATTGTATGCCATAATTAACCCTATCTAACTGATGAAAATTTTTTAGTTGCTTGCTAATAAAATGTAGATATGTATTTCGATAAAAATCTTATGGTGTCATGATTCTAATCATACATAATTTACTTAACAGAGGTGTTTTTGTATTTCCCCAGTCCCATCAGATGGGTTACCATCATTTTGTAAGGTGACCTTGTTAGTTTGGTAGGAGTTAGGATTTTTTCAGAAATAGGGTAGACTATTGACATATGCTTCAGGAAAAGGCCTAAAATATCAACTACATTAAAAGTAACTTCTCTATTTCCTATAAAATTTTAAAATATATAATTGAACTAAAGGCAACTTCTGTGAGATAACCTCCAATGTTCAAGTATACTATTAAGAGCAGAAACTTGGCCAGTAATAAGGATGGAATCAAGGAGTGACAATAAGGGAAAAAAAAAGATAAATATTGATTAAAACAAAATCGTAATGTATTGAATACGTATTGATGCATGGGAAATGACTGATTAACCAGGGATAGTGACTTTAGCATTCAGTGAAATTTTAACAAATAGTTAGGTTTTCATTTGTCTGCAAGTGTCCATGGCATAACTCTGATCTGACAACGGCTACCATTCCAGCAAGCGTCTTCATATAAAATGTATGAGACATTGATATTGGTCTCCTTTGTAGAAACCACCCTGTCTTGTTTCCATTCCTCTTTGATTGTAGAATATCCTACTATCATTTTTCAAAATTAAGTTTAAGCTTAAGTTTTTATATTAACTACATTCACCTATGCAGTTTCAGTACTACATAAATTGTACTGTTTTTCCTCAATTTTCATATTTCAACCCTCCCCACTTACCATTTCATGTATTAGTTACAGGGTTTCCTATTCCTAAACTGCGAATATATTTCTCATTCATGGTCTTCACCATCATCTATTTTTGTTTCCTACTCATCTCAAAATCTAAGGATGAGCAAAGAATGTTGTGTAAGAATGTGCCAGTAAGTGCTCCCAGTGCCCTTTATTATCATCCCTCAACTGACTTACTTCTCTTTTCTCCATGGCCAAAGCTTTTCCCCCCTCATGTGCAAAGGGAAACCAAATTAGTATTCCTTCCCCTCTTAATCATCTGACCTAACATGCACCACTATGGAATCTTACAAGTTCAGGGTTTACAAGAAAATTGAAAAGCAGTAATTGAGAAAGCCATACTGGAGTAAATATTTGGGTGATGTCAATGAGTTTGATTTCAAATTGATTTTTTAAATTCTATGTCTGGATGAATATAACATTTTCCCATTGCTGTCTACAGCAGAATATTTAAGTTGTAAAAAAATTACCACCAGCCCCTTCACTCAGTAGAGATTGTATTAAATTCAAATTAATCCATTTATTGTGAAATGTTTGTTGTTATGTGGAAGTAAGAATGAGCATTAGATATGAGGGCATGGCAAATTTTGTTTGCATATGCAGACATTATGAAGTGGAAGAAATAAACATGATCACTGTGTCTTTGTCATCTAGTAACATCTCAGTAAAAATCCACACATTCTGTTTCCAATGGAAGGATGTAGTTATGGTGTTGATTTATGCTCTTCTTATTCATATTCACTATCCAATTACTTTATCCTGTATATAATCCTGTTCACTAACCACACAGGAATGAAAGAGACTTCTGCTCACCATCAATTTTTTTTTTAAAGACACTCAAGTTCCACTATTTTGACTGCAGAACATGATGGCGCATCTACCATTTCTGTCTGAGTGAACAAAATTCAAAACTGCAGCACAAAGATGTTTAAAAATATTTCTATACATGTTATGATGAAAACCCAAAGAAATCAGGTTGTTTCAATCATTGCAAGTCTAGTGCTTCATCAAGTTTTCAAAAGTACCAGTAGAAGGTAGGAAAGGTGGCTCCTTAGCAGGAGGTGGCATGGGTACATAAGCATGTATGTCTAACAACTGTCCGGAGTGAGGATAGAGTCCATGTGTATGTATTTATGTCAAACCAGCTGGAGGGATTAATAGCCATCCATTATAGTATCTTTATCATAGTTGGCCACCTGTAGGCTGGTATTATTTCTGAATATATTTCTGCTACTCGGTAAGGACTTAATAGGTTTCTGCCACTAAAGGAAGTGAATTCTCATTAAAATTGTGTGCACATGAGTGGGCCAATATCCCTCTATCACTCTTTCTCTACATTCCTCAGTTCTATTATGTAGGAAAAAGTCTGCTCGAAATATTTAACCATGTTTAGCTTTGCCAATTTTCATAAATCTGGTCCGGTTGTATAGTGGTAGAGAGTTAAACTCCATTAGGCAATTAAGGTATTGTTATGAGTTTGTAGCTAAAAGTGATTGTTTACGTTTTGACCATTTCATAGAAATCACCTCCATACCAAATATATGTGGAATGGCATGAGTGCAAGTTTTCAATTAACCCTCCTCTTTTAGAATTTCATCATTTTTCATTTGGCTGTTCCTGATTTCAATATGTGCCCAGGCTCTCCTGATGACTTCTTAACCTCTTCCCAAATCAATCCTTACTCATGCTTGCATGTTACAGATGATTGCATGTTCAGCAAGTACCACTCCAGCCTCTGTGATGCTATTGCCAGGCTCACCCTTGCTCTGCAGATGTCTATTTCTCGTAAGTGATGGATGAATATGTATTCAGTGTATGGCATTTCATAACATCAAACTTTTACATTTCATTTATTAGTTTTTAAAGTTGAATGCAATTAGTAAATATTTTAAATGATATTATATGGTAAATATACTTAAATGTATTTCATAAAAGGGAAGTGTGCCTCTGTGATTGAGTATTTCCATCTGAAGTCAGAGTAATTTTCATCTGTGTAGGTATTTATTAACAGTGAATGCTAGGAAGCAGAACCTACTTTTCATACTAATGTGATTAAAAAGATATAATTAAAAATTGTAATTAGTGTGATTAATGTCAATATTGTAGACATAGTAAATTGAAATTTTATTTAACTAGTGGTAAAATTATATTTTAAATCATTTATTTCCAGCCACCACCAATTAAGGATATTTAATAAATGAGAATCTTTCTTAAAAATCATTTCTGTGCATAGAGAGCCATTGTATTTTCCCAAAATGATTTTTGGTAGTTAGGCATGTACCTACAGTCTTTTAACCATCTTTTTGTGTGGGCTGCAGTTGTGAAGCATATTACAGTAACACATATTTAACCTGCCGGAGAAAATCTATTTATGTAATCTATTAATATTTATTAATGGTTTATATTTTTTAATTAAAATTTTTCTGCATCCTTTGGGTTTACCTGTTCTTTATTTTTATTGGTGAAGGAAATTTTTAGTACCCAGGATATGTATAATTGGCTTGTGGCTTGGCTGTTTTAATACAACTTGTTTATATCTAGCAGTGATCATGTTTTAATACCTTTCACTTAAAAAGAATGAAATAATATAAGCTTCATCTTTCTGTAAAGGCATATATTTTATAACTTTCTTTCTCAGCTATCATATTATTATAAATATATGAATCACTATTTTTGGAAAAAGAAAGACATTGTAAAATATTACCCATTTTTTCTTCTAAGTTTTCCAATTTCATTTTTTTAAACAAGTCTTGTCCACTATTTAATTCAGGTGTTATTGATTTCTTTGTTTAAATTAAAGAAGTAATTACCTCATATTTTCATTATTCCTGTTATAAATTATATAAGGACTTTTCTTTTAAAATTTGTATAGTGCCCTCTCTGTTGCTTTAACTTTTTACTACAAATAGCAGCTAGCAATAAAATTGAAATATCTATAAAATTTTGATTTCTTTGGATCAAGTTTTTCTCCATTCATCGTATAATTTTGTGTAATATTAATTGAATGCAATTAAATGATAGATCAGCCATTTCCTACCAACCTGGATCGAATTGGAAAGACAGAAAAAGATGGATTGGTGGCCATGGTTGGAGAGGAAGATGATGATGGCCTTATGTGCTCCCCTTCAGTTGCACATGCTCAGCTAAAAACACTTGTTCAGCATGTGATTGATGAAGCCAGGGAACTCCCACGACTTGGAATTCAGCGAGTACGGTTATATATTTTAGATTACATATATCTTAGCAAAGTAATGTATTCTCAATTAACAGTGAGCACTTTTATTGTTACATTGTGGTAAAATTCATATAATTCAAATCAAGGTTGGATCGAAAAAACATTTTTCTCAAAACAATTTTTGTAGTCGCACTCTAAAGTTTGAATTTTCCATAAAAGTAGCATATGCCAAATGTGGGGTTGATAAAATCCTTCCTTTGTCTACATATAAGTTTCTTATCTATCTTTGGGATCTAAGTTTGTCAGCCTGTGTTAGGCTGAAAATTCTTAATTTTTCAAACTCTTGATGTGATTCATCTCAATAGGCATCACAAACATAGCTGATATCATGGTTTGATTTCTGCCTCGTAATTAGAGAGAACTTCCTGTGGATCAAAGATTGATATGAAATATATAAGAAAAATAGAGGAAACTATATTACCCAGTAACTTCAGCAAAGACTGAACCAGAGGTATGGAATGAGAGAGCTCTAAAAAAAGAAAAACATCCAGAGACTTCATAAAGCGTAGATGAAGCTATACTTTTTTCTAGTTCATCAATGGGGGAGAATATTCTGCTTTATCAGAAGAACCAGAATCTGGAAGACTGATGCCTTCTAGATCTGAAATGAGAAACCAACTGAAACTGTGCCAAATGCCACGACAGTGACTTTAACGGAGTTATCCGCTACTGTGCATAAATACGGGAAAATTTTACAGTGGGCATCTCCGTTTAAGTCACTGTCATGGCATTTCCCCCAGTTTCTTTGAAAAGGTTAAACATTTTAGTGTTTAAAAGTTGATTTAACCTCGTGGATGGTGGTACTATGCACATGATGACAGTCACTTTGTAGCATTATATGTACTGTGACTCGTAAGAACATCTTATTCCGATTATAGCTCTCAAAAATCCCCAGTGTAAGAGGACACCTGGGTAGCTTAACTAGCTAAAGCACTCGGCTGGAAATCGAGGGATCTGGGTTTGAGTCCCGGTTCAAGCAAATGATTTTTGCACTGTGGATTTTTCACAGAATTCAACTGCCTTCTACTAAAATGTTTTATTGCTTCAAAATTCCAGAACGTGCAGAAGCACCAGTCTTAACAGTAGTCTTTCAAGATGTTGAAATGTGTAGTTTCAGAAGCACAGAAATGAAATGCTGCTGACAAAAGTAAAGATTGAAGAAATATGAGGTCTGCTCAATCAAGTATCATATTTTTAACAACATATCTGTACTCATTCTTAGAATGTTGTGGGTCATCTTCAAAGTAGTCCCGATTGGATACAATGCACTCGTCCCTCCTTTTTTTCTAGTCTTTGAAGAGGAGGAGGAAGCCATTTTTAGATAGGTCCTTTATAATCATTTTAGGAGCTTTCACCACTACTTCAAATGATGAAAAATGCTATCCACAAAGGTGTTTCTTCACATTGTGGGGACCATTGGGAGGATGAGAAACACACTTCACATTGATTCTTGTGAGGTATTCAGTAACAATATTTTCAATTTCCAAATGCAAACAAAAACATGTTATATTTTTCTGCAATTTTTCTGTTACCAATATTTGGGTGGCTTTCAATGAAATTTTCAATATTTCTGATAGTGCTCTTAACATTATCTTCTCACACAAAGGCAGCAGTAGTGTTTATATTTACTTCTGTAAGAGCAGTTACTGTAGCTCCAAGTTCACCTCCCTTTTAAATTGATATATACTCCATTGATTGGGGTTGAAAATTATATGTATGTCAATCATTATGTGCATTTGGTCCTCGGCACCTGTTATATGCAATAATTTTTTTTAAATTATTCATCAAGTGGTATAAACTATTGTCAAACCAATACTTAATCCAGAGAAACACCTTTTTTTCCCTCATCCTAAGTGTCTTCCTTTGAGTATGATTACTGATAAAAGTCAAAGTATCTAATCATTTGCTTTGGAAAAATTGATTATCCATCAAAAAATCAAGAAGTAAAGTATTTTTAAATTTAAAATATCACCTGTGAAATTTGAAGACAGAAAAAAACACTGCAAAAATGCTGGAAGAATTATGAAAAAGCTGAGCCACCTTTTCTGCAAAATATTGATGATTTAAAAAATTTTATTGAGGAGAGTTATTCCACTCAAGCGTAATCTTGTATCCTATCAATGTTAAACATAGAGTGTTGAACAAGTTATAAAGTTAATCTCTGAAGCACCTCTTGCCTTCTGTGGTGTGGAAAATATATGGTTTCATCAGGGTGAAGATTGAATCTAAGTATCTAATGCTTGAGAGTTATTGAATTCAATCATCAGTACAAAATGAAATCTGCATCAACAGAATATGTAATTACTAGATACAGTGTGTATTGGTAGTCTAGTGTACAATCCATAAATTAGCATTAATTGTGATTTTAATTTCTCCATGTAAGGAGATCAGCACTCACTCAGCCATCTCCTCATCATGATTTCTGGATATTAATGCATTTTTTAATTAATTGAGTAATGTAACTTTGGTAAAGCACTAAGTGCTTTACCAAATCATAGATTGTAGAAAAGTGAGTAAAATTCATCAGGAGTTAAAGAGATTGATTTTAGAGTTAGGATAACCCATGATGGCCAGAATTGAGTTTCTTGCATTCAAATTGTTGCAGATAATCATGATTTCAAAATTACATATTTGCAATGCCTATTGTAATGAATCATGCCGAGAAGTCAAAAAATTTCAATTTTTCAAAAGAACTCGGATGCAAAAACTCAGGATGCTATGTAGAAAAGTAGGAAGGAGTCGACCAATTGACCCTAAATGTTGCATTCATTAGTTTGATGACAAATCCCAACTTTGGTAGTATGTTACAAACAGGTAGGTACATGAGTGATGTCTTAACTGAAATGCATGAGTTGATGGTTTTATTTTACATAAACTCAGTTTTTTTCAGATAGTTTAATTCATATCATCATCATCATAATTGTCTAAATGATTAAATTCATTTTGGATGGGAATAATAATCATTTTATGATATATACATGTGGGGAAAAGATAGTCAGACCGAAATATGTGTTCATAAACTTCACAATTAGGTGAAACATTGATATGAAAAACTCTTAGAAAACAGATTAAGATGGCCTTTTTTGACCAAAATTATTTACGAGGGTTGTCCGTAAATTAAGGTCTCCAATTTTTTTTCACATAGTA
>LYUA01000143.1:149022-159815 GCA_002093875.1 Calopteryx splendens
CTAACCTCACCTACCAAACCGACCTTCGGGTTGATTACTGTGATTTGATTTTGAAGCTACCCTGAACATGCCAAATGAACCATTAGTAATATATTAGAAACAGAAGACTGTATAACGATGTAACCATAAAAAACTTGAAGCCTAGTAATATGACTATTATTATTAACACAAATACCTACCTATGTTTTTAAGATATATTCGCCATTTTATCACTCTTAATGAGTGGTGAACTTCAGATTTTGAGTTCAAGAATGGTATGTTTGAATTGAAGGTTGCAAACTGTATTAATGAACTGCCCACCGCTTTGGAGGAAGTTTATTATTTTTTAAATGATCTGGAATCCACTTCGTGATAGTATTAGCTGTGTAAGTGTCCCTCATGAAAGTAATTTCTGTTAGCTCTCTGGCTATAATATGTAAGCATAAATATCTGGTGACAAGGGCTGGATATAAATGAAGAGAAGTTCTAGTTATTATTACACACTAGTGAGGCTCCTCGCAATACCCTACCCTAAAGTCTAGAGGAAGATGGAAGTGCTCTAAACAAAATTGAAAAAAACAACAATATAAAATATTATTAAATGCAGTTGTAATTGAAATAAAAATTGTTCAAATTAACAATACAAAAAATCAAATAACTGCTGCACTGTGATTCCAACCTTTGTGGAATAAGTAATATTTTTTAGGAAAATGAATAGGTAAGTTTATGTAATTATTTTTTTAAACTTATGATTGCAAATGCTACTGCCCAGGAAAATTCATCAGTCTTCTCTACTGGAAAGTGTTATACTTTTACATTTATTTTGCCATTTATCACTCTTTTTTTTTAATATTTTGAGAAACTAAAAAATGTCAATAGTCAAATTCAGGAATAAAAAAGCTTTGTAACATTACTCATAACATAAACATCCAAAAACTCGTCAAAATTTGTCTGAGTTTATCCATTTGAATGCACAGAATGCTTGGTGTATACCACTATTGAGGCATCGAGTCCCTTAAGATGTTCAACCCGGCATACAAATTCTATTACGCCTTAGAGACAGTATAGGAGTGAAAAATGTGTTGTACTGGGCAGCAGTGTAATAATTATAAATTTTATTTTTTATCTGCTGAAAGAAAAGTAATTTTTTATCACAAATCAATGGCTCCCCTAAAATATCACAGAAAAAAACAGGCTGCTGTAACTTTGGAGCACAGTTTATTATTAAATTCATTAGACCTACATTTTTATCTATCCACTTTGTATTCAACTGCCCAACAGTTCCATATTTAAAATTACCTTTCTTCCTGAATTTCTGTTCAATGCTATGGTTATTCCATGCTGACTCTTGTCCCTTATGCTATGAAGTACAAAGTATTTAATAACAATCTTATTTAGGATATTAAATAAATAAATGGTGGCCCAAAGTGTATGTTTGTCTATGGTCCAACAGATCATTGTTTCAAAATTGAGTGATGACTTTTGATACCCCATCTTCACCAAAATATTTCAAGACAGATTTTATGGGCATCACAGGCAGCATGGGAAATGAAACTGCCCTCTCTTCCCGCCACTACCACAATGGGTGAATTTTACATGTCAAGGAGCTCAGGGTGAGATGAGTAACACCCTCACTTTTCATACTAACCTTCAGGTTGATTACTGCATACATTGAAACCCATCAATTTTTTCACTGAATGATTGAAAGAGCAATGACTTTTAAATACCCATCTTCAACAATACCCACAACAGTATAACTCAATACCAAACAAGATTAAACTTTAAACCAATGCAATAGGTTAGAAAAAAATCAGACACCTATACATTTTTCTAAAAACCTTCCTAAGACTGAACCCTAAAACAGCACAAAGATAATCAAGCAATAACATCCAATCAAACTAAAAGAGTTAGAGCGTAAAATTATAAATAAAAAAATATAAGACATCAGCTTATTAAAATTCTAGTTTATTGAGTAATTTGTAATTTTACTCCATTTGCATCTCACATGCATTAATACTTCAAAAAAAGTGAAGATATTTTAAATGTCTTAATCATGCACTAATGTAAAGGATTCAAGAAAAAATGTCAATGTAAGGATATTAGAAAAAATTCTACATAACAACGAAAAAAATGTATCATTAAAATAAAATCAAGCAAAAAGTTTTCATCTTTAAGATGGATTTCATGGTTGAAGGTAGAGCTTACCACATACAAAGCGTATCCCACATATCTCCAAAAATTCACATTCAAAAGATCTGGATCTCTACGTTTTATATATGTAGCTTAAATTCAGCTGCAGAAATCACCCAAGATTCAAACCTGGGACCATACAAGCAAGTAGTTTAACATCTTCTCCATTAGGCTACCATGCCACATTAAGCCATCACATTGCTGCACTTTTCAACCAAAGAGCTCAAAAAATTAGAATCCTTTGATTGCGATTGTTAGCCAACATTATACAGAATATGTGAAGAATTTTAAATATTTCTTAAGGAAAACCTATAAAAGCAAAAATATTAAGTGCATAGGATAAGATGAACAAATCCAAGAATTAAAACAAGTAATATTTTTCTATGACGTAGACCATAATAATCTAGTGGAAATAGGTGGTCACATTGGGGGTCAAAATACATAGTTTGCATATAGAATAGTCAGTCTCCCTCAAGATTCCCCACCATTTTCATGATTTGAACAAACAGAGGCGCTCAAGGCTAATGGTAAGAGAGGTAAAAATTATCTTTCAACCATTGTAGACTGAGAAAATATATAGTTATTATCGTAAGTTTACGCAGGTCTAAGAAAATAGAGCTAATTAAAATTGAGGTTTTGTGAGACTTCTCATTTTTAGCAACTACCTAGGTATGTAGTAGGGAAAAAAATCACCTATTTTGCAACTATCCTGAATTCTTAGGCACCTTTATTTTTCCTGCTACGAATTGTAGCAAATGGAATTGAGTTATCTAGGCTGAGATTAAACGTCTTAATTAGGTACCTACTAATTTTGGCCTAGTACCAATTTGAAGGTATCGGTTTAATAGAAAAAAATTTACGTCAAAGTTTATATTAACAATTGACCTTTTAAGATCTCACCACAGCTGAATAATTCATTATTTTCATAGATTAACTATGATCAAAAGACTATTTTATCAATGGTCTTGGGCATGCGGATGGGATGATTTACATTGGCCTAATCAGAAAAAGGCAATAATTGGGGATAGCTTGATGCAAGAATTAATGCATTATATTTTGTCTCCAAACAATCATTGTTTTGCAATTATTTTTTAAGCTGAGTTAATTTAAATTCAATATTTGAAAACTGATTTTTAATAATCAGCTCACTATAATAACTGTTCTCTAAACACCGAGAATTCACTCTATCCACTGTGGTCCAATCCATCAACAACTAGCTCAGTTTTTACTTCATTTTTATATCAAAGCTTTTTTGAAAATATTTTCCTCCGAGAAAATTTGTAAAAATATTTATGTGCAATCAAATTAGGGAATTAAACAGAGAATACTGGATACACAATGATGCAGATCAACAGAACAAGGAAGTCACCTCCCTAAAATAAAAAAAGCTTTACATATGCATGAGAACTTTCATAATTGCATATATTTTCTCAGATTTATTAAGCTATCATCTTAAATTTTGTATATTAATATTTTAATAAAAAAGACTCCTTGGGTGCTCTAATGATGGCTTGCCTAGGGTGCCTCACACTGACCCTGCCTAGAGGTCATGTCAATCATAATTATATTCTTGATTGAACACACCTATGCAAAAATTAAACATCTAATTTTATTCACTGAACTATAAAATTCTACAAATTTACATGAACTGTCACTTGACATTTTCATAATAAGCATGTACTTCTGGAAGAACGCAGCAAACATTTCAGAGTTCAGAGTTTCACCTTTGGTCGGGGTTTTATTTTTATGAAAAACAATGCAAGCTTTTAAGCAATAATAAATTTATTGGAATAAATAAGTGACACAAAAATTGTTGCTTTTATGCAAAACCTTGAAAATTATATAAAATTGTTCCCTCACAATTCATATAAAAAGTATATGAAAGTATAAAATAAAAAAATTGAAATGTCAGCCACAAAAATCTGATTTTGTACAATAAATCCTTTTACAGGTCAGTTCTTGATTTCTCCACATTAACAAATGGAGAATGTATACACAAATACATACAAAATATACAAAACTCAATACAAATAGAAATAAAGTAGGACACAGTATTAATTAGCAGCCAAAATTAGCTCAACATAAATTAGCCAAAATTACATCAACTGTCAAACACTGGTCTCCTTCTTCATCACACCTGAATCTTCAAGAAGGATTTCTTCATCGCTGTTGAAGCTATCCAATTCACTATTACCCTCACTTAGCTTTGATTCTGGCAGTAACTCTGACTTTTCACTAATACTAACTCGGGGAACATCCATATACTCTGGAGTTATATACATAAACTCTGGCAGACAGCGGTCACCATGACAATCCCCAGCAAAATGCTTTTTTCTGGTCCTTCCCAGCGATCTAAAATCCCCAGAAATATCAAATACTCTATTGCCATTGCGAACACAAGGCGCATCCACCTCAGAGTCTGATGAACCCCTTATGGGCATTGTGCTGTGCCTGTCAACTTCCTTACTTTCACCAGCACTGCAGCCGTAGAATGGCATATGAATCCTTTCTGCCACTGGAGAGTCACTACAGTGCTTCGCCTCTTCATCCCGATTTTCGGTTTTGCATCCCGAATCTGAAGATGTGCACTCAGTCGGTATATCGTCCACCTCAAAGCTGCACGAGAACTGATTCCCTTCCAGTCTGGATCCACTGCCAGACTTGGAATCTGGGATTTCAGAGGCCAGGGCTCCAGGAACCTCACGCACAGTCAAACCAGCATGCTGCCCAGGGGAGGAGCATGACTCTTCCCCATTCCCACACACCCTCATCTCAAGCACGCTCACCTCACTGCACTCAGTCTTTTCCTCAATGGGCGAGCTGCAGCTCACTGCACATATCCCGCTCTGGTCATCTTCTGCACCAATCACAAACCTCTCCGTGGGCAACTCCACCTCAGCATCTTCACCAGACTTTGACGTCGATGCTCTGTCACCAGGATTCCTTGGTGGCCTCACTGGCGACATTCTTGCAGATGCACTCGCATCCTTCTCTTTGATGGGACTAGCATGTTTGTGGGCCACGTTGCCCCCCCTCTCTGCATCTGAGGTTCCGGCAGCTATGACCCTTCTTCTCCTGGCCACCGACGGCGGTGATGCAGTGTCGCTGCCACTCATGCCCCTCCGACCGTGCCTCATCTGCCTCTGCCTTCGGAAGAACTTCCTGGCCACGCCCATTTGGTGGGGGTTGTAGAAGACCGAGACATCGGGACCACTCGTGGAGCTGTCGGCGGCAGCCACTCCCTGAGGGGGAAACGGAACAGAAGGTGGGGGCAGTTGAGGTCCTGGAAGCATGCCCGGGACGCGAAGCGATTTGGTCGAGTCATCTGTGCCGGAATGATGCACAGTCCGAGCAGCTGCTTCAGGTATCTGATATGTTGGGACCATACCCCCGGGCATGCTCCCGATACTCTTGGGGCACTGGGAAACCGATACGACCCCATTTTGCTTTGCTGTGCAGTCAATGTTTCCAACAGGCTTCACGGCCCCCGCATCCGATATGCTCCTGCTGCGACAACACCGACTCCCCCTCGACCTGTTGACCGGTCCCACCAATATCTCCCCTCCATTCCAACAAGCCTCCCAGCAATTACGGACATCACACCTCAAGACACAGTAGAAGACGAGAACAAAAATCCCCAGTGCCGAGGAAAATATTCCATAAAGAACTCCGAAAACGGCTTCACCATGGGCCTGCAAGAATGGAGGCGAATGGAAGGGCATGGTGGTCAACGAGGCTGAGGCCCACACAAGAAGAAAGAGCAAGAGGAGGGCCATGTGAGATCCGAGTTGGGTGTGGGGAGTGTGCTCCAAGTCTTCATCATTCTCTTCACTCTCTTCCTCACCGTGTCGTGCAACGGCAGCATGCGATGGGACAGTGGAGGGTGCAGGGGGAGCCGCCCTGCTCTCCCCTGCCCTGCTGGTTTCTTCCAGTTCCAGATCGATGTTCTCAGTGGCACGCGTCCCCACAGAAAACTGACCACTCGCATCCACATGATTTCCAGACGTGATGCAATGGATGAGCAGAGAGAAAACGAGCACAAGAAAGAGGATTCCAGCAGCGGGTACGTACACGGCACTAATACTGGGGTTGGCAGAGAGGAAACAATACTGGTGCCCCGCATAGCTACGCTTGTTGACAGCCACAGATATTCCACAGATGATAAGAGCGATTCCCCATCCAACGAGGTAGAATCCGAGCATAGGCTTCTTGGGAGGGTGGTCTGGTGGAGGTTCATCGTCATGGGCACCATCATAACTATCAGACTTGGTCAATTTCT
Organism: Calopteryx splendens; assembly: GCA_002093875.1. Lineage (NCBI taxonomy): Eukaryota > Metazoa > Arthropoda > Insecta > Odonata > Calopterygidae > Calopteryx > Calopteryx splendens. The sequence goes on from LYUA01000143.1 coordinate 155,471, forward strand.
TGTACATGTTACTGAAAAAAAAAACAATAATGCAATTAGTACCTGTGGTTGGAAACCTAGGTATTTCTCAGTGCCAGTGCTCACTCCTATTTACTGGCATTATGAAATTAATCAGGGGTTGAAACTTAGAGCAAAAAATTACTGTCTTAGGTACTGGTACTTCTAGGACAATAATTCTAGGTAATGGTACTGAGGGCAAGAACCCTAGGTTGGTACCTGAGTGCTGGTACCAACTCTTGATTAGATATATTTAGAGGCTTCAAATGCCTTGAAAAAATAATGGTATTAATTCATATAACATATAACTATGAGTTTTGTATTTTGTGACAAAAATAAAATTATCATCAATTAATAATGGAATAAAAAATTTAATTGAACATGAATAGAATTTTTGAACATTTCCTATACATACAAGAACATAAATTCCCACAAGAGGCAAAGTAAATTAGAAGGAGTAAACATCATTTTCTTATAAATCTGTGCATGACTCCCTGGTATATTTTCATGGCAACACTAAAGAAAGATGAGAATGATAACTCCAAACTTTTGCACAGAAAGCATTCATTTTTCAAATTACAATATCAAATAATTAGTTTAATTTTATAACCATTAAGACCCATTACTCACCTAAGAGTTACTACCATCCACAATAAAGAAGAAAGTATTAGATAGTGAAGGAGAAGACCAACCACTTGGCACAATCTGAAGTGTCCAGTTTGCCTTATTCCTAGACTGAAATATAAAACAAACATCAGCAAGTGATTCACAATTTCAAATATAAGACTCATTTACCAATTTGCAAAAGACACATCTAGACAAAAATACACAATGGGGGGGTTTTCTTAATGAAAACAGCAGTACTCAACAATAAAGGATTAAATATGAGGTCACTTGTCACAAAATGTTACATTGCACTTGATGAATGGCACATGCAAATTATTTTACACAATAAAGAAATATATTGGAACTTAGACAATATGCATGATAGAAAATTGTCCTGGTAATTTAAAACTATGTTCAGAAATTATGTTATTTTTGCCTTCTCTGTGAAGGCTTACATGGTGTGATGCTGTTGCAGCTTCATATCTTCAAGGATTTCTTCCACGAAAGTCCAACTTTCTGGGACAACAGTTCGCTGGTATTGCATTTTGACATCTTCAGGTCGGAAGATGGTGACTCTTTTGACCTGAAGATACTATATGCATTGGCAACTAAACTGTCATCCCAGAAAGATGGACCTATGTGGAAGAAATCCTGGAAGAGACAGCTATAGCCTATCCATTATGTATATGCTTCCGAAAATAATATAGTAAGAGAAAAACCAACAAAAATGAAAAACATAACATTTTATAGCCACCTTCAAAGCATCCACATGGCAAAATGATGACTTTTACAATGTATTGATGGATGAAAAAAATTCACTTAGTGATGCCTGAGAAGAGCAAAATACTACACAATTTTGCATGCAATGGAATCATCAAAATAATATACAAGGACCAAGAGATTCAAATTCTTTTTTAAGTTTTAAATGACCAATATAGATTGGTTCCAAGGCAGGAATCCAGCCACACAACCAAAAGGAACTAAATAAATTTTCACTCACCTAAATACCATCAAGAGAAGAGACAAAGCCAGCCAAGTGTTGACAAGAGAATGTTTTGCTTTTCGAGACATACGAATAGAAGCATGGAAAATTACATAGGTGGATATGGCCACAAGCATGCTGAAAAAGCCAATGAAGCTCCCAGCATAGACAGCAGGATGAGAGAAATGAAATGCCAGACCTCCCCACCTAAAATTATCAAAAGGAGTTTGGCATAACAACTGTATAGTAAAAGTACAAACAAAAATATTGAAACATTCTAATATCCCAGAGAAATTTGCAATATACTGAGCATCTGACATTTACTCAGGATCAAAATGCGGACTTGTTCTCATTCAAATTGCAAGTTCTGTTCAAAAAATAAAAAATATGTATTCAAGAAAATTTACTGGCTCTTGAAAGCATGTGTATTTACTTAAAACTAAAAGAAATAAGTAACTTCATAACTTAAAGTTAAGATGAATAGAAGATAAAAATGATATACATATGAAATGGTACAAGTTGTGCATCAAGGAACAGCAATAGGCTATGCAGTGTAAATCTTTCTAGAATGATCTTATTTCCTTGCATACAGAATAATTTTTTCTAGTATCCTGCTCATAGAAAGTAATACATTTTCCTCCAAAATTGGCATGAAAAATGTTTAGCAGAGCATATAAAATTTGCTCAAAAACTAAAAAAAAAAACAATTACTCAGCACACAAGTTATTCACAAAAACACACTTCTAGTCATAATGTCACAATATTGAAAGTAAAATGTCAAAGAGAGACAGAAATATGTGGAAATAATTTTTTTTTAATGTTAAGGATAAAATTCACAATGTTAGAACAACACTCAAGTTCGCTTAGCATGAAACTTTCCTTGCCACTTCTTATCATTTCAAGGGATCCAATCATGGAAATTGCAAACAAAAACAGAGCCGTCTCTCCTTACCTCCTTGACTTCCCAGCTTTGGCTGGAATGTCCTTCAGGAGAGCAAAGTGCCCAAGGGAGTCACAGTGGAACACGAGGAGGTTGTCTGCAGTGAGGAAGTGTGAAAGATGGCACCCATCCTCGCTCCAACCCCCAAGGCCCTCGTTCATCTCTCGATCCCAGCGAACCAGCCATGACCCCCTCCCGCCCCCACTCGTCCCTCCATGGCCCTCCTCTCCCTCATCTGAAGAGTCTACAACCACCTCGACTGGTGCCCGTATCATCACGTAAACTGGGTCCGTCAAGTTTCGAACTTCTGCCCCCACTGCATTAAACCAAGGAGGGCAACTTGAGCTGAGGTATTGGGGGCACATTTCCTTGTTCGACAAATATTCAATCATTAGAAAATTGTGGTCATATTCTAGATACGTATGGAATCATCCCTGACATTCTATTCACAATCAAAGGCCTGGAAAAAGTATACCATAACCTCAGTCCAATTCTAAGCATGGATAAAAAATAAATATTCAATCCTCCTTGAAGTCACTTAGGAAAACAAGCTATTTTTTTTTAACAAGTTTGCATTCCCATCTTAAAACCTGTTAACAACATATGTATGTAACTACAGGACAACTTTGAATTGTGTTTGATTAAATAAAAACCTTAATCTGTGCCCTTACTTTCCAGAAGGTTCTGCAGAATAAAATGCATTATCAACTTGAAAATTCTATTAGTGGTTGTCAGAGCACTGAGATTCAGGGTTATGTTAGGTTAACCTTATGCAGTTATTTTGGCACACAATTGCTACCAGGAACTTGGTTTACAGTGGCTTAACATTCCCCAGAGCTGTTCGAAAGGAATAAGAGGTACCAGAGAATCTGGCAGAATGAAGGCAAATGTGATTATGCAGAGACCAAATCCCTTTCAGAAAGAACACTCAGAAAAGCACATGTAGGCACTATGCAGTTCCACTTCAAGGCTTTTACCGAGGCATCATTAAACATGCTCTGTGCCCTCTAAATTTACCTTTATGAACAAAACATAGCTCTGGATCAGCAATGACCATGGCGATTATTAGACTAGCCGGTACTATCATTCTTCATTCTTTTCCAATTACCTAGAGCAATGTAAAATTAGAAATTGAGTGCCATCTCAAAATTTTTTTTTCCTGAATCATAGAAGGCTGATGAGAACCCACAGACTTTAAAAAATATTATTACCACATTAGAAATAAAGATAAAATTGCAATAAACAAATATTAATAATGGGTAGTCACCATAACCAAAAAAACTACAATACTTCTCCAAAGTAGTAATTTTCTTAAAAGGATGTAATTTAAAATATTAACACTCCTATCTCAATACTATCAACAAATTACAAAACACATTTTTAATATGGAAGACTTATCTTAAAAGGACAATCTATTCCGTAGGCATTTAAAACCTAATATTGATGAAAACCAAAAACATGGCACAGTTTGAACATCACACATCTTGAAAAACAACACACATTGTGAAAAACATTTTACATACAATGAAATATCATATTTATGTATTTTTTTTGGCTGGACTCGTGTTATAAAAAATCAATGTAGTATGAACCTCAAATTTGCATATAATCTCACCTTTTGTGAATAAATTGGATTTTAAGGCATACATAAATCAATTTTTTAAATGATAATCCGAGAGTTATCTGCCACAACGTGTGGTAATATGAACTGTGCAGAATGTTATATCTATTCATCTTTTTCTGGCATAAGTTACTGTGATCACAAAATAACAACAAAGATGTTGAATGATCTTAGTTAATATAGTATTTCATTTTAATAT
>LYUA01000143.1:189157-202487 GCA_002093875.1 Calopteryx splendens
TTCACACACCATTGGGCTTAGAACTGGGTAAGCTATACTATAGCCTTACCTACCAAACCAACCTGCAGGTTGATTGCTGTGATTTGATATCTTTTGTAATGGGAATGCTTCATGAAAGGGGAAGTTAACATTTTCTTCAGGGGGATGCAGAAGTGAAAGACATTCAAAGGTGAAGTGTAATTACAGTTTGATATCATTTCCTTCAATATTATGAAAATTTTAAGAATTCATTATTTATTTGGCAAAAAAGCTTTTTTAAACAGTCAATCTTGACAAGATAAACCAAATGGGCCTATGTTAACTTTAGGATACATAAGGATCTTTTTAATAGTACATTTTAAAATTAGGCAAAATAATGACGAAGGAGATGAAAACGTTTAGAACAGGGGTGAACTGGAGGCCTGAGCAGTCTAGAAAGTAATAGTGACTTGCACACGGCTAGCGTGAGGCTTCATTTAAGGCAGGGGAAAGAGTGGATAATAATCAGTAAGAATGAAAGGGTAGTTAGTGGAGCAAACATAAGCTTAAAATATTTCTCAAAAATGTTCATGGAACAGTTCTGTGAGCATCACAGACACCCCAGTACAAACTTAGGTGACAGTGTAAACTGCACTTCTTATGGGACAAATCAAAGAAACCTTCACATCCTTTGGATCTTGTAGGCAAAGTGAAATGCTGACATGACTACAACAACAAGATTGTGAATTCACAATTTGCAGAACATCTCCATGTCGCAGGTCACCAAGCAGACTTCATACCCTAGATATTACATGTGGAAAAGAACATTGATGAATGTCCTTGAACAAATGGCAATTTTATCTTGTGCACAGAACAACAAAAACATTATGAATGGCCATTTGTTCCCCCATCACCCCCTCCGACTGGACATCCCACAGGTTTTATCAAACCAAACACAGGGAGAAGCCAACCGCCTCATATTTGGCCTGCTCTCCACCATTCTACCCCTCGCAACCTCTGCCCCCATTCCCCTCTATTACCCTAACCACCAAATTACACCCTCATCCCAGCCCTCCAGTTCCCTTTGAGCTGAGGCGATATAAGGAATGTATTTATGCAGCTTGTAGCATTCCTAAGATGCTACCACATATTAAAACAAGTTACAGTAAATTATTTATTCTGTGGAAAGCAAATTTTTATATCTTAATGGAAAAGTGACTGACATTTTCACAGAAAATCTTGTGTTAGCAGGCATGTAAAATGTGTGTTTAAAACTTGCTGCTGCAACATTTCTGTAGTTTTCCTTAAAATAATCATTATACTATGAAAGAGAATATAGACAAAATATTTTGAAGGTATCCAATATATCCTTTGCATAACCATCTACAAAATATTACGGGATAAGAATAAGTGGATTTTATAAAGTGAGGTTTCAACAGCAGAGAGATTTTGAAGAATTCTGTGAGTTTAATGGTTTATTTAGTGAAATGTTGAAGTGTGAGTGCACATTATTTATTACTAATCTTTGAAAATTGCTCATCAGCTTTGTATGCAAACTTATTAGCAAATTAGCCTTTTGAGAATACAAGGCAAAGTGTTAGCTGACATATTAAAGGAGGGAACATTGAACAAAATTTGGAAAGTGCATATTTTTTGGCATTTACAGATCATTAGTTTCCTCTTCAGCAAGTACTAGAGAAATGGATCGGATGGACATCGATTTGTGAAAGAAATATAAAAGGCATTTATTGATTCTGAGAAAGCATATGACAAGGTAAATTAGGGGAGAGTTGTGGAAGATTTAGAGAGAATATGGAAAGGCTGAGCAATTTTTTTTTCTACAAAAGAATTCTCTGATAGAAGTAAGGAAAGTAAGTGGAAGATTAAATGGGAACTTGAGTGACTGCTTGAAACAAAGCATGGTGTGAGACAAGGATATGTTTGTCACTATGGTAGTTCAGTGTTTTTAGGAATAAATGTTTAAGAAATTAATGCATGGATAAGATAGGTGCAATTATTGGAGATGGTAAACATCCTTTTATAAGCCAATGATGCAGTATCACTTGCTGAGGTTCCAATTGATATGGAGCGCTGGTTAGCTTCAGGAATGAAGATAACAGAGAGAATGAAATTAAGGGTAAATGAAAACAAAGGGCGTGGTTGTCCAACATGTAGAGTGCTGGACTAATATCGGGAAGCCTGGGGTTCAATTCCCTGTGATACCTCACAGCACCCTCAGCTTCATCACAGTTTGTGATTTTTCGAGTACTAGATCTTGGGAAACAGCATGCGGTGCAGTAAATTAACGTGCCCTCTTACTCTAATGAGTGAATTGAACTCTAATGAGTGAGTTGGGCTTAGTATTGGCTGAGCCCTACCCTCACCAGTCAAACCAATCTTCGGGTAGATTACTGTGATTTTGGCATCCAAAACAAATGAATTTGTGTTTGATAAGGATGAGAAAAATGATTGCTTAGTGATTGGAAACAGTAAAGTAATTGATTATGAAAATCTTGGCAAAAGTTATGTTGATACAAAGTAGGTGATGATGTGTGTAGACTGATGATACAAAGTAGGTGAGCATAGTAAAATTTTAAAAAATGAATTCTTGCATAAGGCAGAAAAAAATGTACCCCGTGTATAGAGGTGTACTCCTCTTCACACTATTGTATGGAAGCAAAACTTGGGCAGACCAAGATAGCATAAATGTCAACTAAGCTGAGAGGGTGTGGGGTACTTGAGAAGTATTTGTGGTAAAAATATGAGAGATGCAACATTAATAAATGGGTGAGAGAAGAAGTGAAAAGAAAATGAGTGAAAGAGTGTGGTTTTATGGCCTGGATATATAGAGAGAATGGATGGAAGATGCATGTGTGCACCAAACAGATGCAAATGTGAAAGAAGAGTAAATTATTTGCGAGGAAATGAAAGGCTTAGAAAGTCAAAGAAACTCTCAAGTCAAGAGGTAGTATAAGTATAAGGAAAAGAAGAGTACTTATTGACAAAAAAAATGTAAAGGCATGAGAGGAGTATCCAAGGTGAATGCAAAAGACGTATGCAAGGACAAGGTTATTAGGAAGAAGTTATGGAAGGTAATAAGTTTCTTGAAATCCCCAAATTAAAATAGATTTTTTACTTTCACTTTCTAAAAAGGATATTTCATTAGCAACCCTTTTACCCAGAAGAGTCATTGTATCTGACGATGGCATTGAAGTAGTAAGGAAGTGTACTGTGTGGCATTATTATAACATTAATACAATAGATAACGTAAATATAAAACTTGGTGAAAAAATACACGTTAAATGTAACAAAACTCAGTGACCAGAGGAAAGTCATTTCATTCATATAATCACAAGATAATGCAGTCGAGAGGGGAGAAATTGCGATTTACTCACATTCCATAGCCTAATAATGGAAGTATTGAAAGTATTCTTATGCATGGCACTAATCTCGTGAGTGCTTTTCTCAACTGCAAACTAGTCAAGTTGCTACCTACTAGTTAAAAGCGGGTCAAGCATACTTAACAGCTCGCTCGCCGTGAATATAAAATAAGGGGACTCTGTGTAGTAATCGAAAGAAAACATCAATAAATTTGACCACCGAAAACAAGCTTCCTCATAAAATTTACAACTTCCTCGAAAATGTGAACATTAATATAACTGGTAAACATTTTTGGAATAATATTGTCACATAGCAATTAGACTTTAAGAAATATCACCTTAACATCAAATGCAATATGCTAAGAACGATGACATCATCATTTCAGTCAATCGAATTAGTTTTAATTCAAGTTTATAATACAGGCTAACGTAAACATGCAAGACGATCGAACGAAATCATTCATGCTCAATGGGTGATCAGATTGGTAATTATTAATCAGAGGAATACTCACAAATGAACAGTGTTTGGGGGCAGTTTATCCAAATCGAAGTGCTGTAAAGATGTAAGTTTAAGACTCGTATCCTGGCACTTGACCTTAAAATTTCCATTCTTTGGAGCGCATCCACACAAACTTGGGCACTTTCCGATATTGTCGGATAATTCAGTTGAGGTCAACACGGATATGATGTTAATAATTAAAACACTAAGCAAACCCAGCAGGGTCTTCATTATGCTGGGTCACTAAAACTCGCTTTGTCTACATCTCTAACCAGTATTCTGAAACAAGCGAAATTTAGGATATAAATTTATTTAAACAAACTAAATTAACAATTAAGTGAACAATGTACTCTCTAAACAAGGAAAGGGGTCCACGAAACTTACTGCTGTCAGATGTAGAGGTTAATATAATAGTAAAATCTTAAATGTTGGGGAAAATAGTCTCATGGAACGAAATCAATGCCATTCGGGAGAAAACAACTTCGGTTCACCACTTGTAAATTCCTGACATTCTAAGTCAACTTATGTTTCTTGTCATACTCTCCAGAAAGTAACACAAATTAAGAGATTCACTGATGACTTCAATAACAGGACCACAGCCATATTGGTTTACAGGACCGGTGTTGATGGTTGGCCAGTTTGGTGCCGATGAAAGAGGGGGACTTGTTTATCGATTCTTATTGGTGGGTCATTCTTTCCTTTGGTCAGAGCGCCGTTCCACATAACCATCAGCCGAAGCGGCGGAAATTTGAGCTCTCGAAAGGAAAGGGCGTGCGCCGTGTATAGTCAACATAAGTGTGAATCGTGGCGACTAATTGGGAATTTTTTACTGGTGAAAATATACTTAGTACAATTGGATTTATTCATTTTTCTCCCAGTGTATGAATAATGTTGCGGGGAGCAAATGTGCTATGCAGACGAATTGTCCCCTCTGTGGCAACGATGTGCAAATGTTATCCATCGAGAATTCTGCGATTCCCTCTTACTACTATGAATAGATGGTGTGGAGTTGTTGGCATGAAAGAATTTCGGACATCTACGTGTTGTATGATAACCAATGATAATGGACCCATAGTTCCACCGACACCTTCAAGTAAAAATTTACGTCTTATGTTTACTTGTAAAATTTGTGACTTCCGTAATTCTTATGTAATTTCAAAACTCGCTTATACTAAGGGAGTTGTTATTGTCGACTGTAAAGGATGTCAAAATAAGCATCTGATCGCTGACAATTTGGGCTGGTTCCCTGACTTAGAAGGCAAAAAAAACATAGAAGATATCCTTGCAGCTAAGGGTGAAAAAGTGCGAAAAACTCCTAGTGAAGATGATGTTATTGAAATACTGGACGATACGATAAAAAAATTAGAGCCTAGCTAATTTGACCTAATATTGATATTGTTATTAATAAACATCAGTCTCAAACATAAAATGCTGTTTTACTTTATAAATTAGTTATCTTTGATGTGCGCTATGTACATCACCTAAACCCCTAAACACAATTCGATATCGGTAACTCTAAACTGAAAGCGATTATCGAAGGTAAGAGTCATCCTACACTGGATCAACTTCAGAGCTCAACGGAACCGCCGAAGCAACTTATCAAATGAATGAAACTTAAAGGGAAATTCAGTGTACTGTTATTTATTTTAGTGAATTAATTTACTCGGATGGCTACAATGACCGCAGAATCGGGTGTACTTGAAGTCAACGGGACGGATAGCATGGTACGTTCTTCCTTGTTTTGGAAATGCATTTGTTTAAATTAGAATAGATTTCTCTCTGTGGTCGCCAAAAGTTAAGACACTAATGAGGGACGTGTAATTAAATGGAACCCAGGTTCCGAAATTGCATGTTCATTGAGGATATTTTTGTCATAGCTTGCTGTTTGAGGAAGAAATACTAGTGAATAATTTTGAGCCAGAGATATTGAACGGCCATCCGCCATTTTGTCTCCTAGTGTTTCGCGTGATGGAAGCGGTATGTTGTTCTGCAGAAAGTTAATTACGCGAGAGTATAAATAAAATTCAACTGTAGATAGTGCATGAATTGATGTCCTGGTTTTGTTTTTGCTCATTTAATATTCTTTTCATTTCAGAATTCTCCTCCATGTCCGCAACCTCCTCCGCCTCCGTCTCCACCACCACCATTACCTGCTGAACCCGAGCCACCTTTAAAGCGAATAAAAATTGAGGGTGGGTAACCTCTCTCCATTCTATTATTACTAAATATCAGTAACTCTCTATAAAGTATTGGGCCATTAGCCAAAGCTTACCTCTCGACCATTACGTGTTTAGTTCGACGGGCGGAACTGCCCTGATTATGTGGTCCAGATTTTGGTTATCGATCCCAGGCATTGTTGAGAAAGTTTTTTGGTGTAAAGGAATGTATAATTAGGGAAGTATAATCTACTAATTTGGCATACTTTTTTCTCTTCGAGTTTTACAGAACCTTGCTGGCGTGACCTTACGGATGCGATCTGTTGACTGCCCAAGGGATAAATCAACAATCTCAAAAATGACATTTTTTGATTACACCTTTTGGTAACGATCGGGCCGCCCTCAAATATCCGCACCTTAGGAATCGTAACTCATTTAGTCTGTTAGACTCGAGGGTATATATTGTTTTCGTGGGATGGCCCAGACATTTCAAACAAAATCGTAACTGATCACGTCAAAACCCTAATCAATTTCTCATGTGGACTACATTTCAACTCGCTCCCGAAATGCGAAGTGTCATTTATTAGATTTTAAGTGCTATCCATGTTCTCTCTGCTTTCATGTATAAATGAATACATGTGTCTTTTCCCATTTTCTCTTTTATATCTGCCATTTTTAGCATTTGTTTGGGCGACTGCTGGTGCGATGGAATGCAGTTCACTACACAGTGAGGGTGTGAGAGCATGGTGAAAATGGAAGAAGGGAATCAGGAAAGGTGCCATGCAGTAAAATTAACTTCATTAAAATAGAAATAATTGTTTGGTAGTTGCATGTATTAGGTAGCTACATTAGACTCCAGATTCTCGAAAATGATTGAGTTAAAATCCATTGGAAGAATATTCATACATCTATTATTGTTATGGGCTTCATTGCACTCTCCTGTGGATCGGTAATTAACTGCAGTACACGGGAATGTCGAATTGTGTACTTTCCAGTGACTATGGCTAAGGGAATGCCATTAATTTATCCTCATTCAATGCTCGGTGGTCAACTGATCTAAATAGCTGCTTCCCAAAGGTTTATTTTTTAACATTTCACATTGTCGGACATTTCTGCTACCTGAAATACATTGTTAGTGTGTTATATGAAAATAGGTAGTTTTATTTTATTTAATGCTTAACGTGTGAGCCTGTATCAGGTAATTATGTCTGTTATTTTTTAATTGCGATAGTACCACGTAACTTTAATTTTGCCCATCACCCTAGTTTTGTATCTGATGTCAACCTCAAAATAATCTGGTCCTTCCTAATTTTTCATAAGGTATAATGTTTGGTTTAGCCATTTTATTTTCCTAACTTCAGTTATTGAACTTCATTGTACTGTCATTTAGTTATGTCAGTTAAGGTTTTCTGAGAAGTTGCATTTACTCAGTCCTGTGAATTGGACAATGTTTTCAAATTGTGAATAAAGGGCAATGTTGTTGAAAATATACTCTCGTTGGTGTAAGTTTAATGTAAAGGATCATTTAGTAGTATTTGGAAAAAGAAGTCCGTGATTAAATACATGTAGATGGTGGTGTAAAACATGTATAATTTGCCTTCATTATAATGCTTTATGTGAATAAGATAAGTTTCAAATTTGGTCCTTTTTCGAATTTCCTTTTTACTATTTGATTGGAATTTATTCCAATTCATTCATATTCACAAACATTTGAGAAACTTGGAAAGAAAGCCGGTATTGATATTTACATGAGAAGCACCATGGACTTAAACGATGTTCTTCTCTCTTTTCTGTTGTCTTTCCAGATTGACTCCCTGAAAATGGGATTAGGCTCAGTTGAAGAAGGGGTCGGAAACTGACAAGCACAATAATGCCCCCTCTGCTCATCATCAAATTAGTTGATGCTTTGTAAACAAGGTCAATTTTAGTTTTGCTTTTGCTAATTTGGGTCTTAATAAATGTGTATTTGTAGGTTTTTTATGCAGTAAAACCTACATTTCGTATTGATCATAATTCTGAGTTTTTGAAGTGCCAACACATTTTCATTTCTAAAATGCTATTAAGTATGTCATTTGTATGAAATGACAGCACCTTTCAATAATGAAAATTGAGGAAAGGTCAAATATTTTATGGTAATAAAGAGTAAGGTAGGCCAAAATCTGTGCTTCAGTCAGGTGAGTGGGTCAGTATTGCATAACTTTTAGTTTAATACTTCTGTTTACAGGTATTTTAGATTGTAGCATCATATATAATATTTTTTGCAGGTGTTTGACAGAGCCAGTGTCCAGTTCATCAAAATTGTTAATTTTTTTCAGTGCCAGGAATCTAAAGTTTCCCCTTCCTTTGCAGATGTCTTTTTCACGTTAAACTAAAGATGGCCATCATGCTCAAAATTTTATACCATATATTTTTTATACCATTGATAAATTTTTCATTTGAAGTTGTCTGCCTTTGTTCTTATGGGTGTAAATAAGTAGCTATACATTATCTTTTTCTATAATACAATTGACATGCAAGCGTAATCATCCACTCATATGATAAAATTTTTTCTGCTCTCTATGTTAAAACAGTATGCTCTCAAGTTCTGTTAAGTGTTATGTAATCATGTGAAAGCAAAATTCCACTTCAAATTTTGGCTGCTCGAGAGGTATTTATCAATAGTTGTTGAAGGCCCTTAATGTTAAAATTTAATCTTGAAATCTCTAAAGTTAGTTAAAGAATGAATGCAGACTTGAAAGTGATGGTCATCTTTAACACTCCCCACTTCTTGCCGAATATTGTATTGCCCTTGACAAAAGTTGCATTGTACTAAATTATGTAATCCAACAAATGTTATTTACAAAGGCTAATGAGATGATCGTATGATTTCCTTGTTTTCTTTTTCTCTTTTTTCTGTGTCGTTACATGGGTAGACTTGCGCCTAGCCTAGCCTAGCCTGCTGTTTTCAGGCGTGTTGACGCTGGGCCGGAAAAGTGGGGGCAACGTGACCCCCCCCAGTCACCTGCACTACCCCTTTTGCGGTAAAAGTCAACCACTTGCCTCGGTTGTGTCCACATTTGAGAATAAGAAAAGTAATGAATTGTCATGCAGTATAAAGTACTTTTTTGAAAAGTGACGCAGTACCAAACCTTTTTGAATGGAAAATTTTGGGATGAGACTAAAGGGGTAATTGGATAAAACATTTGGCCTTGGACTGACTTTGAGAACAAAATGGTTTGGTGCCTCACACCATAAGTACAAATCTCATGTTTAGTTGACTGACATTATTTTAAAATAATTGTTGTTCATTGTGAAATAAGTCTTGCAGACTAGCATCAGCAACTAATTTCTAGCATATTAATTCTGTCTTAATGTGCAGATGCACTCATGTCATATCTGTATTTTTAATCTAAACAATGTGGCATTTGACCTTGACTTAATGGTGGCTTGTGTTTCCCAGGATATATTGGGATTTGATTAGGTCAGACTAACAAGATCGTTTCCTGGTTGGTTGGCTGGCTAGTCTGTGTGGCTTTGTATTTTCAGTCAATTGTAGCTAACTATCTTGTTCCTGGGTTTTCAGAACCAGATGAGGGAGAAGAGGTTTGGCACGATGATGGCCTTTGTCCTCCAGGGGAAACCATGCCTTTGAAAGATGAAATAAAAATGGATATGAGTGAATGCGAATCCAGCTTATATTGTAATTTGGAGGACATAAAAACAGAGGGATGTGACATTAAACAAGAAATGGAACCTCCAAAGTGGGAGCCATATTCAGACTTTTTGCCAGGTCCAATCGTAGATCTGGTTCAAACTGGACCACTTACTACAGGTCAGTAATTATTATCTTTAAAGATTTTTTTGATTGATTAAAAATAGCAATGATTCCATTAGATGAAATCAACTAGGCCACCTGGTAATTGCTTCAGTTATAGATCCTATATGAACTTGTTTTGTTTTTATTATAGCCAAGTTTTTTGCATGGTTGGGCAGGTTACTTACTGGTTCAATATAACTTGAGTTCCTGTCATTGTTTAAATCTTTTTGTAAGTGCAGTTAAGTATTCCTAACATTGTTTTTTCTCTCGGAATTGTTTGAATTCCTTGTGCCAGTGTTGTCATTAGTGCAGCGGAAATACCATAAGCCAGTGTACACACAATATTTTCACACATGCGTGATGGAAGAGAAGCCATGTCCTCCTCCCCTATATGTTTTCAATTCTTTCAATAATTTATTTTGCTAACTCAGCCATTTAACATATTGAGTGCTAAGCATTTCTTGGTGTAATTACTTCTGCATATTGCATCATTGGGGGAGTTCTAAATTTTCCCAGCACACATGAATTTTCAAGCAGTTAACACTGTTGGAAAGTAAAATATGTTTCACAAACTAAAAGTGATTCATTCATTGATTGAAACATTCAAATAAAAGTAATCTGTTTGACACTTTGCACTAATGCATAAATTGCTTTCTTAGCACTGAAAATGTTAAGCCTGTTAAAATACGTGAATGAAAATGTCATTCCTGAAAGGAGTATGAAGAGGGAGAAGGGAAGTTAAGAGTGAAAATGTAGAAGCTTTGTTGGTATTTTGCCTATCCATCCCCCACCATCTGCAAGATCTTTTTACCTAGTCCCAGAAACCAAAAAGAAACAATGTTTATGAAAATGCAGTAACTTTATTACCTTGTGCAATTGGCTTTCACAATGTTGTTTAAAGTGGAAATTTAATTTCCTTATTCAGTTGACTTAAGATTACGTTATGCTCTGAACTTTTGAAAAATTAATTTCAGTGGTAAGCTACCGATTAGGGTAGGTTTCTCATAAACACAAGGCACTAGCATCTCAACAGCCCACAATAAAATAACCCATTCTTCATTTCCATATATTTTCTACTACCCTTCATTCCATCCAGCATACCTAATCTTTTTCTCCCTTTACCTCACTAGCCAAATTAATATTATCATAAAAATATTTCTACATATATGTAAAGGTGTGTCTGAAAATTTAACTTTTAAAGGTGGGAGTGGTCGTGGAATTTTGGATTTAATGTAGCCTTTGGGAGTTGCTTCTCAAAACTGAAATGCCTATGGCATTTTTTGTTGTTACCAATCTTCTATTACCGTAATAGCTTGTTAGGCTGTGTGGAACCACATAGGTCCTTATTAAAATGTTTTGAATCTTATACTGTATTCAACTGTGTAAACCTACTTGAAAGAATACTCAAGTAAGCTCAAACAGGGTCGACCAGGTCTACAGATAATGGATGTTAATGAAATTAGGTAAATTCAAAACCTCCTAATCAAGACAATACCCTTACAGACATAGCTGACTAATACTTGATGAAAAAATCACATATTTAGCCAAAAAATACTTAAGTTCATATTCTCTTTACTATTATATTTAATTCATGGAAAGATCATGTTCCTGTGTACAGTGGTAGCTGCTCATACTGTGGTTGCAAAGGACTGATTTTGGTCCTCTCTACAGAATTTTTTCGAATCCAGTAAAAAAATCATATTTCCCACCTAATGACAAAATTAAAATGTCACTGGCAGTGATGGTAGTTTAGGGGTTTATTTTTTATTTCCCGGTTTGGATTTTATTTTGTCCTTGGAAATAACTGAATTTCATTTAATGTGTTGCATTCCCTTGTGGTTATTGTCATAAGAAAAAAGCACTTTTAGCTTCTTCGTTTGTTGTATCTTGCAAAACTCAGATCCCCACTGCCAATTTTAGTTTCAATAGATCTTCAGGAAAAATCACTTGGTATAGTGCTGTGCTACTAACTGGAGGGCCTGGGTTTGATTCCAGGTGATGCCTCTAGGCACCCTCAGCTTCACCCAAGCTGTGTACCATTTTTTTGATACCAGGTTATCCTGGGAAATCACAGGCGGTACAGGGAAAGGAGCTGGCTACCCTACCCTGATGTGTGAATTTCACTTGCCCTTGGGCCTAGTAGTGTGAGCTTACTCTCACCTACCTAACCAACCTTCGGGTTGAGTACTGTGATTTTGATTTGCTGTTTTAAAATAATTCCTTATCCTTTGTTAGCCTTGCTGCATACCAAATTATTGACTTGATAATCAATAATTGATAGTGTATTAGCACTTGGAATGTGCTGATCCACAATTGTGACATTGGACATTATCTCTTACATTGTATTGTAAAAATGTTAAATGTAAGTGGGGATCTCTTGTTCTTAATTTTACATTTAAAAGGTTATCATTATTATTATTATTACATTTAGTGTTCTTTGCAATCCATTGTTTAAGATGTTTACAAACAAGGAGGTAACCTTGTTTACAAAATATTACGTAATCATCAAGTAGGCGATCTTCTTCTCATTCTCCATTGGGTGATGTCTGCCAACTAGAAATCACATCAATATACAGTTAAAATTTTCATTTTCATCATCACACACAACTCATCACCGGGTGGAGTAATTTCACCTCTTGGTTACAGAATCTCCATTTGTAGTAGGGTCGAAATTTTGCGGTGATGTTCATAACCCATGAGATGTACAGTATGTGGCCCCTGATCAGGAGTAAGTAAACTGTGGAGGGCTCCTGAACTGTAAATTATGTCACTAAATGAAGTATCTCATTTTACCTGTCATTTATTTGTTTGGGAAATCATTAATTAATTGTCAGTTCCTCAGCTGTTTTTATCTAGGCAGTAAGAGTTCTGTCTCTACCATATGTTATTTTAAATGGTTACTATATGGTGGTCTGATGTTCCAAATGGTTCCCCACAAGTTTTTTTTTTATACATTTCATCAAATATGGTAATATTAATTTGTCAACATTTTCTTCAACATGCAAAGCACCCTGAGAGGCAACTGCCATGTCTCTACTATTGCTGAGCTAAATAAGATAAAGTACAATAATCATGAGACACTACAATTTGGTTTAGAGAAAATTACCTTTGTTACTTAAGTAATGGCCAAATCAAATAAATGCGATCCAGGATAGGTAACTGTCAGGTTGCAGGGAAAATGTCTTGTGAAGTATGATATTATGACTAAAGGGGGGTGAGAGTGAGATTTGAAGGAAGTTCGATATAAAAAGAATTAAGGTTGAATTTTGCATTATAAACATGAAGGAAATCATAAGTTACTTTATGTTATGATACAGCCCATGGAAGGGCCGAGATTCTGCTGTACATCTCTAGGTAATAATTATTTAAGGCTAAAATAAATATATAGATATCGTCGATGAGAGTGATGTGATGTTAGGAGGGGTTTGCAGATAATACTGAAAAAAACCTGAAAAGTGTTCAAGTATAGCATTGGGAAGCAGAGGTTGAAATAAGTTATAAGGTAAGGATGTAGCACTTTTCCACAAAATATTTATTTTGT
>LYUA01000143.1:204794-220343 GCA_002093875.1 Calopteryx splendens
TTTATTATTAATGTCATTTTTATTGTCTTCCTCAGCAAGCCAAATCTCTGCAGAGGCATCAAGCACTGGTGCTGATGTGCAGGTTAGTTATTATCACTAAGATTGTTTTTATGAACTTAATAATATCATAAATTTTATTGTATATTCATATATAATATTAGTTATTAATAGTTGCATTATTATGCAGTTCATTCATGAGCTAAGAATTGCTAATTAAGATTTCATAAATGCATTTTTATTGTTTATTTGATTAGTTACACTATATCAAAAGCCTTTGCTAGGTGTTTAATGACAGGATAAAATGGAACTTGTACTTTATTTGTAAATGGGGAATTATTTTCTGAATTCAACACCATGCCACTTAGGGATCCCAGGTATTATGTAAATATGTTAGATTATTTCTAAAATTAAATAGCCATTCAGGTTAATACATTCTACAATATTTTTGTTCAGTTTATCATAATTTGTTTTATCAATGTGTTTTTAGACTAGATGTAATAAGTGGACAACTTGAAAAGGTTGAAAAACAAGAATATCTGCTATTTTATTTTCCAAGTGTTAAGCAATTTTAAACAGTAGTGAAGATGCATGGAAAAATTTATCATCTCCTTTCATTATTCACTTTGCTTAATAAAGTTGCAGAAAGGACAAAACCAATGTGAAGATCAAGAAAAGCATGAAAAGCTATTTTGAACTGGATGAATTAACAAATATGTTATTGGAATTATAACGTTTGCTGTATTTTGCTTATTTTTTATAGAAGATCAGGTTTTTTGAAATGCCCTTGTAATTTGATGGATGATGATCTTTATGAAAATGAGTTTGAGATGCCTGTTTTGATTTCGATTGAAGCATGAGCAACTCACAATGATCATTGCTGATAAGATCTGACTTCAGAGTTTTCATTTGAGATATTTATTTTTGCTGTTCTTTAACCTGACTGTAGTAATGTTTTGCTAAGTTTTTTGGTCTGAAAATATTTTTACGTTAGGTACCTGTTGTTTAACAATCATTCTGTCCAGGTAAATTGAATAAAATTATGAGTTAAGTTTCTGAGATTTCATCATGATTTTACTCTAATTGTACTGATCAAACACAGTAGCAGTGACGACATGAAACTAATTTAAATACTGTATTTGCATGAATCTAAGACTTTTTTTTCCCTTTCCGGACTTCTGAAGACTAGACATCAACTTACTGAACAACTGTACCAGTTGATGGCTAAGTAAGCCGAAACGCACATCGTACGCATTAAATTCTTTNNNCGCACATCGTACGCATTAAATTCTTTTTGTGGAAAAGTGCTTTTATTTATCAGTACTTAACTTCAGTTTAGAATTTTTAATAAAGAGCATGCTTTCAGCATATGATAAAAAGGGGCAGGCTCAGGGGCAACTAATTATATTTTTGACAAAAATAATCTTTTTCCTTTTGAGCCTGCCCAAAAATTGGGGTGTGCGGCAGCTTACACCAGTAAATATGGTGATAAAATTCTGTTCAAGTTTTAAATTTCATCAAGATGTCTCACAAAATCTTTGTATGACTGGTTAGAATTTACCGTATAAAGCACCAACACCATCATGGCTTAAACCTCAACAATGTCGGCACATTAAATTTAGTGCAACATTATGTACACATCTTAGTTTTCCACCTATTAGATTGATCAATTCAGTCACAATCACAATCTTATGGTTGGAATTTACCTTAATTGCATTGTAAAAATCATTAATGCCATCGTGATATAAACAGCAATAATTTCGGGGCATTGGATTCAGAGCACCTTTACGAATGAGTTTTATTTTTTTCCCTTGTGGAGTTCTAAAAAGGGCGGGGTCATCTTAGAATCAGGTTTGTCTTAGATTTGTGCAAATGTGGTAATATTTTAGAATAGAAGCTGTGTTATTCTTGAGGTTTTAATCTACATAGGTGTCAATTTTTCTTTGCATTCCAACTCTACTTCAAACATGACTCCCTGTTCTGTGCATTTGGTATTATGTTCCAAGTATATTTATTATCTGGAGGAAAGTTTAGCGAACTAGCGAACTTTCAAATTGTTGTATCAATTGTCAAAATATTTTTGACTCTTTTCGTTGACTGTACAGTTCTGGACAAAATTAGGTTACCACTTGCCAACGGCGAAAAATGGAAGTTCCTTAAAATCATCTTTCTCTGATGAACAGGCAACACTGCACTTACCCGCCAGTTGGAGCCATTTGTCATGGCATTAAATGACCCTTTGAGAGGTAAGGAGGACACAAAAACCTCTCGAGTGCTTCAGCTCTCCCGAGTATTCATTCCGAGTTTTATGTATTCGTGATCTACTAGTGATAGAAAGAAATTTATATATTATATCGACTGTAATGATTTGTATTAAATGACTATCGATGGAAAATTTATGAAAGAGGATAGATTTTTGTGTTAAGTTAAAAGTAGGGAAAGTGTAATTATATTAAGTTGACCGTAGAAAATAACAGTATTCCAAAAAGTTAAAATGGTTTTCCTGTATTAGGATTAAATATTTGCAGAAGTATCATATTTTGCTCTTTTAATATGTTTAATAATAGTTTTTTAAATATTTTTTACTTACCTCAATGAGCCTTATTTATTAACATAGGTTTTTTGATTACAAGTATTCAGAGTGCCATAATCATTAAATGAGCAAAGAGCGATAATCGGCTGAGAAGAGGATCAGAATTTCAGTTCTGTCAAGTGCAGAACACCATTCACACTAATATTGTCCAGTGTGCTGCTACACGATACCCTACACATTGAGAACAGAGCATTACCATATTTATATATAATGCAGTTGTTGTTAAGTCAGCCAATTTGCCTAAAAATCAACAGAATTGCATGAATCAGAATCCATTTAGGGAGACCTTTGCTGGGTCCATTTGCCTCCCTTTTAAGATGGACCCCTTCTTTTATCCCGTGGCATTATGTAAATGGTTTTCTATGTAGTACTTGAACCAGCAAAACAGGGCTCGTTTACTCTTACCTGTTTCCCTGAAAATATTTTGCAATATCTAAAGAAATAGGTCTTACGCAAGAATAAACAGAAGGGTCAATTAGAAATAAAATTATAAGGGAATTAGAAATAGATCAAGCTAAAGCATAAGTCACCAAATATAGTCAAATAGAAACAAAATTCACAGATTACACAAGATGATGAATGGCTTGCTTGAGGTATAATATATATACTCTAATAAATTCTATTTTACCATAGGGAATCTTAAGCTAATTCAAGTCCTTAATGAAAGTGTATCAATCCACAATGCTTTATTCTTAGGGTTTAGTTTTTAATTTAATGAAAAAAATTATGTAACTGAATCAAATACTCATACTTTTCCCAAAAAACTACAAATGGATCCTTTCCAGTTTCTTTCATGTCACTCCTAATGTAAGATTAAGAAACATTACTCACTACAAATAAGGAGCTATAGGTTAAGTTAGCAATGCACAGTCCTGAAAAAGTAAAATTTATACCCTTGCTCTATGTTAGAAAATTCGCTTGGTGGTTGCGATTTTGCAATGTTGGTTTCATATGTCTGTGTTTTGGTTGGTGTGAAGAGGAAGATGGTTTATTGGAAGGCAATAGTATACTAGGAGAGGGGAGAAAGCTAAAGGCTGGTGACCTTTCTTGGCTGGAGAATGAGGCAGATAAACTATCTCAAAAGGACTCTCTCTAGTCCTTAATGATAACTATTTGCCCTCCAGTGCAGAAAGTCATATAATTTTTTTGAGGAAGGGATAAGAAAACCTAATAACAGCATTACCTGTATGGTGAATTATGAGTATAGCATTGACAGTATCAGCATGATGATGAATGATTATCAGGAACTATGAATTGAACTCTTAAACTTAAATGATTATAATTAAAAACCAAGAAATTACTAGAAATAAAAATGAATTCCATGTTAAGTATCATTTTGTGAAAGCTGCATTATAACTTTCTTGCTACAACTCCTGTATTTTAAGTTATTGCAGAATTATTTCCTACCATTTCATTTTAAAATGTTGACCATGAAGCACTACTTGTTATCTTGGTAAGAGCTTAAAGATTCCCTATGGTAAAATAGAATTTATTAGGGTATATATATATATATTATGCCTCAAGCAAGCCATCCATCATCTTGTGTAACCTGTGAATTTCATTTTGATTTGACTATATTTGGTTACTTATGCTTTGGCTTGATCTATTTCTAATTCCCTTATAATCTAATTTCTAATTGACCCTTCTGTTTATTCTTGCATAAAGGCATCTCATCTACTATGTGAAAGTTCTTTCCAAAATTTTCTTTTCTGAGATAGCCCTGTATGTATCAGCAATTTGTATAGTAGCCAAGTGAAAGGTATAATGAAACCACCCTTTCAACTTCCTGAACTAGAATTTACAGAGAACTCATTTCTCTTTTTAAATATATCCGCTCCATTTTAAGGTGAATTGAAATATAACTTTATATCCAGGATGTTTAGGGGAGGCAGTAGGTTATAAAAGACATGTTTTATATGCATAAAGTTTTTTTTTAATAAGTGAAATAAATGTGGATATATGGAAGACAGAACCTGCAGTGCATTAGCACCTCCTAGCAAAACATGATTTTTCTCCTGAAAAACCTGGAAAATTTGATATCTTTCTCTTGGGTTAAATATGAAAGCAATGATGCTTGATTTTTCCTTTCATTCTTCTTCCTGTGAATGTTGCTGTGGCTATCTCCAAGCTTAAGTTTCTCAGCTAAGGTGCTGTTTGGCTGTTGTTCCTAGTAGGATAGAATTTTTTCAGCATGATTTAAGGCAGTGCTGTGACTGATTTTTAGCTCAAAGATTAGGTTGTTATCTTCCTGGTCCTAATCATCAGTGGCTCTTGGCTCACTCTTGGCATTAATCTTCATCTTACGAGTGTGTCTTTCCAGTACTAAAAATATATATGCCTAAATTACAGACCCTGTTCATTTTGCAGTTTGTCATGACGTCTCTTTCAAGGTCGTGACCCGCATTCACATCATCAAAACAACGTTTTTACGTGGTATTTGTCTATTAAGGGTTGTTCCTTCCTTGTGAATTTTTTCCCAACTTAATCTTACGATATTATGTTTTTTGCCCATCTGGCAGATGAATAATTCCGGTTATTCTCCATATTTTATTTATGACCAACTTGGGTTGGAGAGTGTCTTTTTCCAAGTCCTAATGAAGATGTAGATTGAATACTTGATGTGAGAGAAGAATGTCTCCCTATGTCGTCTTACGGGCTGCCCTGAAAGTCCCCACCCTCAAAATATTTTTTTGAGATGCGCATTGTCTATTTATCACGAAAATCCATGGCAGAGAATTTCTCTTCTGAACCATCAAGAGTATTCTGATGCGTTGTCTTTTAGGGATTAGATATTCTATCTGTCTTTAGTTGGGGATATTTGTGAAAAACCCATGCTTGTGATTTAGCACACCTGATATAATAACACAAGACGAAGTATAGAAGGAAATTTGTCAACGCCAATCAAATTAAGGAGATCATCACATATTCCCGCTCTGAGGAGGAGGAAACAATATAAGATAGGTAGCATACTTTTTTGTTATATTTTTTTCTTGAGACACTACATTTTTCCTGATGTAGTTTAAAAAAACCTCGCCCACCATACCATAAGGCCAGACAAAAGCCTAGTAAGATAAAGGTTAATATTTGGCATAATTTCACCATCATTTAATGCTTATGACCTGTGAAATTTTTGTCTGTATAAAGCCACTCAGGCCTTCCTCATCTACATTTACACTGCTACATACGCTGTTTTAATTCTGCATTACATCACCCAACAATTCATTCAAAGAGTCCTCAAAACCAAGAAATGTGCGTAGTGGAAGTTTATAGAAAAATATTTTCTTTGCCTGAGAGAACATGAAAACTGCTGGGCATTCAGTTACAAGAGATTGGAAAAATTTTGTTGGCGTACATTAGTTGTACCATCCATTATGAATAAACCTATTTCTGGTCCCTCATTCTCTTGGCAATGTTAATGAAAATGATCAAAGCTTGTTGGTGAGTGTTTTTTTATTTCACTACAACATTGAAATAATTTGAGTGCATTTTATGCTATTGTTTTTCAGTTCTTCTCTACTATAATATAATATGTATAATGTTAATATAATACGTCATTTTGGATTTAGTCAAACAGATGAGTTTCATTATGTCTGGTCCATAAAGTTTTATTTAAATATTAGTGATTATGTCCCAAAAAAATTAGATCCTTTCAAGCACAAGAACCTTTTACTTTTGATTTTAGGGTATACGTGGGCAGTATAAGCTTTGAGTTGAAGGAGGATACCATTAGACAAGCATTCCTACCCTTCGGACCCATCAAGTCAATCAACATGTCATGGGATCCGGTCACGCAGAAGCACAAGGGCTTTGCATTTGTGGAGTATGATATCCCAGAGGCAGCCCAGCTGGCCCTCGAGCAGATGAATGGTGTCATGATCGGCGGACGAAACATCAAGGTAGAAGTTCCACAATTGACGTGTTTTCGGACCGCGGCTCTGGAAGACACGGTGAGGAAATCAGTCGGCCAGATGCGTGGGGGTTTGGGTGGTTGGGTTGGGAAGCGAGGAGCGCTGCGCATGAGTTCTAAAATTGAGTTATCGGCAAGTGGCACCCTGTTTTGTTGGGTTGTGGCCTGATCAGATGGGGGTTACTGCAACCATTTTGCTGGTCTTTAAATGTTGGTACCCTCCTAAAAAAATTGCAGTACCCTTTTTATTGGACCATTCGAGGGAGCAGTATCCTCATTGGTCATGCATCTCCTCTCAGGAACACAGTGCACAAATTATGTGCTCATATGCAGGCTCCAAGTGAGTGATCTTCGTGTCCCATCCTCTCCCAAACTCATAAGATTGATATCCTCGTTATGTCGAGGTCTCTTGTCAAGTCATCATATACTCTTTCCCCCAAAGAGCTTGGCCAGTTTTAATTAAGCAGCCATTGCAACTTGAAAAGGCTTGAAAATCCAGTTCCAATTATATAACCAAACATCGCACAAGGGGCTTGGTGTCTTTCAGAGTGGCGGATATATTTGTGTAAGCATTTCAATCAAGGTGTGAAGTACAGCCCATTTATGAACTCCTTTTTGGAAGATTTAGTGTTTGTATGCTGAATTGGTTTAAAATGGCCTATCTGGCAGAAAGAAACATATGACCCATTACAAGTCTTCAATTTTGAAATTAAGTAAATATTAAATATATTATCATTATTTAGAGCTATAATTTAAATGCATGTATGTAAAATTAGTGTTATACTATTTTTTGGGAATTTTTGCCTATAAAATTCTGTATACTTTTCTGCACATATATAATTTACTTCAAAAGTGTATGTTTGCTTCTGATATGGAGTCATTTTCACCCATTTCAATTCTCAAAAGTTTCTGAAATTCTTGACTGTCATCACCCTCTTTAGTAAACTTAGACATATATTTTCGGATGAGTCTTACATAAATTGGAAGAAGTATTACATTTGACAGTAATATTGTGTGGCACCAGTGTTCTGTCCTTCTGGTGCAGTACATTTCCCCACTAAGTTGTCTACACCCTTCATATTACCATTATTGTACTTTTAGGAATGCTGTAAATATTTTTTAGGAGAGTAAATGTTCTGTATGTGCAAAAATATATTTAAAATGCAGTTTTAAGGGCTGCAAATGGTATTGAGTGGGATAGAATAGGAATACCACTTTCATCATAAGTAAAGTAAATGAAAAAGCAATGATAATCCAAAAGATTCTTAGGTTGTAGCATTTTATTAATTGATTTGATTCATATTTACATATTATTGCACATTATTTTAACATTTTCCAGTTAATAGGCAGCATTATTCTTGAGTGGTAGTTTTCGTAGTGCTAAATAAAACTGCCTGTCCTTTAAAACTTCATTTGAGAAGAATTCCATATTTTGATCACTTGGCATCCTTACTACTTAAAAAAAACACTGCATTATTAGAGCAATATTTATAAATTAGCACTCAATAGTTTTTCTAATCTGATAATTTTAAAGAAATGAAAAATTATAGTCATTTATGCATGCTGGCTTTTTTAATAGTATTGAGAAATATCAGTTAGTAGGTCACACTATTGTAAGGATGTCTGTATAGTAAATAAATAAATGAATTAGGTATAGGACCAGTAAAAAGTGTATTGCATTATTTTTTTTAATTTGACCTTTCTTTCAAAAGTTGATTTAATTTATAGCAGCTACTTTTAAAATAAAAATTGGCTTTGAAAATCCATTACCACATTTATTAATTAATGCTCTACATTTTGTTGGCATTTGATGAGGCATTTTAGTTTATAAAGGTCATTTAAGTTAGTCATTCTATCTTTGGTGCCAAAAACTTTTTGTTTATGGCACCAAATATTTTCAATAAAAAATTAAAAACTTTTCTTGGGAACTCATCAACAAAGAAATAGCAAAATGTTGATGCATCTTTCAACAAAATCCAACGAATCATTATCCACCTATGTCGGTTCAAACTCGGTTATAATACATCCTTTGGAACCGGCATCAGGAAACCCATGATGAATTTTGCATTTAAGGTAATGTAACAATCTGAATGCATGTAGCTAATGATATTGTGATTGAAGTAATAAAAAGAGTGATATTGAATACACATCTTTAAAGGTGACTAGCATTAGTCTCAATCACTCTTTGTGCCACAAAAATTCAGAGTATATGAAATTTTTTTCTCTCGCATCTTCTTTGCTGCAACCTCCTAATTAAGTTGGTAGGGTAATGGGTTGATAGTGTTAGGAGTTCTCACATGCCACAGCCATGGCCACATGTACGTGTCCATAGCTTTTTCATTCACATTGAAGACTTTGATAGTCATTTTTGTTGGCAAGCAGATAGGTTTTAGAAACCATCATGTAAAATGAAAAACTTCTACAAAAATGGATTTTTTGTTCTCATTTTGGTCACTTCCTGTTCAGTTTTTCCCTTTCACACACAATTATGTGTTAATAATGTCAGTAACTTATATAGTATCTCATTCAGGATTTATTGTTATATTTATTTACACCTTCCAGTGTATAATTCCTTCAAACCAGTGTGAAAGCATTTGAGGTTGCTATCAGGGTTGTCTGGGTTTCCTTGACTTTGATTCATGTGAACTTAACAAATCTTATCTAATAATGTGTACATCATATAATGGCTGAAATACAAATCTGGAATGAGACAACCTATTAAGTTATACAAGCTGAAATGGCTTGTGGCATAACACCCCCAGCCATACGCCCTAGCAGTGACTTGTGGGGTATTGTGTAGATTTTAGATAAAATAATTTCCAAAGAATAAATTTGAATTACTTGTTTTTATCATCAATATTTAGCTAAAGTATAACTAAGTGACTCGGTGTTTCTCTTTTATTTAGCTAAAGGTTGATATTTAGAGTCTATTACATGCACTAATGCAAAACATACAAAACTTTGAAAATCCAAGTTTGTGTGTGGTCTCAGTTTCTACTTCATAGTTTTTGGAAAAACTTGAAACCTGTATATTCAGAAGGAGAAAACGTGTGCTATGGGATTATACTGTCCATATCTCCCAAGTAGTTATCTTGTATTAAATGTAAGTAATTATCTCACCTTTTTTCAATTGTTAGAAGCACCATATAGCAAGACTTAATTTGCTCAATATAAATCAGTGTTTTCTCCATACTGATCTGTCCACTCTTCTATTGTATGCGTGTTTTGAAGTACACATGCAGGAATTAATTTAGTCCACCATGGACAGTTTATGCAAATCATTAAATGTGAAACCTTTAAACTAAAATGATCTAGGCATATGAAATCACTTATTTTCTGGAAAATGGTAGTAATATTGTTTCATGCTCTTTCATGATTTTGTAGAAACAATAACTCAATTATATAATAATATTTTCTGGTGTATTTGGCATTCAAGAAATTTTGTGTGTATACTGCCAATCGCTATTTCAGTTAACGAATTATTTTTAGAGTGATTCAAATAATTTAATTTTAACTGATTTGCTTCAAAATCGATAATAAAGAAGTTTGACACACCCCTTGGTATAACATATTCTAAATTAAGTCTGGTGACCTCTTATGGCCTTATTAATGTTAGGAAAAGAACGAAATAACTCATTTGGCCATAATAATTTTAATGTGAAGTGTGAAAAGTGAAACAGCAATGTCAATGCGCATGTTGATGACAGAAATTTAAACCTATGCCTGGAGACCAAGTAAACAGGAAGCTGCACATAAGTTGCATATCCTTAGGTTATTTACAAAATATTAATTTCTCAGGAAGGGATACAACATGTTTCGCACACTTCTTATAATTGGTGCCTTGTTAAGGCCATGTTAGGAAAACTGCACACTTGTGTCACAAATTTTCTAAGATAAATTTTTTTTTTAATTCATGCTGTGGGCTTGAAAAATGGGATGTTTCAGCTGCAATCCATTAAATTTAAAGATTAATACATCTTAGTATGTATCAGACTATTTCTTAAATTAGAGATTTAGAAGCATGCTTAGTATAGCTTTTTTCAAATATCTTGTTTATTGCTCTTGTTTAAGATATGATTTAAGAAAAAAATCAAAATCTATTCTAAAAGTTCAGCTTTGGAGTGGGAATGTAAGTGGACTGTACTTCGCCTCGTTATTTTTATAGTTGATTCATTTATATCTAAAAAGATCACAACATTATTATAGAAATTATATTCTTTTCGCATGACATTCTAAGGACATGAATTTTTACTTCCCTTTTTCCAAACCTTAACAAATAGTTCATAGTAAATATGTATTTCATTAATTAAATTCATTTTAGATAAATGTTTCACTGTGTGCTCCTATTGTCTGTATATAGTCTGTGAATATAGACTAAGACTTTTTAGTAGAAGGACACTTCTCTTAGGTGAACATAAGCTAAATATGCTGTTTCAGTGTATCAGATTCACTCAAGATATCCTTTTTATTATAGGATAATGGTTTTTCTTGGTATTTGAAAAGTGCAGTTTTTAATCACAGTAAATTTTCAATGTAAATATCATGTACATGAATAATAACTTGACAGTTATTATAATTTTATAAAGTGGTGTGGTAATCATTTCATGTCCTTAGTTAAAATAATTTTTTTGTTAAAATTTTCAGCATTTCATCTGTGTAAAAGTAATTGTGCATTTTGTTTTTGGTCTGTGTATTAGACTTTTTATATTCTCTTTAAGTGATATTATTCATAGTTCTGCACTCTGTTAAATATCTTCAATGTGCAGTAAATCCTTGATTTACATTGAAATGTACTCATGAATGTAATTTAAGTGGAAATGGGGCATGCATAAACCACATTTTCCATTTAGGCCTTTCACTTTTGTAAATATAAATGATTCTTAATTGTTAATAATTCCTCAGTGATTTATTAGGGGTGTTAAAATATGCACTGAAAATATTGATACATACTCATTAAGATCATGGTTTACTAAAGAGATGGTGGCTAAAAATATCCAATGTCAATTGAAACTATTAAGTTGGAACCAGATTTTCAGGACTAAATTTGATTTTTGTACACATCAAGGTATTAAATTATAAGGACGATTTCATAACTTCTAGAATTCTTAAAGATTCTTGCTAATGTTATAAATAGAACCTTCCATAAAATTATGAAATTTATAGCAACTCAACAAGCATTTGTTATGAGGATTGCTGTTATTTTTCTCTCTTATTTTTTTTATATATATGTTGTTTTGGGTTGGAATTTCATGCCACTGTGACTAGGCTTTGGTAGACTAAAATATATGCATTGGGTATTTATTGTTGGCTCTAGGATTTACACATTAAGAATGGTTTGCTCCTCACCATGTTGCTTCCTTTTGGGAGGCAGCATTTGGCAACAGGAATTAGATGCATACATATTTGCTCTTTTGTGGTACTGTATTTCCATTTCCAAGGGACTGGCTTATATATACTCTTTTTTGACATGAATGAAATCCAGCCTCTTGTCTTCCATGTAATACTAGTCATGATGTTTGAAGTGATACACATAAAAGTTTTTATATTGTATGTATTTTATAAAGATAGATTCTTTTACTGGTTTAAAAAGAAAAAGGTCAGATCTATTGTTTGACACAAAAGCCAACTCCCCATCTCTAACCACTAGTATACCTTTGCTGCCTCTACTTTAGGAACTACAAAAAAGTTATGGATTCAACCATCGCCATTTTAGCAGAAAAGAGCCACCTTACATCCAAATTAATACTTTTAGGAAATAACTTTTTGATTGATAGGTACAAATTCTGATGATATAGTAAAAAAAAACTACCCCATTTCCAACTACAAAAATTTCAAGCAGATATCAGAAGCATGTAAGAAGTGATAGGAAAACGATGCACAACTATAGACATCCACCGAAGAAAGAGAAAATTCAAGTTGTGCAGCTCTGGCCCCTCTCTTTACCTGGGAGGTTTTGCTGCTCTGCATGGCTAAAGTCTCTTAATGACGATGACAACTTCATTTTAAGGCGAAATTTAATGGACTATTAAAAGACAAAACTAGATCTCTAATGCCACAGGGCAAAAAATTAAGCATTATAAAATTTTTCAAATATGTAGCATTTTACTTTTTAATTTTAGCATTACCACGGAAGATATTTTATAATTCCCCTATTCTGCATGTATTTTAAGTAAACTGATGTAAATGAGAACAACATAAAACAGGGACTTGTATGATAGTGTGAGTAGATAATGGCTAATGTGGAGACAACTATCCCAGAGTAAGTGATTTTTCAATGTAGATTCCATTAGTTGATAATGTCTTTAAGTGCAATGACTATGTAAATCAAGGACTTGCTGTAACAATTCAGTTGGTATATCACACTAAATCTTAGTATTTATTCAAATATTCTAACAATGCATATGGCATGAAAATAATATCTTTAACAACTTGCTGCATTTAGCTTGCATCACCGACAAATTACTTCTTTGGAAAATATGCAGTAGCAATGATTTTCCTGTGATTATAACAAAGTAAAATACAATAGTTTTCTTTTAAGTATGAATGCATAATGTGTCCTAATCATGATTTACCTACGTTACTTAAATGTGCTGCAGTTTGTTTCAGTTCCACACATATCCAATGGACAGCCAAGCATTTATGAAGTATCCAAGAAGCCTGAAGATTAGATCTTACTCCTCCTTTAAATCCTATTGATAGATTATATGTTTAAGTTTAATGTACACTTGGTAACACTGTCTTTATTGATTTAAAATCGCAGGTTGGTCGCCCTAGCAACATGCCACAAGCACAATCAGTCATAGATGAAATAACAGAAGAAGCTAAGCAGTATAACCGAATTTATGTAGCCTCCATACATCCTGATTTGACTGAGGAAGATATCAAAAGGTAAACACTTATTTTTCCTCCTACATAAGAAATAGATACCCACATGCATTCATGTGAGAGAGTGATTATAATTTTTTGAGTCCCTTGATCATTGAGCCTAAATTTCATATTCATTATAAACTGCTCATATAACAATTGTATGTTTTGTTTTTGAAAATTGAATAGGTCTTATTGTTATTAAAATCCTTGTGATTGAATGGTCATGAGGCCTCTGATATTCATAATAATATACAATACTTTTAAAATTTGGCAGGTAATAATAATATAGGTGGAGTACATTGCAAACAATTGCATGCGTTGACCTTGAGAAAACTAGAGAGCCCTCCCAGTTAATTTTTTTTTTATTTCTCTAACTAACTCACTCCTTTGATGTCTGGTTACAGTGTTTTTGAAGCATTTGGCCCAATCAAAATGTGTCGGTTAACCCCAGCTGGCTCACCCATGAAGCATAAAGGCTATGGTTTCATTGAATATGAAACTTCTCAAGCAGCACAAGAAGCAATATCATCCATGAATCTATTTGATCTCGGTGGTCAGTACCTGAGAGTTGGAAAAGCCATTACACCACCTAATGCATTACAGGTGTGTTGACATAATATTTTATCATTTTTTAACATGTTTGAATTTATTGCAATTGGCCTTATATGTCAAGATGTTTTGAAATTTCTTTTGGTTTTTATATTTTGGGCCCTTAACATTTACAGTACAATCCCCGTATCCGTGAACTTGGTATCCTTGGTTTCAGTTTTTCTTAGTTCACTCAGCTCAGAAATATTTTATGGAATATTTTAGAAATAAAAATCCTTGGGTTTCAAACATGTCATTCTGGGTGGTGAAACTTCACCCACTAACATGGCTCATACCACTAGGTCCTCAGCAGCCACCCTAGCCACTAAAAATGCATCAAGGAGCACTCTAGTGTTCTTGCTGACCGTAATCATCGTCTTGTTATTCAAGTTTTGTAGCAAAAATTACTTTTTATTTTCATAATAATGGCCCCAATATTCGAAAGCAATTATGGCAGTTCTTCAAAGTTTAATAAAAGCCATGAAGTACTCATAAGTTACACATTACAATTACATTTATATTTAACTTGGCGTCAATGCCGTTTGTCACCAGAATGGTGTTAAAAATGTATTTTTTCTTCCTCTTCTGTATGCAAGATTGCAGCATGTCATATTTACATCTAGCTGCAAAGTTGCCAAACTCTTCCACTTTTCTTATAATCTTTAGTTTTTTGTGAGTAATGAATGAAAGTAGTCTTGTACGACTTAATTTTTATAAATTTTCCTAAAGGAACATTTGACTTGGTGGCCATAAACAAAAGTAATTACCTTACACACCATGTAAACCGGACTCAACGAAGGATGCATATGTAGGTACATGGAGCAATATTTAAAATTCATAAATATATTTGGCCAAGCATTGGAAGGACAACTAAGTAGTTTTGCCCAAGAATGTACTGATCTAGGTTTTTCGTTTCTATTAATCTATTTATTCACTCATTGTAGATGCTAACCTTTAGCTGATTTTTGTAATCTCTTTTGTATGGAAATGGAAAATTTGTTTTGAAAAGACACAAATTTGAAAAAGTTTTAGCGAATCTTTTAGCTGTCAATTTTCATTAGCTGTAATTACAATTGCAATGAGGAATAATCGTGTAAGACACACATCCTTGTGTAAGATGTGCAACCAATTTTTTAATAATGATTAACAGGGGAAAATGTGTGAGTTGTACACAAGAAAATATGGTAAATGCAGCAAGAATTGTTTCATCCATGAGGTGATTAAAAATGGAAAAAATTCTAGTTTTTCTGAGACACCTCATACTGCAGAAGAGACACTAGGCATGTGGAGGTTTTAGTAAGAAAAATTATTCAAATAATTTAGGGTGATGTGATGTTCAGAAAACTTAATCATATATGAACAGAAAACTATGCATCTAATTCTATTTCAAGACTTTTTAAAAAAATTCATTGGAAAGGAGGAAATGAAGCAATTCTATGGTATGGGAAATGGTCAAAGTTCATTGAGGAGGAAAATTAAGGCTGGGCTACTGACCAGAGGGACAGGGTTCAATTCCAGGTGATGCCTCTTGGTACCCTCAGCTTCATCCAAGCTGTGTACCATTTTTCTGGTACCAGGTCATCCTGGGAAATCACAG
>LYUA01000143.1:315444-328459 GCA_002093875.1 Calopteryx splendens
GGGGGGGGGGCGCAATTTCATAATGGTGCGACTGTGAAGGTAATTTTCTCATCCCTCGAATCATTACGATCGAAGTGACGAGTCACCTTCGATGCAGACGCTACAAGAAACACGAGATTTGGATTGACCCTTGGCGTTTCTCCACTCGCCCACTCTCCTCGCGCGTCTCATTCTCGCCTTGGGACAGAGTAGGACCGCTTCATCTGTTCGCCGCCTTTCCTTTCCAGATTCCTAACATGGGAGTGAATTTTTGATTGCTGCCGCGGTCGCAAATGGCGAGGAGGTAGGTATTGGTTGGACGCAGAGGGAAATCCAAAAGCGACGCGCCGTCGCTCGACAGCACTGATTTCACGTCACTGCGAATTTGCTATTCATTCAAATTATCATCCCGTTAATTCGGTTGAAGATTATCTCTATCAGCTTCCGGCGCAGCTAACTCACACGAAAGAATCCGGTAACGATTTCGTCGATGAAACCATTGGTGGTGCACCAAACAAAATTTGCACTCATCCATAGGACACGTGACGTGCAAATTTCAAAATATAACGGTATTCTCCTACCTATTTATTTTTCTCAGGATAGCGTTTTTGAGTTTTCCACTATTCGAGCCTTCAAGCAAGAATGAGCTTACTTACCGACGCTCATATTATTGAGATTAAAAAAAATGAAATGTGGAATTGCTTAAGCCAATTTTTTTTATTTAAGTCACCAGAAGGTACTTCATTATTCTGATAGTTAGAAAAAAATTGAAATATTATCATATTTTAAAATATAATGATTTTAAAGAAGAAATTGTTTTTTTTCTCGGCGAATGCTGTATGTGACGTTCTCTGGGGTTCTTCATTAGGTCAGGTTTTTCGTTTCGTCAGATGCTTCGGTCCTCAACTCGCCCTTAGGACGATGGCAGAGATAGGCACCGAAGCATCAGCAAGAAATACCCGACACCTGGTGGAGGACCCGAGAGAACTTAACATAAAGGTATTTTTCTATTAATTTGACACAATATTTCCAAGAAATTCCCGAGGATCAGATTGTAATCGAGTTTTTAATGGCATGCATCATCATTGTTTTACTCTGTCATAGACTCAATGATGCTTGCTAAAGGTAAGTTAGCCAATGAGCATGTCAACCAATCGTAGTATCCGATAGAATCGATTTCAGCTGTTTATGTCTATCAAATAAATACACTCTCCATCCTATCATACCGTCATTCATTTCTGCATTGCCATCACAGTGAAAACGGGTTTATCGACTGAAAGCTATACTAATATATTTCGTTACCTATACAAACTTTATGGTTAAAGAAGTGAAGAATGACTAAGAAAAAAATGGATGTACCAAATATTTTGGTGCTTGAACAGGCTCATAATCTTATTCCTGAAAGAAGTTGATGATGATGAACTTGAGATACAACCCTTGGGGCTCCCACGCCATATTACCAGCAAGGCTTTTGAAATACGTTCGGAACAACGATTTTTATTGCCATGTATATGGGTCCGAATGTAACTCAAGTTGCCCTCTACAACTCAGCATAGATCCTCCCTCAGCGCGCTAGTTACCGAAAAGACTACACCTGCGAATGTATTTTACAAACCAAAACGTGTACATAATATATAAATTCCGAGAGTACCCTGCACAACATCATTTAATTCAGCGGACGTTCTTTTTTCAACCGAGGGGAGCCGGTGCCCCTGGGACCCTCGATTACTCATTCAACCAGCAGGTACTGCGGATAACGCACTTCATGGTGCAATGGACGTTTGCCACCCTCGCGAACTTTTGACTTTCGAAGGAAAAATAACACATAACGGTTCAAATACATTATAAAGCATGGTGCGTCAATCGCTTCAAGTCTGGAATGGACCGGTGGGCGGAACATTTCCCTGGCCGCGGGCACACGAACCAAAATCCACTTAAGGGCATGCAAGGCCACGGTTGCAAAAAGCTGCACAACGGCGTCGTAGCGTCAACTTCATATAAACGAGACGAACGATTCGTTTTGCCATTCCCACCACTAGGACCGGCTACACCAACCTTTCTTTAATCGACGATCACTTGACCGACATCATGTTATTAATCGGCGATCATATTTTGCATTCGTTCCACCAGCTTTTGATCGTAAACAAGGAAAGGGATGATCAGGAATCAAATCATCGGCAATTGCGGAACGTAAATGCTTTCAAAGGTTTGCAAGATCAGTCTATATTGGCGGTCCAAGTGACCTGACCACAGCAATATTGTTTATTTAAGTGCTTGGCAACCGTGAGGTTTCGAAATTTCAAATGAACAACCAACCTAATGAACTTTTCCGAAGTTGAAAATTCCTTTCAATTCGTGAATTGAAAACACAGTATTGAAAATACATAATTCCATGCCACCCAAACGAACGCCGTGAGACCATTTCGGAAATGACGATAAAAAATACTCGGAGAACATGAAGCGTAGGGCAAAGAGAGAAATCGGTCGATGAAAATGTTTGTGCATAGAAATAGTTTAGAAACGTTAAAAGTAGATCAACAAGTAGTTACGTTTTTTTTCCTTTTATTTTACTTAAATAGCTCAAAATACTAGACCATAGGCAGACGTGTACAAGAGAGAAAGAGTTTCTGTGGTATCAAAACTTTTCCATCTTGAACGATTAAAATTTAATTTATTTTCATTCAATTAAAGATACTTGACACTTCCTCACTTTGCATACGGAAGGACGAGAGCCACAGTTTGTTCTACCATTCCTCATAAACTTTGTCACAGCTGACGCGAATGAAATACGTAGGCCAAGATTGTACGTTGCGACATTCGTTACTCTCATCATTTACTACCTGCAGGTTTTACATGCATCGTGCAATAGCATGAAGAAATATACCTGAAAACTCTTCAATGCAAATTATCGCAAGTGAATGCGTAGTTTTAACTCATTTACTTCGTTAATATAAATTATAGGCATCTTTCCGTGGACTCATAACAGACCCTGAAATTAAAGTAATGAATTACGACTTGAATTCAATGGCATCGGCCTCAATTATGTGAAAGTACATGCTCATGAAATAAGGAAAAACTATTTTTCCTTATTTAATTAACTAAGACTTCTTATTTATTTGTCAGATGATAAAACGTAATCCGCCACATTGTTTGCTTCTCTTATTGATCGCCCAAAATAAAAAAAATCAGCTTCACCGGCGATTTGTTCCCCGACCATTGCTGATTGTCGTTGGCAGAACGTAATCAACGAAATCGGCCGTAATCAAGAAATGATCAGCGGTCGAGCGTTGATCGTACTCGGTGAAACCGGGCCCAAAATGTCCGTCGGATTGCATGCGAGCTAGGATAAACCGCTATGTTACCGAACTCGACTTAGCGTGTTCGCCCTTCTCGCTCGCCCGCTCACCCCAGCTAAGCTCGGGAGTCGTTTTCCAGTTATGTGGAGAGCTGAAGCCTACCTTCACAGCTGTGCGTGGGTCGGGAAGGGGGGCGCGGAGTGGGGAGGGGTGTATCCGCCGAGAGAGCAGAGGTGGGCACGAGGAAACGCTTTCAAGAGCGCGAGTTCCGAGGAAGGTGTGCGAGGAGGAAACGGGAGAGGGGAGGCGAGGGGAGAAAGAAAAGCCGGGGAAAGTGAAATTATAGACGGGGGTGAGCACAATACAGCGAAGGTACGCAAGGAGTTTGTAGGTGTGCTCTTTGCTGCCATGGGCACAGAGCTGAAGAGCGTTCTGGGAGCACAAACGACCAGTTATCCACCACTGGGCCTAGAGACCCTCTCTCTCTCTCTCTCTCTCCAGCAGCGGAGGTCGAATAAAAGTCTTCTGACACCTGCTCACAACTAGAAGCCATGGGATCCACTGCTTCATTCAACTGCCGTGTTTTCGTTTATATTTTCTCATTAACGCCACTTAAACTTAAATCCGAAAGGAATGCGGGCACGCGTTTGCAAGATTAGGTCTTACGCTGCGCTGAAAAGCAGAATCAGGTGGATTGGGAACACAAAGAAACCCAATGGATTCGTCAGGAAAGCAATGGAAGGGAAGACTGAAAGAATTATCCTACGAGGAAGACAAAGGGACAAACACGTTGGTCGAATGGAGAGCGGAACAAGTATCAGGGCTTCAGAGAAGTAGAGTGGGATAGGAAAAAGTCAATCTTCGGATTGAAGGATTATTGACGATGGTGATGTTGTTCGGGAGTTGAGAACTTTTAAGCTGTTTCCATCGCGCGTTGTCGCGGGAAAATGGAATCCCCGAATCCATCACGTTTCTATACATTTATCTGATTTTATATCCCCCTTATCCAGTCGGAATCTGAAAATACTGTTCGTGAATCGGAAATGCTTTTCGGCAAAGAAGATACGAAGAACACACTTCCCACAATTGGTCGATGAAAATGTAAGGCCTGTGACGCAGGCACACTTTCGCCGGCATGCGTTCGAAAATTCGTCCACTCAGCAGCACCGGGAGAAATTTTGAGAGACTGCCGACCAAAGGATATTGACGATATGAGCGGAAAGTAGTGCTGTCGAAATTCGTTTTTTTTAAACCTGGGTGGACGGGTTTTGAAATGTTCCGGTTCCCTCTACCCTCGAGAAACCCGGCTTGCCACCCGGAGCACCATCCGTTCCTCAAAACCTCCTATTCCACTCTAGTGTCGCTTTCCCATATGCGGCTCATGCACTATGTTACGAGAAATCTTGTTGGACTCCCTCTGTAAATACCTAAATTGAAACTTCAGATCAATGCGATTGGTATTTTAGTCGGAAGTGGCATCAATTCCAAAAGTTCTTTTCTGGTACCAATTGGTTTTATTACACCTTTTTCCTGCAAAAACATTTGAAGTTCGATTCATGTCATAAAGGTCCATTAAGAAAATATTTACCCATCTGAGACCGTAACCGGTGACATTAAAAATATATATGTAGTCCCATATATGTGGCAATGGAGTAAGTGCTCCAAGAAAATATTTGCCCATGTAAAAATTCAGTGATAATATTGACCTACAAAGAAAAATAATTTTTAAAAATATATCGAAAGGTCTGTTTGTTTATTCTAAACCGCAGTGAAATTTCGAATTTCTATGGAGCAGGCCCGGCCTATTTTGCGGGATGGAACGATTTCCTGTTTGCATAGAACCCCATAGCTACCATCGAACAGAAAATCTTTAACCTGACGCTCGTCTGATAGGTGAGGGTACTTAATAAGCAGAATTGCGAGTAAAATTAATGCATAAAAGGTAGTGGGATTAATTCCTTTCCTTGTGCCGCCGGCTCTTTCTAGGGCATCACGCGATCTCCATCGATGTAAAGCGGTAAAGGAATCTTATAATATAATGTGATGACGAATATAATATTTTACTTTCAATCGCGGCCTCGCCTGCTTTTCTTCCACCGCTTTGGGACCTACTTATTACCCACATACCCGCCCAGACCACAACATAATCCTTCTGTTGCTCAATATCCTTACTTCAAACGCGTTAACCTTCGGGGCCCACCCAAATTCGACCTGGAGCGATCGGTATATGCTTCCTCTTGCATCGCAAGCGACCGGTCAAGATTTGCCCTCGTCCCATCCACGACGGTCGGAGGGGTAGGGGGAGGAGAGGAGGGGATTGTAATGGCCAAAGAGCGATTCTAGCAGGGTAAAAAAACAAGAGGTGGAAGGAGAGGAAAAAATAAATTGCCGATTGACCTCGGGGGATTCGAATGTGGGTTATCCAAGGAGGCAACCGGGGGAATTGGGGTGTTGGACCAGCGGCCTTCAGGAGTACCAGGAGGTCGCATGGCGTGGTCGACGGGGAAAATCCCACGGCCGCCAATGGGGACGGACCCCGTTTGCATTGCGAAACGCCCACCTACCTATATGATGATCGTACGTCCGTATGAGCGAATCAACAAATGCTCGCATAATAACAATGCGAGAGGGCAGAGAACGCGATGACGGCAGAGCGGGCGGCGAAGGCGGCGGGGTCGGCCGAGAAGATTGTAGTCTTCGGGAGACAACGAACGCGAAGGTGAACTCCTTCTCGGCAAAGGGGATGGGAGTCGAAGTGGGAGTGGGTAGGTCAGGGACGATTGCGGGCGCTCCGCCGTGGTCGGAACGGCGGCGGGAGGAGGAAGAGTAGTAGGAGGAGGAGTAGGAGGCGAGTAGGATTTACAGGTTTTCAAACGAGCAGGGTTAAAGAACTTGGGAGTTGAAATTTCTGAATCCATACACTTCACCGGCAATCCTCCCGAAGGTATGAACTCACACCACCGGGTAACAAGGCTTAGGGATTTTTAAGAAAGGCATGAGAGGAAAGAGGGAGTGATGTAAATGAGATAGGGAAATGTGGAGGGAATACGTTCGCACCTTTATTTCAATTGGTAACGACGGCGATGAAAGGGAGGATAATTTGATGGGGCATTAATTTTCAAATCTATCGTTATGTTGAAGAAAGATCAGTTTCAAAAATGAAACCTGGTATTAATTTTCTATCAGTGGTAATAAAATAGCGGGAAATGATTGCACTCGTAGCGTATAATTTTCGGCTATTCTGGAGTATATTTTCCTGAGGAAACAAAATGGTCGGAAATTACGCACAAATTATTAGTATTTTGGGCTCCGCTAGAGTGGTACATCATAAATGTCGGACTCATAAAGTCATTCGATTTTCTAAGTCAAAATATTATGTTGAAGGCTTGAGGCATAATATTTTGTTTTCTCCCGGGCAGTGTAAGCGATGAATGGCTCAAAGAGTTTGAGGATTTGAGTTGGTTACCTGGGTACCTGTTTGTCGTCATTACTGTAAGGGAAAATTGATGATACAATACGGATTTCCCTTCTCAATTACTGCGTCTCAATAAATACTCCAAAATAGATGTCAAATTAAATATTATAATGCTCGAAAAGGTTTGAATTCATATTTTTCTTTAAGTCCTAAAAAATAAATAAATTGATGTACACTTTTTTTTAAGTTCTTAATGGCGTAATTCTGCCTTCCCCTAAGTCAACCTTGTGTGTTTTTTGAGCTCGTATTTAACCAAAGCAGATAGATATTTCTTTTAAAAATCGACCATATGTTACCACGGGAAGAAAGATCAATTGAGTAAACAAGTCCTCGGAAAACCCTCCTTTAGAGTTCCATTTCTTAATTCCTTTCTTTCCATTTCTGCGTAATTTCGAGATTCTTAAGGGCACTTCCGTTCCGTCCTTTTGGGGCGATCGTCTTTCCGCACGAGCGAGCACTTAAAATTAAACCGATCCCGCTGCCATCACATATATTAATTTATATCGGACTGGGTCTCCAGTGGCTGGGCGTGTGAACTTTGAACTTGAAACTACAGCTCTGTTGAAGGTCAACGGATTGCGGAGGATTAAGGTGGGAGGGAGCGGCGGGGTCTCAAGGGTGCGGATGTCTGGGGAAATCTGCTAGCCGCCTGAGATCGCTAATATTGCTTAGAAGGCCGCCCGTGGTCATGATTGCCTTCGGAATCGACTCCTCTCCTGGCGTGGGTTCTGATGGCAGTGAACGGTGAAGGAGAGGGATGCTGGGTAATCCACGGTGCACCAGGGGAGAGGGGAGATGCGAAGGGGCGATGCCCTATTCTCTCGCGCGGGGTGCCTTTAATTCCTCTGATGCGTCAGCGTGTGCCATCGCAGCAGTCGCTGTGGCTACGGGAAGGGGGTCGCTTTAGGTCATTTACTCGAGATCACTCGCGTCCTTTCAAAACGGTGAAGATTGCGTTCCTATGCCCGTTTATGGGATGAAGCAGGAGAGAGTGTGAAATGTTTTGTAATCTGTTTAAGAATTCCGCGCAAAATTTCCAATCCGTGGCTCATAAAGAAAGAGGTTAACTATGATCACAATGCTGCGTTCAGGTAGCAAGATAATGAAAACGTGAAGAACACAGTTGTGGCGTCGTTTCGTGTCGCTGCACCTAAATAATAACTTATTTTTTTAAATTTACTGACAAATTCCTTTCGAACAGGAGCAAATGAGCATGGTGGAGCGCACGGGCGGATCCAGGATTTCCCAAAGGGGGAGCGCACTTGGTGGGGAGGGATACCTATTTTTTTAGGATAAAATTATGTACAACAATGGTACTCCATGGAACTCTGATAAACCTTGCAATATGAGCGTAAACCTAGAGCTACATAGATTCTACAAAATCTGCACAGAGGTGTTTTTTCCTAATCGCTAAAAATTATATGGTTAAAAGCAGTTTCGGTGACTTTGTTCACCTTATTCTAAAGCATTTACACGCTATTCGAGATGCCAGATGGTAGAAAATGGATTCGGCAACTGAAAGCTGTTACTTTATTGTTGCTATCAGTAAAGCGACGCGAAAACTGTTTAAACGAATAGTTGTGTAATAATTGTATTGCACTAACCTATAAAAAAATATTTACAATATCCTTTGAATATGAGTGTGTATGCTTTGCGAAATAGCCATATTTTATGGTTTCATTTCATCATATGCCAAAGGGGCTTCCACCTAGTCCT
The DNA here is from genome assembly GCA_002093875.1 of Calopteryx splendens. Lineage (NCBI taxonomy): Eukaryota > Metazoa > Arthropoda > Insecta > Odonata > Calopterygidae > Calopteryx > Calopteryx splendens. Next base: position 323,911 of record LYUA01000143.1, read on the forward strand.
TAGGCACCGCTAGAACCACCCATGCGGTAGCATGAATAAAAAATCTTTAGTCAAATCAAAGGCCAAGGGTTTTAAATCCGTTCAAGTCAATGATGATTGCATACGAGCGTTCAAGTTGAGTACTGTTGATACAATTGGAAACATCAGTCGGAATTCAAATAACAGGCATTACACGAAAACATAGGTGTAGGGTTTAAATAAGTAATGATTGACTGAACGCGAATTACCTGGCAGACGGGGCAATGAACCCGATTTGATTTCCTGCATGATTTTCCGTAGCGGACGCCTTGGAGGTCTCTCGCAGGCCACTTGTTTGCTAATGCCGTCGGGATCCGTTGCTGCCACGGTCTCAACATGTTTTCTCGAATCCAAGGTGTTTACAAATCGCTTCAATTCATCTAGATTGTTCGCGGTCAGGTCGAACGAGGCAAATATTACAGAGGAGCTCACACATGCACATCCACATATATATCATAGCCTGCGAGTCACCATGGGGGCGTGTGGCAGGGGCTGTATTGGCACTATGTATTATTTATTTAGAATAATTCTAAAAAATATGCTGTTTACAACAGGGATTCCATTCTATTTGGTTCTTTGGACGTTGTTTTCGGGGTACTTAAGCCTATCCCGTCGTGACCCCGAACTGTGAAAGTGAAGAAAGAGTATCTAAATCTGTCTGTCCGTTCCGAGGTCTATTATTCTTGTTTAGTCTTGGCGGTTTGATCTACTGATATAATGTGTGGCCCTAAGAATTCCCTCAGTCTCTCCCCAAGTAAACCCAAGAGTCTTGTAGCTTTCTAAAAGTCTTGTTTGTTGAAAAAAGTTTCACTTTTTCCCTTCGTGTTTGGAGGGACTGCCATCTGGTTTATCAAGTAACAACATCAAATTAACTTAGTTTTCGTAGTAATATTTGACGAATCTAACTGGTCTTCTTTCAAATTTATTAAAATCTTAATTACTTAACACTTTCTCAGATGGATCCCAAAATACTTGACGAATATTCCAAATTTGGACTAAACCAATGGAATGTAACATCCGTCCCATACTTTCTCATTATGTTTCACCACAGCCTACCTAATGAAACCATGTTTCTTTGAAGTGAGCCCGCGCATCTTTCTAATGTGCGCACCCCTAAATTAGTCTCTTAGGGAATTAATTAAGTATATAACACGCCGTATGCACGCTCGTATTTGATTGAAGAATGATCGCTTCTTCTTACAATCAAAATTTGCCAAATGGAATCTCAAATCGAGCTAGTTCTTCCCGAGGGACTATTTCGTCGACATCTAAAAATTTGGAATGCCACAAGTAATACGAATATATATCTTCTTCTTTCCAGGTGCCTGAACGACATGTGTGCTCTGCATTAAAAAAATGGTGAGTAGTGATTTATTTTCATTGAAAGTTAATTTTTGGAAAAAAAATGCGTAAAAATATCTCGCTGGCAAAGCAATCAATCGGGTAGCGTTTCAAATTTGGTTTACAATTTTGATTTTCAGATCCTAAAAATGTGTATATAATAATAATTAAGACTTTTGCAAACATTTTATGTTGTAATCGTTGATAATTTACTCTTGACTGCTCGTAAGATTTTTATAGCATGATCTGGAGCGTTTATGCAATTTGGATCGAGCTAAATGCCACAGAAATTATTTCGTTCATGGAAAATTGAATATTGTGTGATGCGCTCGATGCAGTGGCGAATTTCGCTCTCCTTTACCCCTAGTCCCAGAGAAATCGCTATTCCTCTCCTACTCTCGCCGGAGAATGTACCGCCCCTCCTATTATTCTATGGCATACTTTGTTTGGCAATTATGCCGCCCCTTAGTAATATGCCACCCTAGAAAGGGCCTGCTTTGCTATCCGTAAATACAGTTCGGGCAGAGATTTGAATGACTGATCATCTCAAATTATTTCGGGTAATTAGGAATGGGGTGATTGGGAAAAAAACAAAAATTAAGGATGGAAATTCATAGTGGAAATGGCCCAAAGTTTCGTTCATTATCATAAAAAGCAGTCCACCGGTCAAATCAGGGTTTTTGAAGGGCCCACGGACCAAGCACTGGGAAACTTCTTAGCCACCACGGCTTTAGAGACACAAAATGACCTAAAATCACACACTGCGCTAAATCATTTTTCAGCTCCACATACTTTCTATCTCTACTTCATGCCGTCCGAAATGTGTTATATTTTTCTCTCTCTACCTCGCTTGTCCAACATTTTCTTCTCGATCACTATCTCAATATTCCACTTGCCTCATATTTTTCCTTGTTTCCATTTTTTCCCGTCTTCTGTGAATTTATCCCAACTATCATCTCTACCGTGCTTAGCACTGTGTTTGTTTTCCTTTCCGTCCCTTTTTTTCTAACCTCCTCCTCTTCCAAATCTCAATCACCTCCAATTCGCGCTAATGCTCGAAGTTTCTCACAATTTCCATTTTTTTCGAGTCACTCTGAAGCCTTTGCATAATACACGGGTGCACTTGACATTCTTTCTTGATAAGTGTTGCTTGAAACTAAAGAGCTCCATATTTAATTTTCAAATAATTCATTTCGATGCCGAAGGATTTTTTTCTACAAGTAACGAGGTATTGGCCACATAAAAAATGAGGAATTTCTTCGACGGCAATGATTAAGAGTTGTGATTAACTTAAAAAACGGTAGGATATCCAAGGAAAATGACGAGGAAGAATTACTTTACATTGAGTATGCGGAAGTAATTCCTCAAGGTTGAGTTTTTCACATGTGTGCACGGTTCATGGTTTAAAAAAATGTCCGCCTTTCTTTAGAATTCATACAAAGAGAAGAAGTGCCATTTTCCGTCTCACTTTAAACGATCATCCAGTAATTTATTTCTAATAGAGACTGTGGCCTCGTTACGTGAAAGACGCAATTGCATTATTAGCCTAGCCAGACAAAGTGGTGTGACTCAGCAAGATTACAATCGATACAAACGAAAATAAAAAATTTGATCCGCGGGACTTTTCACATTTACTGTGGAATACGTTGACTGCCAAGTAATATACTCAATTTAGGATTGTAAAATAATCTCCATAGTAAATTATTTTACTGATGGTGAAATTATTTGGAAATGGACTTGTAGCGGGGGTATTAATAATTGACATTAATGTCACCTTACAAGACCTTCAGCATTTTTATGCTTTATTTCGTGTATAAAATTCTTCATTGTCCGATTTTTCGATTATGCAAAATGTTTTTGGATAACAGTATATCCTTGCAGCAATTTATTTTTAGAGATTTCGAGAGAAGAGTGGACTTAGGTTCCTTGTATGCTAAAACGCTGACATTGAATACGCTATGTGTTTCAAGTAACCCACATTGGAGGGGGATTGTTCAATTATTTATTCGCCAATGGGACTGCAATTATTCTAAATAATAATACGCAGACGACACTTCTATGAAATATACATCTATAAAGTGGCCATCGTGGGAAAATTCATTCCAAATCGTTGATAAATTCTATACCACATTGACCCTTAAGCCCTGCAGTTCCTACTCTTGAGCTTTTAGCCCTTGCTCTACTTAAAGTTAGTGGCACTCTTCTCTTACTCCCATACTTACGCACGTTAAAAAATACGCACCTAAATCCTAACACACGAGCCTATAAAGTGGTGTGTTAAGACAGCAGCCGTTACAGTAAATCTGAAGAGAGTTTGATTTATTGTTTATCCTTCTTTAGGTGAAACGCCGATGTGAGCATAAGAGTAAGATTAAAATTAGCGAAGAAAATCGCATTAATATTATAGTTTTTATATACAGCAGGACATACTCCTTTCGAACAGATAGAAATCGTGTTGAACTGGAACGACCTTAAATATTTCTAGGTAATCGTGGCACTCTAAGTAGTGTAAAACAGGCATTATGATAATTATGACTATGATGCCATAGCATAGTCATTATTATGTACCAATTCCACCTGATCACGCCTGAAACAACGAAATTTACAGGCATTATGATAATGAAGGTAAATTTTAATTTTCTACTATGGTTCATTGCGTACAGTGAGTTTCAATGCTGAAGCATCTTACGGTACAATAAATATATAGGTTTCTACTAGTCCGAAATAGTTTATTTAAAAAGTAAACTGGTGGGGTATAAATAACCCGGCATTTGTTATTAATTCTCCCCTCTGGGCGATAACCTCCCACATCCCTCCTAATTCTGAAAAGAAACAATCCCCTCACAGAGACTACACACCATTCCTTCCCCACTCCGGACTCATGAGTGAATTACGTAAACCTGTATATTTCTTGTGCCTGAAGATTATGCATTAGGATTTAAACGTGTTGCACGCAATTAATCACGGTGGACAATTCCCATTTACTTCCATTGTCACATTCTAAAATGTTTCGACTATAATGGTTGAAAAAACTCTTTTGGCCCTGGGCTATATTCGTTTTCCACGCTTTTAATAATTGAGAGACGTTTCGGTTTCGATCGAGGAGGTTTCTCTGAGTGTAAAACGTGTGTTGAATTGTGCAACGCCGGCGAGTGCGCATTTACCTCTCTCCTTTCCTCTCGCCCCCCCC
>LYUA01000143.1:347916-359970 GCA_002093875.1 Calopteryx splendens
ATCAGAATATCGCCATTGAAGTTTACACTTCTCCCGTGTGGTCTTAAGCAAACCTGGTTTTTAAAAATCTTATTTTTAAATATTTATTTATAGAACGTGGTGGGAGAATTCGGAAGATTTTTGTGAAAACAGTTTAAAATATCGTAGGATGATCTGAAAAGGCAATGAGAGAAATAAAGTTGAAAATGCATTTTTTTATTGCTTGCATATTGCTTCATCTTTTTTTAAAACTCAATATGTAATGGAGATATGCCTTTGTTGCATTCCTTTAAAGTATGGATGGTTCCGAGCCGGAAAGCGGATTTTTCAACTGAGTTAACTCAAACGCTAATTATGGAATTATATGGAAACACTAATAGACACGTTGAGGCATCTATTCCCGTGAAGAACACATAAATATAATATCCACTACAGTTTTAAAAACCCCTACCGGACCTTTTGATCAGAAGGAATGGAGTCAAGTGCAGCTCCGTTGGGTTGATACTATAATTATTTCTGTTATAAATATGGCAAAAGATATTAGTCCCAGATAAATTCGTAAGTTTAGATGGAGCCTCAGAAACTAAGAGAATGGTAACAAAATATGAGCATTCTTCAGTAATCTTTATTATTAAAAACAATTAATTTTTCTGTGCCCCGGAGCACGGATGGAAAAAGTAAGGAGTAGGGTAGGGTGAAGAAGAATGGTAGTGGAAGAATCTGTCACTTAACGCGAGGGAGTGGCTCACGCTGAAGTTGTCACCGATTTCACCGTGAGCACGTGAAAGAAAATATTTCTGCGATACTGAAAATGTTTGTTCCTTTCGGTTGCATTCGAGCTACAGCATGGCAAAAAGAGCTCATTCTGATTGATCCGGGGACCAATTGAGCATCCTTTACCAAAACTCTATAAAGTCTCTTGTCGAATGAATTAGTTGAGTGTTCAATCATCTCGGCAAGATGAAAGATGCGCAATCCTCAGAAATCAATGCGTTAGTAGCAAGGAGTTGGACCATGCCACGCCATCGACGGGTAAAGCGCTTGCGCATCAACATATATATAGGAGATATCTATGCATTCTTATTGAGTAGGTATATTTTTCCTGATCTGGGCCACTTCTTTGAACAATAGTAAAGGGAGAATAAGGAAAAGGAGACTTTAAAGGAAATGATAGGGAGAAATCCTGTACTGGCGTGCGTACTAGGTGTCTGGAGCGTAGCCACGCCCCCCCCAATTATTGCTTTCAGCAAATGGATAATTTTCATTTGCGTTACATTGGCAGATTGCCACAAAAACCAGTTAGTTAAAAACATTACCTTTAATCTGTTTTTCGGGTAGAACCGCGCAAAAATATACCTATTTCTACTAGCAACGTTTCTCCGAATCCCTCTGACAATTCTTACCTGCAGATGCCGGCAACATAGTCGAAGAAATGCTGTTAATATAAAACTTTTTACGCTGTTTAACTCGAAAAAACGCATTAACTAATGAATCAAAAAAAACTACCACGCCCCATAACTAATGAATATACCCGAGAAAACTAACAATCGAAGATTAAGGTAGCTTTTTTAACATATCATTCAAAAAACGTCAGATGGATAATCATGTATTTACCTTTGTTAAGCCCTAAAAAAAACCGAAGATAATTGGTCCTCACAATAACTTTCCACTCGTCACTGATACTTGCACATCATCCAAGTGTGAATGTGATATGAACGAAATTATAAATGCCACCCGGAAAAACTATTTGGCACGGAAGACCGGAACTTTGGGGTCATACAGAAGGGCATCATCAACCTATCCTATTACATACCGTAATATGTAAGTAGGAAGATGTTTTAACACGTTCTGTGAAATGTGGTTGGCATAGGAAAATGTTTCAACTCTCTCGGAAAACAAATCACAGGAATTTGATTCCAGTGTCAATACGTGGACCATGGGGCTTCCAGGACCAAATTAAAAGTAACTCTATTTTTTACTTAAAAAGTTGCTTACCTTGTGATTCATTTATATTTGCTTCGAACGAAATTATAGGCGTGACCCTCAGCTATTGAGGTTAAAACCATAAATACTGCTTGCCCCGAAGTTGTAAAATGCAGGCATCACATCGCATGTTCGAAAGGGGAAATTTAGTAATTTGCAGTTTTTTAATTATCTTATTCGGGTATTCGTTCGAGAGTTGGCTTCTGGCATTGAAGACATGATGAAGACCGCACACTTGGTAACCACTCGGATGAAGAATGAGAGATAGGCTAACAGATTTTAACACTCGCTGAATTCGGAATCAAGGTAAAACCAAGATGGGACACCCTGACTGTACCTTATTGTCATATGCCCTTAATTTTACTGCATGAAACAAATTCATAATTCCTCACCTTCGTATGCGAATAGACTTGTGTCCTAATACATCCTACCATGGCTCTCGAAGTGTTGTGCTGGTGTCGTTTTTAGTGTGGCGGGCTTCATAATCGTTTGGTATCCCCGAATTCTGGGGTTTGGGATTCAGCCTGGGGCTTGGGCATTGTGCTGTCACATAATGGATTTTCTTTTATTAAGCTTTTATGACCTTGGTAGTCGACGAACATAAAAAAATCCATTACTGCCACTGAAATTTCATTCAATCTGAATCTACATTACGTCGTAGCCTAGGGCCAACACGGTTGGCTCCTTGAATGCAACGTTTTGTATGTACAAATTGAATTTATGGTAAGATTTGACCTCAGCTATCGGAGCTTATTACTAAGCAAATTACCACTAGTCTCATGTTGAGATTAGGTAGCCTTGGGAGTCAAATGGCCTTTCATCCAAAAATCATGCTGTTACAACGTCATGTATATGTTCAACGTCACCTTTTCAGATAAATGGAATGCTCTTAGTTCCTGTCAGAGGAGTGAGGAACAGATGAAGAAACCTGCAAATTCCATGTTCCCAATTTATTCACAAGGCTGGCTTTCATGGTCTTGCTGCCGTGCGGCTTCATCAGGTTTTGTCATCAAGTTGTCGGTGTGGATTTTTTGTCACCTGTTCCTCACGGTGGAATTTTCTACCTAGTAAAGCTGGAAACAGTGCTATTACTGCCAGAGGACATTTTGGACACTTAATGTTGCGGGATCATTCCGCTTCATGGCAATGACGAAGGTGTAAAATCTAACGAGGTCGTTTTTCCATTGAAAAACAGTCTCAGTTGTGAAAGGCATAAATATACCGACATCTTTGATTAACAACTGACAGTCTAATGTCATGTTAGCGTTCAATAGATAGAACCGTTATGCTCCTCAGCACTACCGTTATGAATTCTTGTGAAATTCTTAATTTTTATGGATGCGAATTTCATCAACTGATTCATCCATCAGGAGCTATAGTCGCACTTTGGTTGTTTGCATCTTGCGATACGAGGGCGTACTTATCGGACGCACCTGCTCGTAACTTAATTAACTTATCTAAGCGCGGTCCTAAATGCGTGTTGTCTTTCGTCATCTGGCGTGCTCGAACCCATGCTTTGTGCCTGAAATTGTATTTGACGCCGCGAAATTCAATCATCCGACGATAGATATCATTGGTTTCCCCGGAAATAATCTTTTTGTAGAAGATCGCGGATCAGTTCCTTCGTATCCAAAGGTCATGTGTTCGGAACCCGGCGGTGCTCAAGTATCGCTGATAAGATCCTTGGGCTATTGATGAGGGAAATTCGCAGTAATCCGAGTAACTTATGGCAGTTTTTATCGGGAAAGATACAACATTTTATCAGAGGAAAATGGGATTCAAAGGAAGCCTGGAAAGAGATAATGCGCAGTAATAAGGCCCCGTTAACGAGATGTAGGACGTATAACTTAAAACGGCGAGCTGAGTTCTCTTCTCAAAAACCAATGAGAGACTGGAACACTGCTAAAAAATCATTCCACACAGGCGATAACCGTGTGTTCGCTCTCTGACATGAATCCGTGAAACACCTGTTCCATCTATCAATAAGTCTTCTTGGTATCGCTCTAATATGCAGGTTGCGTTCCTCCATTTCTATGTTGTACCATAGCCAGACAAGTATACCTGCAGGCAATAATTGAATCACATTCTGTTTTTAGTACTCCCTTTAGTCAAAATTTGAATTTCGTCTGGTTTAATACAATGAATCGTAATTTGATGTAATTCCAATTTTTTCTATAAGTATTACCCTCCATTGCATCTTCCTTTTGTGTCATAATGTGGAAGTATTCTTTTTATTTTATCTTTTCCCGATTACTTTTTTTTGACATGTGAACATTTTAAATTTTATCCTTCCCTTCCTGTATCTTATCTGTCTGTAAACAATTCTGTTTTCGTGTTTCTTGACATCCGCAACTGTTACATTTTGTTGCCACTAGCTTCGTTCCTTTCTCTTTTCTCGCTTACCATCTTGTATCTCCGCCACCTTTTCAGCAGGTCAGTCCTCCTTGGCTATAAATGTTTCCTTTTTCAACGAAGAATTTAGTGTTTTCCTCGCTTTGTCAAAATTACATAAATTTATTTTGCATGCATTTCTTCGAGGGCTATTCTAAAAATATCCGCTTTCGTGTGAATATAACATTTTATTTAAAAATATAAATTTTAAAAAGCATTTCGTTTATTTAAAAATCAATTATTATTAATATTAGAATGCTTAACATGGTATAGCCCGTGAGTCAGAAAAATTCTTAACTATTTTTTAAATCATAATTTTGCATTATTTCTCCCTATGAAATCCAAGTAGGATAAGCGTTTCTTAATTACATAAACACAGCTCTTTCGGTCGCAAAATGTATGAAAAGTTTTTCGTGACGAGGAGTGAGACCATTGGCTGAAAGTCTAGAGTGGAGGAACATCAAGAGAGTGCTGGTCGGCCTAACCGCCCTTGGAGATGGCAGAGTTGTTTCTTTAACAGTGGCTAAGATGCTGTCGCACGAATCTCTTCTGAAAGAATAGGGTCCACTCGGTTTTCTTGCGAGATGCATTGCTTCCCAATAGTCCATTGCTGAATATTTCCGGAAAATGCGGTATTTGGCAAAGTCCAGTGAATATAAGAACTACAGAGATTCCCATTCCCCTAAATAAACAATGATTGGAATAAAAAGAACTTTCAGTGGCATGGTATTGCGTCAGACAACCGCACGAGGGCTCTGTGTGAGCAACTGGTTGGAAGACAAAGCGTTGATGATGGAAATATTGTTGTGCACTTGCGAGTGACGTTTCTGGAAAACAATCGATAGAAATAGGCCTCCGCCGTTGTGATTTGGACAGAGAAGAAAACAAATAAAAGGGGGTTGCTGGTTTTGGCGAGGGGGAAGAGAAAGTCTGTGAGGAAAATACGAAAAAAAGGAGAAAGGGTTGATTGAGTGAGGGATGCGATAAATGGAATACTATGCTATAGGTAATCGCTGGAAGTGGATGACCATTTTATTTAACATTAACGTTAGAAAAGAGCCGGATTTGGACACACAGGGACGGAAAACATAATTCTTGATATTTTTCGCAGTTTTAAGCAGATTCATTTAACTGGTGGCCATGGGATACCGCTACACGTCTAGTAATGCCAAGCACACGGGGACGAATCGGTATTTATTCATGATTAACAAAAATTAGATTTTCAAATCGGCATTGAATTTTATTTGAAAACGAAAGACAGATGTCCAAAGCTTCCTAGTAAGTAAAGTTCACGTCTCAAATGAGAATTACTAGCTAACTCTAGAGATCTTCGCAATTGATACCGTGAAGTTTTCTTAGAACAGTTTCCAGATTCACGACTTGGAGGTTATTTTATTGGTTTGATCTTTCATTAGATCATCTGTAACTGATTTTATACGGTAAACGCTTCTTGACACATTTGGAATTCTTTCAATACTTCTATGAATCAGCGTCAAAAATCCATGATTACAAGTCAGCGCGGTCTTGTAAAAAAATTTTCCTGTTTCCTCAGCTTTCGCAGCACGCTCTCAATGCAATAACCTATTGGAGTATTTTTGAAATTAGTCCTATTATGACAGCTCGCATCGCGCCATATTTGGAACATACTTTGGCGAACAAAGGTCGCAAAGAATACTATTCTCTTTAGTGGCAATTATCAATTTAACATTGTGTTTTCCAATTTGATGAAAACTAGAAAATAGTATATTACTAATAGTAACTTACGGATACGGTTAATTCCAGTTCCGAGTCGCTCCACTCAGAAAAGGTCACCCTTTTTTGCAAAGAATGTTACATTTTTACTCTGTTGAAATTTTCGGTAAAGAGTTGACATTCCAGGAGACTAGATTAAATCCAATAAATATAAATTTAATGTGCACTGTAAATGCGTCTGTAAAGTCTTCTTTAGGTAAAGTCTTCTTTAGAAGGTTAAGAATCACTGCCCATTGAGGGACCAGCCGATGTAATCGTTTTATTGGGTTGAAGTCAGCATATCAATCAAACGCCTCTTTTGGTTAGGCTTAAGGTTTAAGGTGATAAATGACTGAAAAAAACACTTCTCAAGTTCCACAATGACCTTCATTTCTCCTCATTTTTCTCCTTTATGGATCATGATGTCCCCTTTCGGTTTCGATAGTCAGCTGCCCCGACATGAGCGTCATCTCAAGGGCAATTCAATTCTTTTGGAAAAATGGGATCAGTTCCCCACAATGTTTCGGATTGATTTCCTCTCGCCCGTCGACGCCGTTTCCCATTCTCAGGGTGACGGTGAATAGGTGTGACAGAATATGTGTTCACTTCAAGGGGGATAAGAAGCATTTTATTCGGCATTTTCTCTTCAAACTCTTGTGTCGTGGCATCGAAGTGCCGCACACTTCGTGAATCACGAACGCCTACCTCCTACCCTACAATGCGCCACGCGAATCTATGGCAGTGGCCGTCAGGACACATATGCCCTATATTATGGCACTAGGGAACAATTCGACGGGAGTCCACCATTTGACCGCATTGAGTAAATACTTTTTATTTTGTGCCTATTAGTCTCGTTAATACGCGCTAAAATTATTTTTATTAAAATTTAAAATTATAAAAAATACAATTATCTAAAAAAAATTAAAATTGTTTCAAAAGCAAAAGTAATGTGGACTATACTAAAAATTTAGTATAATATATCACCAATGCTAGAGGCGCAGTAGTCCAGTGGGTAGAGCGCTGAACTACCAACCCCGTAGGGAGGGCCCGGGTTTGATTTTGGGAGACGCCTCTAAGCACCCTCAGCTTATCCCAAGCTGTGTACCATTTTTCGGTTACCAGTTCATTCTGGGAAATCACAGGCGGTACAGGGAAAGGAACTGGCTGAACCCTACTCTGATGTGTGAATTTCACACGCCGTTGGCCTTAGTACTCTGTCCTCAACAATAAAACCGACCTTCGGGTTGATTACTGTGATTTGATCTCCAATGCGAGCGAAGATTCTGAAAATCAATTAGTTTCCTAGCTCTTCCCATAAAATTGGGAAACCTTGAATTTAGACCAGTCACTTCCAAAGTGCAAAATAGTGAAATTGTTGGAAGTTTGTTTCGATTGCGAATTTCGAGAGGGAACATATATTTTCTAATATATAGGTATCGGTGCGGGAGTCTATTGCACATCAGGCGGTCTTGCCTGCGCACTGCAACGGTGCCACGCGTACTCCTACCTAAAGAGTTTTGTGCTGACCTGTTTCTCTCCCTGGCTTAAAGGGCTCCCATGCATGTTTCTCACTTCCTCCGATAAAAGAATAACCATTGAGGAACGTAGAAGATCTGATTCAAGCTCTATCATTCAATTTCTTGATCAAAATTTTCTCCGATGGTTGGCAAATGTATTACCCCCGAGGGTACCTTCTCTTATAAAGAGGGCTATAAAAATGCGGTGGCGCAACTACTGGGTGTGATTTAACTTCTCCGTTACATTCCTCCACCACCTGCCTAGCGATGCAACGTTTCTATGGGTCTGTCGCGCGGTGCTCGATCCGCAGGAGTCGCATGAATGGGTGGGAAAAAAAGTCCTGCTTCGCGAAGTGGTAAAAAAAAAATATACTCGCCTCCGACCGGCGAAGGAGTGGATGGAGGTTTTGCGGACAGCCCCTCGCTGGCAGCGGAGGGGACGAGTTCATCCCGCGGAGTCCCACGGGGCGATTGTATGCCATTCGTTTTTTTTTTAATTCGTTCCTTCGCTCTCTCTTCCTCTCCTCCAGCCAGACTCTCACTCATTATTTCCTTCTAAATTTTCTGGATTTATTACCGCGGGTCTCGTGACGCAACCTACGGCCCGAGAGCATTCGTCTTCGGATCCTCCGTCCGTCCCGACCGCTGGCACGCGACGAGTTAACCGACGTGCTTTCTGTATTTCTATCTCTATCTTTCACTCCGTGTGTTCCCTGGCAATCCGCACTACTCAGTCAGATGATTATTTATTTGCATTGTAGAGCGTTTTGTCGCATTGGGATGTTGCAATGTCAATTGAGGACATGTAAGAGTGCATTTGTTTATGGTCGATGCAGAAGGTAAAGATCGATATGATGAGGAGAGAGATCGGGTACATCGGAAAGTATACTTAAAACATCGCTATCGTGGATGTCGATCGATCGTCGCTCGAGCATTGTAAATATTGCAAAAATTACGTGGCCTTTAGAGACGAATGTGCCTTTAGGATACCAAATGTGTTGGGGCCCATAAATATCGAAACTTCGATGCGTCGAAACTTTAGCGATAGCCCTGAGGATCTTATCTTTTCTTTTTCGCCCCTCCGATGCCCAAGACTCCAAGATATTTTTCTATTATTTTTAGCCTTCCTTCTACTGTTCGTCGAGCTACTGTTTTTGGTTATATCTCTGGGATTGTCAGCAACCATATGTGAGTGAATTTAAGAATAATGAATGAACTATTTCCTGTTTCCGGTCCGAAATGAGAATCGGTAGATTGTATGTCTCATATGCCATTTATTCCTGTGCAGCCTTCGTTTCTTATTACGCTCCAGATTTGCTTTTCCACTTCCACTTTTATGTTGGCACCTATATGTTCCACCTCTTTCCACACAGTGTTAATCCAGTCAATCTTCAAAAGTGATCTCCGCCTCTTGGCTTCTAGTCTTTTAAATTACGTAACACTTTAAAATACCACATCACGCGAAAGGAACGCGCCAACCAAAACACGTTTTACCTGCGAAAATATAGCTGATTATATGTATGAATCACACGTAATCCTACAATTTTTGGGAAGGTTTTTGGTAATAAGGAAGAATAAATTATTTCATTATCAATTTCAACAGTAATTCACATGAAATTATAAACCTATGGAAAGAGTGATATACGTGAGAAAACATAGGAAGTCGTTAGTTTTATGCGTTTATTTTATTTTGCTACAAAAATTACTATTTTCACTATATGTTTAAAGTAACCTTAGAAATCATACTAGTTTGCTTTTTTACCTTTTTGAGTGAGGAAAATTTCAAAGGAAAGTGTTTTGCTCGGCTAGTTTCTTTCGACCTATATTCTCAATGTTATGTCTTTCACCAGCACCAACTGCAATTTAAATTGATGTAAGTATTCCCGTTGGAAATTAAAATAAACTGATACACCTCTATCATAAATCTCACACTTTTTATATAGTGTACTAATTTAGTTTGTGCAACATCAAATCAGCATACCTATGTGCTGACAACGTGAGATTTGGTATTCCACCGAGTCAAATAAACTGGGGAGCAATAATATTTCACTTGTTTCACCACGGTATACGGTACAATTAGTATTAACTTGTGGGTTCATATTTTAAGTTTCGTTTTCAAAGGTGTATGTTCCTTAGTTTCAAGCCAGTTTCAGCGTAGTGTCCGAGGGTTAAGCCACAATGAGGTGCCCACTGCGGCGGAAAATGTGTTGACTGAAAATAATACTGAGGGAGTCTCTCCAAGGCACAATATTATCGTCGTGACACTTACACCCTGAAACCGATAGTAACTTACTCGTTACTTACTTTTCTGAAAGTTACGTACACTCATCTTCAACGGATAGACTGTAAATGTATCACTAGAATCACGGTTCGGTTTCGGTTTTAACTTTGCTTTTACGTTATTTGTTTCGTTAATCACAGTTATTTGTCTGAAAAATTCTGAAGTGAGGTCAATCAATAGTAGATTCATTTGCCTAACCTTTTTATTGCGTCATATTTCTGACTTCCTAAATCCATTTTATCGTCCTCGAGGTGCAGAGCGGCAAAGAGTTCAATTTCCGTTGGTGTGTGCGGTTCTAGTCCACATCGGCCCGACTGATGCCTGTTCTTTTGGATTTCTTCCACGTTCTTCCGAAAAGGGATGCTCTTTACGTTTGACATCGTAAGTGATTGTCGTTCTATGTTTTCGCTTTATCACCCGACCAAGGACACTGCTTCCCCCTGATTGGCTCACAAGTGCGTGTATGAAAAATACTAAGCGATACATAAGTAAAGGCAGTTGGTCCGAATTTTAGATAGTGCCATCCACTCAGTAATTGCAACTTCCACTCATTGTAATTGTACCTTCCACTTACCGCACGGTATATCAGGCGTTCCGAAATATTCATAAGTGAAGCATATTTCTCCGGAGGGATCTTTGTATATAGATGAGGATAAAAACAGCCGACACTGTTTGAGGTGATATGTTCTAAATTGTTAAAATTTCCCAAAGAATGAGTAAATGGGATGCCGTCATGGAGAATGCTATTTATTCTACGCAATTCCGTAAGCCTCACCATCGTTTCTGGGTATTAAGGTAGATTTCGCGTATTTTGAATACTGCCTACAAGATATTTGTTCAATACGGTCAATGAGACATTAAAAACTGAAGAGCTCCTCGGGAGGATTTTGCTAATACATTAATGAAACCAGGATTTAAGATTTATTTGAGAAAAATCACGTTAAGAGGTCTAGGGAAGTATTTAGAATAAATGACATTCACGATGCCGGGTTTCACATTGTGGAATTTTTCATAATGGAAGGAAAAGGAAAACTTTGTAAATTCCACTAATTCATTTATTACAGGACCATGGTTTCAATACTGTATCATCTTCGGGTCTAGAAGATTGTAGTCGGGTGCTGAAGATACAAATTGTCGAAAAAATGCCCGAGTAATATATTTATAAGCAAAATTTTTCAAAGTTTATTTTCTTTTCCTTACTTGATTTAAAATATCTTTGAGTACACCAAGGTTGCAATCATTTTTAATATAGTATTAACAAGGCCAATCAGGGGCGAAGATAGTCCATTCTGCTTGCAAGGTCTGGTAACAACTATTTAGTACGAAGCGAGTTACTTCCGACAAGGGTTATTGAATCATGTTAAATTCCTATTTAAATATTGATCCTCGGCAAGTGAGAGGCCCCAAACATTTGGAAATAAACTGCAAAAAAAATCCGTCACGGAAATTGAGAGAGATACGCCCGAAAAAGGTTTATTTTCTCCAGACCAAGTTGCTCGCAGGATATCGCGGTTTCTTGCCATGCCGCAGACATGTCCTGCCTCCCAGTTAAAGTTCAAACATCTAGCCGCTTTCTCGTATTTACGTTCCTTTCTGTCGCCCATGACTCTTTAACATTCGCTTATGCAACATATGGGCGCTAGTGTAGTAATTTCGTAGTCTTTGAGTCGAGAAAAATATCTATTAAGCAATAAAGAAAGTTCTTCCTATGTGAGCGGTTCACTCCAAAACTTGTCTTATAAAACCGGTTCGCGTGATCGCAGCTTTCCTCAGGATCGCATTTCGGACTTTTTACTTTCGGGCAATCAGCTGAGATGTGAGCGTGGACTTGCACAGGAAATGAAAAGAATATTTTTTCATTCAAACTCTGGTGCTCCAGGTCCAGCGTCCGATGGTAATAGTGTAATTCTTATTTTTTTGTAAAGATGGTATTGAATGGAAACCTTCTGTAATTAGAGTGGAAGAATCCGGAAAGAAATAGCGCTTGAAAGCACTGCATTGGACACTACACACCTTAGTCTCGGTTCCGTGCTCAGTTGAGGGGGGAAATCTCAATCTACGAGTACCGCCGTGCATCATATATATATATATATATGTATAAATATGTTTATATATAAACATATTTATATATAATATATATATAAAATATATATAAATATAAAATATATATAT
>LYUA01000143.1:400332-410492 GCA_002093875.1 Calopteryx splendens
CGCCTGACGACGTTGGCTCAGATATGAACGGAACTATTGTAAAACAGAAGTGGACAATTTTAAATTAGAAAGTCATTAGTACTGTTGAACTCACTAGAAAGAGCCTCATAGTCAGATTTATTATTTATGTCCCGGTAGATGAACGTATAGTCGGTGAATAATCTGACATTTCTGGAAATTCTACGACTTATAATCATTGATGTGAATAAGAAAAATGAGGGAGACCGACTACACTACCCTGCGAGACGCCAGAGACTACATTCATAAAATCCCTCGATCCCTCTGTTTGCGCTCAAATATTTATATTGATAGGAGTTTAGCAACTTCAGACGGACAAACACCATGCGATTTTATTTAATCACAAATAACTTTTACGAACAGCCGAGGGCACTTTTACAATGGTTATGGCGGTTGTCATGCAAACGGGTACCTCTTCGGTTTGTGATTTGGTAACCTACATATTTGTATCCTGTGTAGATAATGGGTCGTACCTTTCAATGAGAGTCTAACGAGACATCCCTTTGCATCCCTTGGTCTGAATTTGATTCTCAAGGTCGCTTGAAGACATTGGTAGTAATCAACGTTATCCTCAGTAGGACGTGGGGAGTCCAAATTTCGTGCTCAATCAGCACCGCGTAAAATCAACGGAAAGAAAAAAGCTTCAATCAGTACAGAGGTGAACCTTTTGGTGAAAGTTAAAGCGCTGAGCAAGATAAACGATCAGTCAGATCAGGGAAAAATTTTAATATTTCAGTTGATCCTCAGTTAAGTACTCAAGGTAATTAACGCAAATCGCGTGACTCAGTGACTTATTAGATAATCTTTATTCGCTTGTATGAGTCCCTATTTTGGTCATATTTGCGTAGTGTAGTAAGACTCTGTGCACACTGGCTGGATTTTCGAATACAAGGTGTATTTCAGTGAGCGAAGTGCGGTGCCCATATTTACATAATCTCCAGGGTATGTATGTACATACATACATACCCTGGACATACATGTATGTATATACATGTATGTATATACATGTATTCAATAAATTTATGTTTGACTCTTCCCCAGAGTTCATTAGTAGAGGCGTAGGAGGTATGAGTGGGGAAACCACAGAAATATCTTACACCCTTGTGCCAGCCACCCTACGACCGGCCCTGGAAACAGCCAAACCCAATTGACTACAGCGATTGCTGCCCATTTGGAAGGCTAGGGGTATGATCCCCGTCTTTGTAAAGCTCTGATTCGGAGTGTTGCTTTGGATTGTGTTTACAGTATAAACGCATCACAATAGTGGAAGTACTTGAAGTCGGATTACTGCGAGCCTTATATATTTGGTAATTTTAGCTCATAGAGGTATTAAAAAATCAACATAATTACATCAACTTCACACTAAATTATATAGAAATTGAATTCAAACAAAAGTTTGAATCAGCAGTTTTCCGGTCGCTCCTGCCATTTCACCATAATTAGATCCCTTACTTCGTTCATAAGTGCGGGTAAAAGAATATATATATTTATACTCCAATCCAGCGATAAAATCAACCCATTGTAGTAGGATGATGTTGCTAGAAATTTGATTTCCGCCGGGGCATAGGCTACAAATCCATCCATTTAACAAATAGATACCCGTATTTCACTAGTTATTCCTTTGTAATTGTTTTAGCCAAATACGCCCGCTTTCATTGCCTTCAAGGAATCATTATGCATAGGAAGATCCCCCAAGAGGTCTGTCGCATGGAGGAAGTATAACATAATTTGCTTAGTATTCCCAGGTCTAACGTAAACCGTCACGGGTTTTTATAATTGCATTTTTCCTTTCCATCCACAGTTCCATTTCGCAATGGGAATTTCAAACCACGGCGAGCGCAATCACGTTAAATCAACCTATTTTATAACATAAAAGCGTGATTCAAGGACAATAACTGCGAATAAAAACCCTCTTTTCAGTACATAAATCAGCAAATAAATATACATGCATATGTATATGCATGCGAGCGTTTTACTTTCCGCGCTATAGCCTCGCAAAAGGGAGTTCTGCCTCGAATGCACCGGGGCGGCGACGCAATGGTGGTGACGGCGATCCCGGCACCAGCTGCTTTACGAAAGCCGTCCTTCATGCCCAATGTGCAGGGCCACGGCGGCAGGAAAGCGGTTCACCTTGCGATGCACAGCCAGGTGAGGGTTTTTGAAGCAACCGTCCGATCGGGCAAAAAAGTAATCCCTGGAACCCCGGCGGGTGGAGGATTCTTTCGGGGCGAACGACAGAAATACATATTTTTTTTGTTTCGTGAATTGGAAGGATCATCGGAGAACTGCTTGTGCTTCCCAACACCCTCTTCGATAGGCGCGTAGGGCGTGTATGGGTTTAATGCGCACTTTTCAAACGATGTCGTAAATTATTTAAAAATTACGGTTGTATTTTATATCACTTCTCTTTATTTTTTTTATTTTAATGACTTTATATCTCACATCAATCTCTTTATTGAAAGGGGCTAGTACCCTTTGGCGTTACGAAGTGAGGAAAAAAACGATGATATGATCGATTGTGTCGATTCATCGAATATAAAATCGAAATAAGTAAAAGAAAATAGAAGGAAAAAAGGAAAGTGAATCGATTGTTTTTGCCACAAAATGGTTGCTTCCTCAAAAGTTAAACAACTATACCACGGGAGGCCAACCATGGGAAGAAATTTTCGAATTGGATAAATTTCGTCCTTTGCTTGCTATTTGTTCGGAACTTACGCAATATAAACAAAGATGGGTAACTTGGTAACGTCACATTGCGAAAAGTGCGCCAATAACACACATTTTTCTTATAATTACATGCTCTGTGCAGACTAAGGTTCCAAGAAGAATACCCTATTCCCAGGGATCACAGAGCACACCCTTGTCTGCGTCGCTTTCTATTGCATCCCTTCATCATGCGATATGCTTACCCTAACTTTACTTTCCCTTTTCAACTTCTCTCGGGTCTGCTCCTCCTCTCGCACTAGATCGGAGAGCACTCCTGGGAGCTCCCCTGGCTTATTACCACATCGCTACCCAAATTCCTTCCCTCGAAAACAACCGCACAAACTTTGACGTGGTCAGCAATCAACGTTCGTGCTACATGCATAGAAAATTGCATTCGTCACATTTGTCGCACATACTTCATAAAATAATCACTGAAAAAGAACAGTCGTGTTAATCCACAGAAAACACTTCTTTGGAAATATAATATTGTTCTTCTTCAATGGATATTCAAAACTTCCTAGGTGTGACGCCTGAAGAAGTAGAGTTTATTTACGAAATAAAATATTATCCAATCAAAAATACTAGACAAAATTATCGAGAATTTACCTTGGGCCCTGCATTTGTTGAGCAGTCAATATACCTCATGGGTTCATGAAATTTGTTATAAACGATTAACCGATTTACTATTTTAACCAAGGACCCCGCAAAAAATATCTACCCAGGGCCCCGACACATAATCTCCAAAAATTTCCTTAAAACAAACCCTTCCAGCGGAATATAGGTACTAATCTTTATTAGCTGTAGTTTCCTTTACGTCTCACTTGGAATTTGGGGAGTCCCTTGTGCTTGTTTCACAGCTTTCCAGACCCCAGTGGTGAAAATCACTGTTCTATATATAATTTCGAATTAATTTGATTTTACTTGAGAAACGGAAAGAAAGAATAAAACTCTGTGAAGTGCAATTAATAAAATTTATTTCGTGCGACTCGGGTTTCAATACATTCGTATCATCATTCATCTGGACATGGTGGTGGATGTGGTGGACTTCACAAAGTTTTACTATTTCTTTCCGTAAAGAGAAGTTCCACATAGTGAAGCCTGAAAACATTAGTGTTATTACTTGAGAAAATTTTCCTTAGGTATTTTCAGCGTTAATCAAACTGGCGTCACCAAACCAAGGTGAAGTACGGATGTTGGTCAGCCCTTTAAGCTATAAAAGCATGGTTATTTTGTAGCTGACATTGTCTCGCTTTCTCTTCAAAAACCTAAAGCGTGAAGTGTAGGTAAAGGTATCGAGATCTTAGTGAAAGCGCGAGACAGATCAAGTTTCATACCTTCATGGACATCGCAAATTTTTGATAAGGGAGTGAAAGAACGAGTTAGACTTTTTTTACGCTTGGCAATGCTCTTTAAAATCCTCGCATATTTGCAAATTAAAACTCCCATCCCTTCTACTTTGATGTAGATGAGGTTAGCAATGTTTTTTAAAATGCGATACGATTTTTAAATCCCTTGTGTCAATTTTCGTTAAAATATGGGAATTTTTAAGTCTGAGTTGATTTAATCTATGGCAGGTACTCGTGTTATAATTGAAAAAAATATTTCTCTGCCCCTTATCGCCGTTTTCTCAATGAGTGCTTTCGCTAACGTGATGAAGTTTGGAAATATTTTATGAAAGGAAGCTAGAAGTAGTTATATAAGAAAATTTTTCCATTATTATTTAATTCCGTATTCACCTATTTCTGCTATTTTGTTCTATATCAGCTTGTTTAATCATCAAGTGTATGCTGATTAATGCTATGATCAGGCTATTCATGTTGTAACCAAAAAGTACTGAAACACTGATTTTCAGAGGAAAGGGTATTGAGAGAATCACTTTTAAGAGTGAGACTAAAGTGACATCAACAGTCAACTAAAATGGCGTCGAAGAGTATCACCACCTCAAATTGCCTTCATTAACACGCCAGAATATTTTAGTCACATGTAATATTTTATGAATACCAAAAGGAATATTTGCAGAATTTATATTCACATAATATACTGCATGCATGTTTAATGAATTTGGCCCTTATTCTCAACTCCCATAATGGTAATAACTGCACTTCCATCTGTAAGAAGTCATTGTTCCCAGGCGTTAGCAATGAAATGGCAAGGTAATTTCGACACTGATAATAAGAATTTTTTATTAATCTTCATTGTTATAATGCATTTAGTTATTTTTTGATTAATTTCAATTAGAAAAATTGGGTCGTTCAAGCTGACAAGAAAACCTCAATTTCATTCAGGAATTCAGAATATAGATCAAAAAAATAATTTAAGAAAAAATGCTTTTACTCTGCGGTCATCCGTTAACTCGTTAAACGAAAATTAAAATACCAAAACATTCGCTGCCCAAACCGTTATAGTTACGACGTCATTTGATTCGACTCGGTCAACGCCACGGCAAGAGAGAACGTAAGCACCGTGGTGATTGGATGTTTGCGAAATGTGGCTTAGCAAAGGATTGGGCGCTTCCATTTTTAGCCGCCTATAATTCAGAAACTATGTGATCGATTGAAGAACGGGAAAAAATTGTTTTCTTGTTTTTTAAAATCCATTCGATAAGGCAATGTAAGAAGTTGTGGAGGAGCCTTGCTAACATTGACTCTGCCAAGATAACGTATCTCAAAATGAGTCCGATAAGGCCATTCTTCTATTCAGTGTTTTTGTTAAAATCTATCTTTTTCAAGAATGTATTCGGCACTAACAGCTGTTTCCAACCTGGTAATTTTGAATTGACATTTGCACATCTGACAACGATTTATCACTATGTCGTAGTGAAAGGTTTCAACAGGATATGAATCCAAGTGAGAATATAATGTGGGAAAAATTTGGAATATGTGCGAGGGTAAGAAAGTTCTAACCGTTCTGGAATAAAACTATGCAAATCATCTTTTGCTGACATTTTTAGTGTAGCAATTATATATTACATTATATATTTACTCATAGTCACCCCCGATATTAAAAAATTGGCAAACCATGTCAAAAATGTCATGATGAGCTTTTGGGGAAAGAAATCCTCGCCCCCTCACACCTATCGGCTTACAGGGGTGGACATAAGAAAAACGTAAAGTACCTTGGAGTCCCTATAACTTCAGACCTAACATGGAGAAAACACTTTAGGAGGGCTCCATTTCAGAAACTTTGATTCATCAAACGTATGGTGGGAAAATTATTCTAATGAAAAAGTGAAGAAGATGTGTTATTTCGCGATAGCTAGACATCATTTTGAGTACACTTCATGCATTTTGGACCCCGCGCGGAAGGAAATATTCATGGAAATACACATGGCACATAGGGAAGCTGCCCGTTTTGTAAAGAACGCGTCACATCATTATTGGATAGCTTTAAACGGGAGCCACTTCACGCACGAAGATTTCATGCACTTTTAAACTTTTAGAAAGAAACAAATCATTGGAGTTCAACACTGAAATAAAAGGAATAATTTAACATCCATCCGTCCTGTTGTTAGGGGCGTGGTATTCCAGTGGTTAGAGCGCTGGGCTGCTGACCGGAGGGCCCGGGTTTGATTCCGGGTGACGCCTCTTGGCACTCTCTGCTTCGCCCAAGCTGTGAACCATTTTTCGGGTACCAGGACATCCTGGGAAATCGCAGGTGGTACAGGCCAAGGAACTGACCACCCCACCCTGATGTGTGAAATTCACACGCCGTTGGGCTTCGTACTGGGTGAGTACTCTACCCTCACCTACCAAACCGACCTTCGATTTGATAACTGCAATGATGATTACATTGTTAGATGAGACTACGGCAGGAAGTTGATAGAGACTGATTGGCGAACAGAGAGACACAAGGAATCCTTTTTCCGCTTCACATCTGTAAAAGGGAGCGGGATGCTAAATCAATAATGATCATTGTTATTAATTGTTATTTTGACCTAACACCCCCTTCCACACGCCCTCGCCGCGGCATGCAGGGTAATATGTAGATGAATATCAGTTGGACGATATGCGTGGAGTGTTTCTGCATGGAGCATGAGTTCCCATAAAATATGGCGCTGTTCGAATACATATTTTTACCACTCGCGGATGGTCGATGAACCGCTCCGCTAAAACCCTCCTAAATATTTGCGCCGGAAACTGTTGATTACCGGCTGGTCTTATAGCCTCATTGCCAACCTATGGCGGCTGACCTCAACGAGCTAGTGATACTTTCGCTTTTCGAACCAATCACTGAGGACTCGCAAGGCATTCATTGGTGGGGGAATTCAATCTCTCTCCGACTACCGCGAGGCTCACTTCGGCCTCCTGATTGTTGCCAAAGTTACTCTGCACTACATGATTTGTGTTCGCGTTGGTAAGAATCCTCACCGCACCCCGTGCATCTATTCTCAAGATCTGACAACTCTGTTCAGCCGTTCGGGACTTTACCGGAGCTACAGTGGTCGGAGTAAAGTTTTTTATTGCTATTAACTCTATGACGTACACCAGCCAAGAGTTGGGAAAAAGGGTAAGGTCATTCTGTTTACACTGCTGAGATTACTAGGAACCGGTAAAAATGATCTATTCTATTTAATTATCCATTTGCAGGAGTAGTAGTTATAGGGGGAGGCGACTGACGACGTAGGTAATTTTCGCCATTAGGGATAGAATAGAGGTAGGGTTTCCAGAGAATGGAAGAAGTGTGCAGAGAAACCCGGCGTCAGCATTAGCCTATTCTTAACGAAAGGAACCAAGGGGACCACAGTTCAGCACCCCATCCGACGGACTTAGAAGAACTTGAAGTGATCTCCGCATAGCAACCAAGTAGAGATCTTGTAGAAAGTGAAAATACATTGCCACTGCCGAGAATCGAACCCAGACCCCCTGGGAGGGAAGCCAGTACACTAGCCACCGCAACAATCACATACCCAATTATTAATTTTATAATTGGATATCTCTTTAAGTTTACAAACAATCGCCAGTGTCAACAGTTTTAGGTGAATCATAAAAATCAGTTTTAAGCTCCGAATAACCCTGTATTTTTCGCACCTGTATAAGTGCTAAAACATCCTTTTCTATTCCACCCGTATGCTTCTTATTTCTGGTACATACCTCTCTTTTCTCAGATACTTCTTTTATTCCCTGCATACATATTCCTTCACATTGCTGATTTTTTGTTTTCTTTTTTCTTTCCTTTTCCTCCCATGACTCTATCAAAGACTTCGTGTTGTATAATGGTGTGTCCAATCCCTTCGCTCTCGTACCATCTTTCTATTTAAATAGCGGGGCTTTCCCTCTGCTAAATTATATAGTGGGCCACAGGAAGACCTGTAATACATCCACTTCCGCGCAGAGATGTCCATGGAAAGAAAAAGTGACTCCGTTCTTGTCTGCAAAGAGAGAATTGGATGGCTTTGTGCCTGAAGAGTGAGCACATGCGTAGCAGGAACCGAGTTAACCAGAAACGTTGGCGGGAAGGTGCAAAACCCACTTGCCTGAGATCATGGTGTAGGATCTCGGAAAAGGATCGAGGAATTAGCACAAAAGGAATGGCGAACTTAAACAAGCTTCCTAATCGGTTGCAAGAGTGGTGGCAGCGTCGTACCCAGGAAGTTGAGATCAGCTGGTGTTAGCGAAGGCAGTTCCGGACGTCGCCAGCGACGTCACGATGCTAACCAAATTCGTATTACTCCAGTCTATGGTGTCATTATTTTATACTCATGAAGTAGAAGGTGAATAGTTTAAAAGAGGGAGAAGACGGAGGGTGGGTCTGCGCTAAACGCATCCTAGGGCGGTGGCCGACGGTGAGGGATTAGGTAAAACTAATTGTAAGACCCTGAAAATCAGATTGTGTGAATGGCTGAAATTCAAAGTTTGAAGCACACAAATGTTATTTCCCCTGAAGCTATGCAGAACTTGATGAACGACAAGAGGAATTTGTTTTGATTGTGAGAATCAATTTAAACTAGTAAGGTGCGAAATGTTCCAGGTTTTCGAAGCACCTTAAGAGCTAATACTTACCAACCATCTAAGAAGCGTAGGAATGCCTCTGACTTGCTCCTTGTAAATCGCACACACCAAGAAACATTTCATGTCAGGCAGAATGAAGGGCTTTGGGCTGCGAGTTGAAAAATCGCTCCCAAGGTGTTGATGCGATTCTAATTAACTTAATTCGTAATTTTTTGTACAAGTTTTGGAAATCGTACGACCCAAGCTGAGAATCAAAATGCGCGTTTTATTAAAGCACCCAGTCAATCGATTTCATGTAAATTGAATGTATTATATATGTAAATCGCAAATTAGCGGCTGGTTAACATCAAAATAGTGACCTTTGTTTCGTGGCAAAAGAAAAAAATAATCGATCACAGCCAATCGAGGACCGAGTTTCATAATTTACTTTGTGCGCAAAGAGAGACTTTGTTACCCACTTGCACCTGGTCAAGGAGGCAGTGAGGGATTAGAGTACGATAATTACGAGGTATAGGATATTATACAATTAAAGACTTCAATAATTAGCGCTAGAAAGTGTCTTTTTCCATTTATATTCAAATTATGCGTGTCGAATATACATTAAAGACACATATATATAAACCTTAGATGAAGGCAACACTCTGAGAATATTCTAATGAGTCCGAAAAAGATAACAGCCGTTACCACAGATACTTTCTCATGGATGGATTGAGGGATTTCTAACATTTTATTCCTGGTAGTAGGTGACAATAATTATATTAACATGGTTCATTAACCTGCTGTGAAAATTAATATTAAGTCCGAAAAATTCCCCAGGGCAAGCGGCAAATGTCTTTCTCTTTGGTAAATATTATATGCATATCTATAGGCCTGGCAGTGATAGAAATAGATTATTGTAAGTTTTTTCTGTTGCAACTACGCAGATAATGTTTCGAATGAGGAATTTCAAGGAAGAAAACTGCCCAAGATATGATAAATCTGCATGTAACCGCTAATTGAGGTAATTTTCCCTTGATACCAGCGTCAATTATTCAAATTCCATTCTCAATCGCAATAATATGTTAACGACAAGAAAAATTAGAATTTCCAATTGCATTCACAGTTCATTAGACACGAGAAGAACGATGTTGGAAGTTTTTTTTACGATTCTTACACCATAACCGCCAAGAACAAATTCTGGCTTTTGCAGAAAACGAAGTGATACGCAATTAAATAAATGCAAAACCAAAAATCGCAGAAAACAAACCGGTAATAAAGGAAAAATTTGTCTTCTTTCTCTGCTTATAATCTGTCCATTTGTATTCTGTTCCAATGAATCTGCTTCCATTTCGCCGTTTGATCATTGAACAGGCTTCTAAAGAGTTTCTTATCCACCAATATTTGTAATAATTTCATCAACTTTGTCCATTCTACTCTGCCCAAGTCCCCGAAATCTGCAGAAAAACCCAAGTTAATCAGAACCCCGAGCTCAATATTAAAAAGCATCAC
>LYUA01000143.1:497904-510898 GCA_002093875.1 Calopteryx splendens
CTACATAATTGTTTGGTAAAAATGGTGACATAAAAAAATTATTGTATTTTTTCCTATAGGAGAAGAGCTTACCCTCTAAACCATCTAATAAGAAGTTGCTGCTGGATTATGGAAAGGTTGCTAATTTTCTTCAGAAGATGAGCATACACAGTGTATGAGGATTGAGCAGCAAATACTGGGTTTTGGATGAGAATGAACAGTGCTCGAACTTCATCTGCTGGAACAAGTCTGTTGAAACAACAAATATGCCATATTAAGTGACCCGGGAAAGGGACATGGAATCATTTTGCATATGGATTAGTTCAAGATGGATAATTTCTCTATAAAAGAAGAAAAAAGATCAATTGGATCAGATGCTTAAGAATAGAGGTAAGAGAGTAAATAATAATTACACTAATACTTTAAATGAACAATTGGTGACCAGATAGTCTGGATGGTACTTTGATAGCTTCCTTAAAGTATGCAGTAACTGTAGAACTTTATTGCATTTTATGCAGTGGAAAAGTTTTCTTTGAATGAAGAAGTTTCATAATTTAATTTAACCTTTTGAGTCCTAAGGATTTCTTGCTGTAGGGACTCCAGCCCTTCAGACACCCAGTGTGGGACTTTTTGCATTTCCCCAGGGTTCATTAATTTTTGTAGCATTTTACACTCTTAGAAAATAAATTATATTTCACGAACTAAAAGTGATAATACATTCTAGCAAAAACATCATTTCACCGCTTTGCACTAATGCATATATGTATTCATAGCACTGAAAAGGTTAATAAAATAATCAGCCATTGAACTTTTATATGGCCTAACCAATTACCATTTTATTATTTTTTGTAACTTTTTATGTGTCCTAACCATTTTAGTAGTATATGTTTTGATCATCCATTGCTGGGATTTTAAGGAAATCAATTTTTTTTATTTTGATCATAAATCCTTAGTTCTGGTACCTCTTATCTCATCATAGATTGAAATTGGTACTATGTAGTTTATTTGAGTCAAATTAAATATGAGTGAAATAGGTATACTTTTATGTGAATAGTACAATAACCAGTGTTGAACAGATTTTCTGTGTAACTAATGAAATGAAATGAGTCACATTAATATTTTCAAGTGCATGGCAAAAAAGAAGTTTAAAGCTGGAATTACTTACTCTGCTTCTTTTAGAAGGGCTATGATTATGCTCTTAAGTACAATCTTGTGGGTCAGATGTGGCTGAAAATATTAATCATTTGTTAGTAGGCAGACATGACATTTTTTCAGAGAATATATTTACGAAACCCCTGAATACAGCCTGCATTCTTTCCATGTTCCTTTAGCAAGATGCCATTTATGCATGTGTATTAACCAAATTTTTAAAAGAGGTTTGGTTACCTTCAATGGATGCATAATTGAAATTCAAATTACAATTGGAAATGTTCTTTTTGTAATTTAATTTTTATAGGCATGAATTAACATAACTGTTTTTGCAATTAGTGATTGATATCATTGAGATGCAGTGTGAGTGACTGAACTTTATTACCAAATTTGTCGGCTGTAAGCTAGAGAGGTTTCTATGTGTATCCTGTATATTGTGTGCACATGTAAAAAAATAAGTTTTACCAATTGTACAATATGAGGTAGAACCATCAGAATTAATTATTGAATTTTTTAAATACTTACATAATTCATCATCACCACAGATGGTGAAAGTTGTGGAGTTAGTAGTGGAGGCGACTGAGAACAGACTTTTGAGATTGGCCAAGGTTATTTTATCTATGGAGAGTATGGTTACATAAAATGCATCCTAACACCAAAAATAAGGAATCACTGTGATGATAGATTCTTATTCACTTACTCTGAATGTAATGGTTTAAGAAATCAAATGCATAGTGATCAACAAAAGGGTTCATTTCCCCCTCCATAAAAACTAATTTTGTTAATAAAACAAGAGCACCATCAAATTGAACCTCTTTTTGTAAAATTATCTAATCATGAAAAAATTATGTCTGCAAATCAAGCACTCGATACGTTTTGTATCCACTATGTATCAAACTACCATGGCCAAGCAGCCTCTGCTGCACTGGGAGCAAATATTGAGCACAAGTAGCACTAAATGAACATGACACATATAGGGAGATATTGGGAGAAAATGCTTCAACCTGCACATCTTATAGTAGTGTCTGAATGCAAACTTGTATCCAAAATTCTTTACCAAAAATTTTATTTCCTTGCTTGTGTTTGACTTCACTTTAGCTGGTCATAATGCACCACATCCCTCTATGTTTTCTTAGAGTGGCTAAAACAATGGCAGCCCAAGTGCTTGCCTATCTTGAGTACCACCCTAACAAACAGTATTACTTTCTTCCGAGTCTCAGTGAGCTGGTGGGGAAGAGCCTTTTGAGAGTGATTGTACTTTGTCAAGGTGTGCCCAGCTCAGCTTTAAAGCTGGAGTGGTGAGAAATTTATAAACTTTTGTGGAGTGAAAATAAAATTTTTGAGGGGTGAAATGCATACATGTAACACTTCTGATTGTTTTACTGGGTGTTTTGATATTACCGTTTGAATTAATGTCTCATGAACTGCATCCAGTATGTCTTCTCGTAGGCTTGGGTGCCATGCTTCAAAATCTGCACCTGATGATTCAGGATCAGCCTTAAAAAGTGCTATCAATTTAGAAAATGATGAAAAGGTTTTAGAATAGAAACGTAACATAGGTGAGAGGTTGTCTGAATTATGCACATGTCGTAAATTCTTTCTGAAATGAAAAACATAAGAAAAATTGGCATTAGAATTCTGAAATTTTTTAGCTCAAACAAGAACTTGTCAAAATGTTTCAATACCTTTTGTAGAACACATTAAGTACCATAAAAATAGCTCATGCAATTGAGAAATTGGAGTATGCACACAATTTTGATTTGTGTGAATGAGGGACTCACCAAATACTCTATTAAAGTGAATCTTAGTGAGTATCCTTTAGTGAGGAACTTAACTTCAAAGTTTTTCTTCCATATCTGCCAATATCCTTCATTTTGTATTATTTTATCATGCATTTGTTTTTCATTTTTATCTTAAAGTGTACTATTATCAGTTTGGTTTTCTAAAGTTGTCCATAATGTAAAATTCTTGTTTTTGTGGCATATTTGAGTCTCCCCTCTCCTTATATAAACATATATAGGTGCCATTAGCTGTCAAGAAAGTTAGGCAGTTCTATAACCTAGACAAAATTATTATTAAAAATTAGAATTATCAATTTTCTGAAGTTATAATAATTATAATGTATAGGTAAAAATAGATACACTAAATTAGTATCTGTAAAAGATCT
Organism: Calopteryx splendens; assembly: GCA_002093875.1. NCBI lineage: Eukaryota > Metazoa > Arthropoda > Insecta > Odonata > Calopterygidae > Calopteryx > Calopteryx splendens. The sequence continues at coordinate 501,200 of LYUA01000143.1, forward strand.
TTTAAAATTGTCTGAATCCTTTCATATATGAGAATAGTAAAGCCATGTGGTCAGAAGGAATTTTATATCATGCTCTAAAATTTCTACTTTTCTTTTTCAAGAGGGCAAAAATTTACATCATGAACTTTCTCACTTCTTCCATCAAACAAAGGTAGTTTGGCTGTCCTGGGTTAAGAAAAGATTATGGTGCCCATCATAAATGGTGCCCATCTTTGTGTGTAATAAAACCTTTGTCTATCAATAGGTATTTTTTTCTAATAGAAAAGTGTTCCCAGATAGATTAAAAATAATGTTAAAAAATAAAGATTTCCTTAATATGTTAAAAATTAGATACAAAAACACCCATAATTAAGAAAAGATTATACTTGTTGCATTTATATTATCTGTCATAGATGCTAGCATCAACATTACTGGATTGTCTATAGAGTTTCTTCTCATTTAGATAAACCCAGCATTGTGAGACCAATGGAAGGGTAATGGTGTGTAAACCTGACCTCCATTTCATGATTACTTACACGCTAGACAAGTATTCTAGTAAACATTCAATCACAATATTTATTATCACTTCCCTCCAAACAGTTATTTTCTTCTCCACTACTCTTCAGTAATTTTCCTTGGGTCATGCAATAAAATTGAAGCTTTAAATAATTTGGTAGATAACATCAAAATGAGGATTTTGGAGGAGGAGGTGAAATTTGGTAACTTAATTAAAATTGTCCTTCAGGATTTAGCCAGGGGTAAAACATTTTCTAAAGCTCTCTCCTCCAAAGATGTATTTCTGTGCCCGAATCAGCGTACCCTTTTTATGATAAAACAAATAATTGCGAATTCGATCCTTTTTCTACGAATTTTGCGATTACTTTAGGCGAGTAATCATTTCGATTAGCCCTCCTCCCTGACATAAAAGTCTTGAATGACCTCTGCTCATGGTCCATGTCGTTCGAACACCACTTCCATCATTAGTGGAAACGGCGTGGGGCAATAGGAAAAAGATTGTGCGTCCCGGTATTATACTAGCATTGCGATTCGGATGACACGGGTTCGGGCACGGGGGGGGGCAGGCGCGACGATGACCAACATCCAGCGCATGACAAGGCGAAAACGACCGCCCCTGACAAAAGGCTCCTTACGAAGGCCATTCGAAGTGAGCGCGGTCGCTTATTGCGTCTGGTGGGCGAAGAGGGTGGGACGGGAAGGACCCTGGGGCGTGCAAACAGCGGTGGAGTTCTCCCTCTTGTCCATTGAGGGGTTCCCTTCTTCTCTGTGCCACTGGATATCGACGGGGAGAGAGCGAGTTACGTGGGTGATTCCATCACAGGGGTATGGGGCGAGAATGCTAAATAATAAATGCCCCGTCAGCGTGTCAAACCTTTTCACTCCTCTCGTGATCGTTTTCTGAATGCCCAATGACCGTGGGAGAGGGGTATCCTGGGAAAATCGTTCGGCAGGACGGTAATGTCGATGAGAGATTACTCGGGCCGAATGCTGGTTCGAACCTGAGTCACTTTGGCTTCAATTCGGATTGCAATTGAGGGATCATCAATTAGCTACTCCCAAATGCCAGACTGACGATCTCACATTATTTACCACAGACTTCGTCGATTACCTTTTGCTGCCACTACATGAACAGTTTCTCACTTGTGGCTTTTCGACACTTTTCTGATTTTAGTGACAAACTACTTTGTATGCATCCATCGAGTTTGTGCAGTGTGTGTGAATACATTCCAAGTAAATTTATATTAGTTTTTATTTTGCATTTAAAGATAAAACCGGTATTATAGGTATGATTTTTTTAATAAGTGCCAGCGCTTTTGCTTCTTTCGTTTCATTTTGAAACGGAACTGCCAGCTGAAATGGAAATTGAACTAACTCGGTAGACATATTTATCATAGCCCTAAATGTGAAATTTCATTAACACCAGTTTCCTGGAAGTTATCTCATGTGGACGAGCAGTCATATCGAACACAATGGGCGCTTTTGTGCAGTTCTGTGCTGATTGCACTGCTGAAAATGGGATGAAAAGCCAGCACTTTGGGGGAATGTGCTGAGGGGGAGCGACCGAACCCTGTCCACTCCGCCCCCAGTCCCTCCCAATCGCCTCGCACTCTCCGCCTGGCTCTCCTGCGCTGGAGACGGGCGCCAATGAAATGAAAATGCGGCCATTACACTTAAACGTCCTTGGTTGGAAGGGGTGACCAATTACTCCCTTGTTTCTGCTCTTGGTCGTTCTGGCGCGCATAGTTAATGCTCTAACGGTTGGAAGTGGTGACCAATTACTCCCTTCTTTCTTCTTTTATGTGCCTTGGTCATTCTGGCGCACATAGCTAATGATTCAACAGGCACACGATTGATTTTTAGGTCTTTGGGTTCCATCGTGTGCACTGCTACTCCAGGGCCATCGATTAAAAAAAACCTCGAGCCCTGTGAACAATTGGACGGGAATTCGAACGTTAGCAGACACGTTATCAAAGGTAAAACAATGAATGCATCCCTAACGTAGCGCTGCAGCTGAAACGTGAAGCTATTGTGAATGGCTCAAAGCCGATGATGCCTTTATCTGCTAAATATCCCGTCAGCGTTCAGTGCCCCGGACCAATTGCCCAATGAGATTTACGATTTTGACACGGTATTGGACGAAAGAAGTGCAGCTGCAAGCAACGAAACGACCGGCCAGTATGAATCCAAGGGCCGTATCCCAGGGGTCCCGAGTCCCTGAACGGCGAACTCTTTTCAATAACGCCCTTGGACACTTATCGCTTTAATTATGGTCGCAACCGCCACACAGTGCTTAATTTCGTCACATGGAGGGACAAAACCCCATTTCAGTATCAGAATTAGATGGAGAATAAGTAACGATGTGATTAAAACTTTTTTTAAATGATTGGAGTGGCGACGAAGGTTGAAAGAGTAAAATAAAATCAGAAGACACTATAAATGAGCATTGGAAAACGTTATAATAGCACGACAGAAAATGAAATTGTCCATGAAATATCTTGAGTGTTGGTCAATCTGCTTCCGATTTTGAATATTTTCCTGATTATCCATGAAATGAGTCAACTCTTGCCGCAAAAAAATTGGATACATGTGTCAACTTTTTTAAGGAATTGCTTAGCTTTGCTTGAAATGATCCAATGCTGATTTTTAAGATCCGAAGAAACGAGAGGACAATTCTCCGTAAATTTCGAAATGATTACTAAATGGACAAGGATGGACGTGCACAATTCACGCTGATACCCTGCAAAGCATTTAGTCACCGAAATCCCCGGGTCCGCTCAATATTAGTCATCGAACATCCTCTGGTCCGAGTGCATAATTGGACTTCTAAAGAGAATAGTTTATCTTTAATCAGTAGGGCTAATAAGGGGGGGGGTCACATGATGGGAAAACGCGCAGAATGTAAAAGACGGATGCAATATCCATGCTTCAGAGCTAAATTTTTTCTCCGCTGTTTTTAGAGACAACGCAAAACGAGAGAAATATCACGCAACAGCGCTCCAACCGCATTTTCGTTTTGGGATGAATTGGAGGGGGGAGGGGTGGGTCATGACCTCTCCTTAACTTTGTATGCGCTCCCGAAGTTTGGGGAGGTCAATGCCTCATAAAAAGAGAGTTAATTTATCGGATTTTTTAGAAACTAAAAAAATTCAATTGTATACTCCAGTTTCCCTCGAAAAAACACGCCGTTTTAATTTTCAAGGGGTAAATAAATCGAAAGATATTTTTAACCGGAAATTTATTCTAGACTCTAAATGGCTCCCTGGGATGTCTAGATTCTGGAATAATTCTATAAATTTTGTTCAAAACTTGTGAAAACTCCACCGTAATAATGTAAACGTGAAAATCGTGTATTTATTTCGTAGTTTGAACCTCACTTGATCGATGGGAAGCATCAAGTTGATTAATCATCGAATGCCTTTTACGTATATGCATAAATATGTATGTGTATAAATCTGGCCACTTCTCGTTCCCCACACAAAGGGTGCATGACACCCTTCGGTACAAGTGGTTCCGTGACCCCTTACGCTAGGTGAAAGGAGAAGGCGCCGTCTCTCCGACGGTCAGTAACCCCAGAATTTCCTTGTACATAATCCTTTCCCTCGTGGAACCTTTCTGGAGAATTTCCGACGCTTCCGAGGCGAGCATTTCCAACCCATGCGAGGGAAAAAATACTTTCTCTTCGGTTCCTTAACCCCAATCGCACAAAGAACTTGAAAAAGTTTTGTTTTTATTATCTTTGTGTGCAAAAATATTGAGTGCATTCTGCGGTGTGCATTGCAGTACCATTGACGGAGGAAGAGGACGAAATATTAGGGAGCGAATAATATCTTATTTTTTCGTGGATCTTTATTGTGTGGAAAAACCTAACAAATGATATCTAGGGTAATCCGATCCCAGGAGAATTCAATTCGAGGGCAATTTGTTCAGTGTAGCTAGGAAGTGTCGTTTGGAAGAATTCCTAATTTTTTGTTTTACTCTCCATTTTTTGAAACAGTTATGCTAAAATATTGGTCTGGGATTTCTAAAGGAGTCGGAAGATATATGAGCTCTTCGCATTGATTGCCCAAAACAGCTGGATCTTAACGCAATTCCACGCCCAAATTTTCGCATTAAAGCAAAAAATAATGGTGTGCATTGATTGCGACGATACGAACTGAGTTATTCTTTCTTCGTTATCACCTTTGAATTGCTTGGTGAATCGACTATTTTACAGATGGATAACTTAGAGTAGATGACATTTTTTTCCACAAGTGGAACCTCGATTTGTTCTCTGGGTCAGTGGTTCCCAAGATGGGCGATATCGCCCCCCTTGGGGCGCTGGATGTATTCGTGGGGGCGGAAGTAGCCTCCTCAGGTTCTATTGGGGTAGTTCTAGAAAAATAAGGGGACGATGAAAACACAGAAAAGGGATAGGTAAGAAAATCTTGGAAAACCTTTCATTGATGTATCACCTATTGCGTAAGATAGGTAAAGTTAAAGTCGAAGGGACTATTCTATTTTTCAAATAAACACACTACATGCAGCTAAACAGGCCTTAACGAGTAGCAGTTGGCATGTGTTGTTGGCATTTTATAATTTCAAGCTTCAATTTGTCTTCATAGCAACAAAATCTTTCATAACTTGCGTGGGAACATAGATATTACATTTTTTTTAAATTGCCCCTATATCTCGCTTTTTGTTTGCCCAAAAGCGGTAGGTTTCCTGTGGGCGTAGGCTTCTTGTGAGAAATCTATTTTCTGNNNATAACCAGACCCTAAAGATTTCCTCAGCCTTCTATATACTCGAGAAGCGTTTGATTGCCTAAAACAGCTGCGATTAGAATGTTTTCGCAGTCTAGGTATAGCAATCTCTTCCTGGCGTGATTGCGTTGCAAGAAAGAATCAATTAATCAAGCGTGTACAAGGAAACACTCCGCCATTTCAATTCTACAAGTGGAGTTTGTTCGCATCCTGATGCATTTGACTTTTTTTCTGGAATGACATCGACTAAAATCGAAAAATTTGCCATAGGGTGTAATTCATTACAAACCAACTGCGCTAGTTTAGCCACTCGTAAGAATTTGGATCTCAGTAACTTTTTTCTGACAAACCGTTGCGTTCTGAGAAAAACGTATACACTCCCGGATATTTGGTCCTCGTGCGAAACTGAAGCAAATCGAACTTATACGACCAAAATTCGCCGCCACTGTTTAACACCGTAATGCTCATTTCCATGGTGCTATACTATCGTAGTTTTCCTTTTTCACCTGAGCTCCTCAATCAAGGCCCTTACACTCCCAAGGGAACCCACGAAAATGAAGGAATCCGAGATTAATACGGCGCTACCGAAATCCGAGGTTCTATTTCCCACGGAAGTGGACCAAAAGGCAAATCATTAATATTTAGTATTGTCTCACCCTGCTCAGCTTGGAGTGAGTTTTTGTTTGTCCAAGAGGCACGCTAGAGGGAAGGAGCTTAATCGGTGTATTTGTCTAAGCTCATAACGAGTGGATTTGAAGTTCCGGATTGCCTATAAATAATTTAAAAGTTAATCATTCCTTACCATTTTTGGATACGCAGTCAATATGTCCGCTTTTTTAAGCAAAACCATATTTAGTACAAATCCCTTTCCCGGCCGAAAAAAAAGCTCATTTAAAATAAATTGGGGATTTATATGTATTTAAGTTACGCGTAAAAGTAGGTACCTGATCTACGACAGTTAAAATGAAGGTATATGCTTTATTAATCTACAATAAATCCGCCGTATAACATTAGGCATCAAGAAACTGCCATCCCTCAATCCCAAAATACGGCTTAAATATTTCAATTAGTAATTACTAAGGGTTATAGTCCGGCAACGTAAAAAAGTTTAACTCTATCTGTTCGTTGTCAATAAACATAATTTGTGTACACCTTTTAAAAATTTTCGAATTGTGAAAAAAAAATTTATATTTTCACTCCTTAATTTCGCAGAAACCACATCAATCCACTCGTTTAATACGTGAGGATCACCTTTAATCCACCTCGTTCTAAGAAAACCTTACAAGCGTGTGAAAGCATCATATCAAGATAGGGAGGACAGCTCCTTTCAATGTGCCACCTGCGGTTTCTCAGGTAGATCTGCTACTCGGGAAATCAAATAGATAGGGTAAAGTAGGAAATGTCTTGAGGCGTCTTTCAGATTCGAACCCCGGTCCTCCGGCTAATACGACGACCGAGGTCGTACCAACACACACTCCCCACTAGGCTACCGCACTTCACTCCGTATAAAGTGCATATAATACATTGCCTCACGAGGAAACCAGCCAATACCAACTCAAAGAAGCTTTCCGTTCCATATCGTTGTTTGCTTTCTCGGATCGAAATACTGTAACAGTCTACTAGAATAAATGTTTCCGTGCCAAAGAGCGTCTCAGAACTTTAAATCAGAACCTGCTGTAACTTCGTGGAAATACCACGGGTATAAACGTGTATACTCTAGTAACGGGTATAAACTTGCAGTGTTTTATTCTGGTTTACACTTAGAAATCGCTCATACTTAATTTATTTACTTCGCTCCTTAATTTCCTATAGGTAGGTTTATGTGAAATTTCACTTGAAGTGAAGTGCTTGATCAATTCCGGCCAACATAATCTCACAAAAAGGCTACTATATCGGCATAGAGCAGAAGAAAAATGGATTAAAAGGTCAAGGCCACTTCTTTTCCGAATTTTCTGACAGTCTCAAGCGACCAATCAGTCACTATCGGCGTAACATCTCGACACGGAAACACGCATTTGAACTCGGAGCTGGCCGAGCGGTCCTTCGATCAACTACTGCTCCTATCGTTCCGCACGAACACTTGGGAGGGGAGGGGGGGGGGCGGTTAAGGCGGAGCCCCCATTTGGTGTACCTTCCACTCGGACTGCTGTAGCGGGCCTGTCTCACGCACGCGGCAGTCATGTAACGCGGGGCGGGATNGGGCTGGGGGGGGAGGGAGGGTGACTTGGCCTCTCTCCGCGATTGCTGGATAAAGAGGCTCTATGTAGTCTAAGGTTTCAGCGAGAAACGAGACAGTGCCATACCCGTAATGCGGTCAGGTAAACGCCTCTGTCTTCAGAATTCGGCCAAGCACCCAACGCATTGATTAAGTCTAAAATGTAGTCTCTCTTTCATTCCGAAGATAGGTTTCCCCGTTCCTCCATATCCACCCTTAATCTTCCTATCTCATATATGTAGCTCTTCTTTCTCCTCTTCTTTTTATCACTTCTAAGTATTTGCCCCTAGGACCCCTCCTTCAATATTTCCCGTCTGTCATGTCCCCGACCAATCAACTAAGTGTGTCCAATTCATTCATCTTTCCCAGGTCGTTTTTTTCTATTTTGAGCTCCATTTGAGCATTTCCACTTCTGCTTCTCCAAACTCTACCTCGATTTTTTTCTGTCTGTTTGACCTAAATCCACCTGTAGAAACAGGTATCGAAGGCCTCTATATTCCTAAAATTAAATTAATATATAAAATCTTCCCTACCTTTCCAGTGACTTCTGACCAATAGAGTTGTCGCACACCTCCCAGGGTTGTTTTCACCTACTGATTCTTTGTTTATAAGCCTATGTTCTTACAGCACTTGCCTCCTCACCATTAACTCCTCCTGAGCATGGGCCATTCCTCACAGCAGTTGATATCCGCCGAACCCCTTCCGACCCATGCTTTTTTTCTGAGCCAGGTTAAATTAGACTTTCATCAGATCGGAAACACGCTATGTTGTTTAGCAGTGATGAGATAAGTTAAAAGAGGCATCTATTTGGGATCTGGTTTGGCACTTAGACTGATTAATAATGTGAGTAAAGACCCAAAGCCGTAATCTCAAGGCGACACGAAAGGAGGGAAACAAATTAACGCATTCACGCAATCTCTCTCTCACTCGGCTTGTTGGTAAACAGTTGGACCTTGTGAGACTCAATCACACCCACACACTTCATCAGCCGTGTGTATGCTCTTCTACTACTTGATCAATAAGACTAATTTTTGTGAAGATTACCTGGGGTGGTAAACCACGCCTACCGAATTTAATGAAGTTGGATAGTTTACCTTTCAGATTAATTTTGTATATTTTGTAAGAGATAGTCTCATAGTTTGAATAAAACCAATCGTAGGATTGAAATATCGATGATGAGTCTCACACTATCTGATTGAATTACGCCATTGCAAAAAGGGGGTTTATTGCTGTAGAAGATAGGTCGCATTTAGAGCACGCATCATTCTATTGAAGATCATCCTACCGAATATACAGTCACGCCGCTACGCATTTGAGGCTCGCAGGAAATCAAGTAGATGTAACGTGTTGATAACGTGACGCACCAACTATAGGATTCGGTGCAGTAGACACGGGGCATGCCAAGGACTTCGACCGGGGTCAAGTTCACGGCCGGCCTGGTTTCAACGCTGGAATGTTATGCACAGAACATGAGATAATCATGCATGTAGAATGCCTTTGTGAAGTGCATCATTTTTCTCATGCTTACGAACAGTTGCTGATTATTGCAGTTATCGAATTGGCATTCGTATACGCGATATTCCTACGGTAATTAGTGCTGTTGAAAAAAGCTAGAGTGGTTAATTCAAGAAACCCGACTATTCCAAAACCCGAGGGTTTTTAAAATGAAGGTTAGGATACTCTCCAGTTCCCTTTCTCTCTCTCCATGCTCCCCCATCCACCCACTCCTTTCGACGGGTTTTAGCAGGCGTTAGTGTTCGGGTACCCGGGTGGAGGACCTTAGTAACCTAGTGAGGAACCCGAATATCTGGGTTTTTAGAAACCCAGGTTCTCTGCCCGGTTTTTACTGCACTAAATGTAATGCATCCATTTACATCGAAGTTTGCTTTGGGGACTTGACATAAAACCAAGTCTCGTTTGTGGAGAGTTTCTTGGGCTTTTGTAGTCTGAACTTGATGAAAAGCTTTTCTCACCTGATGGATCTCCTTCAATGAGAATGAAAGACGAAAGCAAAGTTGAACCCAAAATAAACAAAGGAGTCAGGCAAAGATGAAATATCTCGACAACACTATTCAACATATACTTTTAAGAGGCAATACAAGGAGTAAAAGAAGCGGGGTACAAAGGAATTAAGGTGAAGTTTACATGCTATGCTTCATAATGACATCGCCGCTGTAGCAGAGAATCCAGAAAGTATACAGGCATCACTGAACGCATTGGAAGAAACGCTTCAAGAATATAACATGA
>LYUA01000143.1:540741-552917 GCA_002093875.1 Calopteryx splendens
GCTCAGCCAGCCATTGCCGGTGACAGTCGACCGTAAGACTCCGGACAAGGTTTCAATTCCCGTCCGTTGTGGGGAGGGGAGGGCGGGAGGAGGTCAAGGGTGGCGGTGTTGGAAATGGTCGTGGGAAAGCTTCCCTAGCAGACGAGCCGTCCTCCATCCGGTTGCGGTTCGGGGCCGTCAGCTGTTTCGCTGTGATCTCACGAAAGTTTCGAGGGGGGGGTCGAGGGCGGGGATCAAAACTTTGCGAGGGAGGAGAGCGTTTAGTTATACACATATGCATGGGATTTTTTTTTCTCGTCTTCGTTTCGCGTTCCGAATCATCTACCGCACCGCGATGTAGGTCCCGCACCCACGCCTTCCCACGTCACGCCGCCGCTCTGTCAATTGGTGCGGGAGGCACGCGAGGGGAGGAGGGAGGGAGAATGGAACGCGAGTGACTGCTGGAGCGCCCCTCGCGGCGGGATCTCGAAGCGACGAGGCGTCGTCGTCGTCGACTTAATCCAGCTGTGTGTGTGTTTGTGTGTTTGGAAGCCCGCGGGTGCCGAGAAGGGTTGAGCTAGTTTCAAGGGTGACTGAGCGGTAACGTAGTTCGAGTAAATGCGTTCCTTGCATACGCGAGTGCTCTTCGGTTATACTAGACGCACTTCGGTTATACCGTACCCATTGCGCTAATCTGGACCCAGTAGGTAAAAAAAAATCGAACACAAAACGATTCACCTCGAAAAACAATACTTTTTGCGTAACCACGAACAATATCTAATTGAGATTATGAAATATAATGTAATACCGACACAAAAACCATTAATTTGTGAAATTATTTCACCGATAATGGAAATCCATTTCTTTTCTGCGAGAAATTTAAATTCTGCCAAAAGAGCGCCAATGCTATAAAAAGCGGTATACGAGGAAGCTTTACTTCGGAAATGTTATCCTTCTTCTTCGTCTTTGATAGGCAATTCGCCTGTTCATTTTTCGATGCTAACTCAAAATATCACTCCATCTTTTCTTTGGTCTTTCTGGGAATATTTATCCTACTGGGAGGAGGTCTCTTGTTATTGTCCCTAGGCGTTGCATCGTTTCTTTGAGCATTAATTTTATTTTACGTGGGTGGGTTGCTAGCTCGTTCCCCCAATCTTCCTCTTTCATCCGGGTTTGGGACCGGCGGCGGCTCTGATCTAGCTACTCAATCCACCTATCAGATACCACCGAAAGAGTTAAGTTTAAAATGACAATAATACCCTTGAAATGAAAAAATGACCGGTAACTAGTTTCAGGGCGACCGAATTCCAGCCATCACGACAGTTCTGTTCATGGTCGGATGGTCATATCAGAGAACTGCTGGCGAGTGCCGCCGTAAACACGGAGAATTGTATTTAAGACATTCGATAGCTGTGTGAAGGATCTGCAGGGAATTGTTTTATTTTTCAACGATTAATTTTAATTGTGGGTAGGGAGTAACCGAGGAGCACTCGTGTGTTCCAGACTACCTGAGGGTGACTCATTAATGGGTCATTTATGACCCAAGGGAGTGCCCTCATGAACTTACGTCCGTAAGCATGCGTAATGCGGCCCGTATGCATGCATGAACGTCCGTACCAACGCTCGCAGTTGGCGACAGCCAAATTCAGGCGTCTCCCGTTGTCAGGAGGGACGAGGGAGGAGGGGTTGTTTGTTCCATTTGGAGCACGGTGGGAGCTCCGTTGGGGTCGTTTCGGAGTCGAACTTAGAGCGATGACTTCTGAGCGACGAAGGAGGGAGGGGGGCGTGGGGATAAATGGGGATTACAGTGGGAGCAGATGTTGCATCAACACCGTTAGGTCGAGGTCGGACGGCATCACCGAGACGACCCATAAACTTGGCAAAAGAGGAGTTCTCTCTGTTGCCGGGGCGTTTTTCTCGGAAGTCGGGAAATGGAATAGGGAGATTGCGTACGTGAGAAAACATGCATTGACGGATTTGCCAAATCTAATCTTCCGTATCACGACGGAGAAGACAAGACGCTTTGAGAAGCTCGACGGGTCTCATTTTACAAGTTCAACACTCCAAACTTCATTTAATTTCAAGGATATGTTTCGTACGATTGAGGACGCCGTTTCTTAGAAATTATTCGAACAATAGTTAGTTATTTCGGGCGTGGAGGAGAATTAAACCTCTAAGTTACCCCCACCCCCCTGAATTCCACCCATAGAGTTTCACAAAAGGCTATTGATGTTTATTCTATCGGACTATCCACCAAGTTTCACGATAGAAACATCGAAATTGTTAGATTGCACATTCCTCGCGGAGGAATGTTTTTAAACTCGAATACTTTCTCTCATACCTTAACAATTTCCTGGGTTAAACGCGCTATGGGTTATTTCTTAGTACTTATTCAAGTTCCTAATAAGCTAGGTAAGATGCATCTTGGTTACAAACACAGGCTTGATATCTTAGGCGATTTTTTTATACTACGCATGCATTGTTACTCTAACTTTGTGAGATTATGGTCTTGGTAATATTTCAAGTGTATAATGAAATGTGTATGAAGTGTATAATAGTATAATGAAATCCAGGGCTAGCATTTTTTTAGGAGAGGCTTTAGTGAGCTTTGAGAAGTTCGACGGGTGCCATTATACAAGTTCAACACTCCAAGCTTCATTTAATTTCAAGGATATGTTTCGTACGATTGAGGACGCCGTTTCTCAGAAATTATTCGAACAATAGTTAGTTACTTCGGGCGTGGAGGAGAATTATACCTCTAACAATAAGTTACCCCCACCCCCCTGAATTCCACCCATAGAGTTTCACAAAAGGATATCGATTGTACTTAATCAGGTTCCTAATAATCTAGGTAAGATGCATCTTGGTTACAATGACAGGCTTGTTATCTTAGGCGATTTTTTTATACTAAGTATGCATTGTTACTCACTGGCGTTACACACATTGGCTCACCCCTCTCTCGAGCTATGGAGTGATACATAGATGAATCTTATAGCCATTAAAATTTGTACAAGTACTAGTGAAAAAACTAGTATTTTATGAAGGAAATTGGCGAGTCAAAAGAGAAACAAGAGGGGGTGATTTGTTGTAAGTTTTATGATTCTTAATTTTTTTGACAAATATCTGTATATCAATATTATGTTTATTTTGATTTTTTTCATTTAATCAAACATGAGTGATTTATTCTTGCGTCTCATTCAAAACGCTACACCGATGTACCAAACCTTCAATCTATATCATTAAACATTGCCATACTTAAAACGTATTACCTACTTAAACAGATTTTTCCTTATAAAGTCAGTGTGTTTCTGATGAGTCAAATTCCACTAAGGGCAGTTATAAAGTCAGTATGGGGCTTGGGAGTGCAACGAATAGAAGCGTATTGATTTCAATCCACACGGCATTGTGACACCGTTAAAAACAATGACAAACGTTCTGTTCGCGTTCGTTTCAACGTTCAACTTCTCTAGGGCGGCTCCTCTTCCTCTGTGGCGGATGGGGCGTAGTCGTGAGCGAATAGGGCGAAGACTTGAGTGTTATTTAGAAAGCCTGGACGTTAACCCTTTGCTCCCTTTAGTAACTCATCCTTTCTGACGGATACGAAGAAATTGGACGCACTGCGCATTCTCTCACGCAGCTTTGACGGGAAATGGTCAGTGGCGAGTGACACATAAGCTTCCCTCCTTCCGGGAATATTCATGACTTCAATGATAATTTTTACACCCGCGACCCCCTTTCGTCCGAGGGCCTAGATAATTTTGTAGACTAAGAGGCTAGAGCAAATTCTCATTAATTATCCCAGGTAATCTCTTGCGGAGTGATCCGATAATTATGTGAGATTTTTCCGACTTTCTTTTGGTGATTCGTGCAGTCGTTACAATTTATTTTCAAAGAGAAAAAAGATCCAGGCGAATTTACAAATTAGGTAATTTGTGATTACAAAAGATGTTTTGACGGGCCATAAAATGTCTATATCATGAGTTAAAAGGAAAATTGTAAGCTCATTTGACGCATTATCACTTTTTCGAACTTCATACAAAATTATTAGATGCATGCATGCATGAGAATAAAATTGTGGGCCATATTATTTTTTCACTATGAAATTAAGCATCGGGAAAATGCAATAGCCTCTGAGTGTTCGAAACCAGTGAAAATTTCAATAGTCTTTCATGCTTTTTAAACTTTTTTTACCTTTTCGAACTTATCGGTTTAGGAATTGACTGTCCTTTTCGCCTGAATAGGCATAGTAGTTTTGTGAACATCAAGATATTATTTTGATAGGAAATTAAAATAAGGAAATCGATTATAAAGTTAAAATTAAAATGGCCCTCGAGAAGGAAGACCTTTTTTGGAAATATTTTGATGTTTAAAAAGATATTATGGCATTTATTCCATGTTTAGTAAAGCAAATGAAAATTTAACGATATTATCGCAATAAAAAGTCAAAGACTGAAAATGTGGCGAAAGCATCTTGCGATGGCATATCAATTATATATTCTCAGCAGCACACCATTTTTTTACCAGTTAAAAAAAAATCTCTTGGCGTCAGGAATAATCGGCAGACGTGGTTTTATGGTCCAACTCTCGCTGACAACTTTTTTTTTCCTATTTCACGAGCAGGGAAGCGTTTTATGGAATTCCATCGGTGGAGCCATAAATAAAATATCTCGTTACTATTAGGCTATGGAGGGGTGTATTTTTGGAAGCGTAAATACCTCGTGAAGGATGTCGGCAGCTCAAAGCATCTCGTTGCGCTAGGCTAGGTACCTCGTGATTTTCCCTCGTGAGTGGTTGGTCGTGATATCGACGCCGATTTTCACGTTTTTTGCCGTAGGATATTTTCATCGGACCCGTAGCTCTCCCGCTCTTCTTGTCGCAATGAGAACGCCATTCATGCTGGCCCCCCCCTACCAACCTTCCCGTGCCCCTAGGGGCCCACCTTAAAACGTCTCAATTTCCACCGAGAGGCCCTCTTAAAAACCCTTGGGCAAACCTTTTCACTGCCGCCCGATTAGGATCTCCGGCATAAAACGTTGCTCTGTCAAGGTGAAGGAGGATAACTCCCTGCGAGGAGGCACGCCGAATATCGATTCGATTCAACTTCACGCTATTAGCACGCCACCTGCTCAGCGGGGGAGGTTCCCCCATCCCCTTCCCGCACCTTCACTGCAGAGAACCCCCTCCCGTTACATGCTGCCTCTTATGAATTCCGATTTCATCCGTATCTACTACTCCATCTCGAGGCTGTATACGCGAGGCGGCGTCTTTATGGACAATTTTACGGTCAGTTTTGGATGTCAGATTCGGAATTTCCCTCCCAGGTGTCCCGTGTTATGGGCAATCGAATCAAGATTCTTGAGCGCCTGCTTTGTATATCGTACTAAAAACTCAGTTGCTTTTTTTAAAGGCTTTAATAGCTTTAAGTTGTTGCTTAGGGTTTGGGGGGATCAGTGGGATATTGGTGCACATCAGGAAGTAAATTTTAAAATGGCATTCCTCCAGGTAGACGCTCTAAACACCTGTCTGCTACTTTGCCTACTTAAAACCATTCCCTACATATTTTATTTCTTAATATTAGTTTAGTACGGTACGGCTAAGGTATCATCGGATACCTTTACCGTGGCTAAAGACACGTCTTAAAATATTGTGCTGAGTGGTTAGAAAATCTTATATAATAGCTCGGGGACCTCGTATTAGTTGCGGGTAGTGTCATTGATTACGCTGGTGAAGCTCGGTACAATTTTTTTCCTGGAAAAATGGATTTTTAAATATATTATTCTAATTTAGTTATTTAAGAAGTAGGAGCTATTTACATTAATTTTTGACCAATTATATAAGTTCGCAATACTTAGCCATTAGGTTTTGACGCACTGGGTTGTATTTAGGCGAAAAAAATCTAGATATTTAAGAATTATAAAATAGTATTAAGTGATACGCTCGTCTCGTCGCTCGTCTGATGCACGGTTCATCTCAAGTAGACTTTAGATTAAATCCTAATGAAGAATTTTGTAATCATCATTAACCTCATACTGAGATGAATCCAATAGCCAATAAAGTTTTTTGAATGTTCCTATATCGATATTTCGGCCGACAAAGGAGACCATCATCGGGGTGATTAGTGCGTAAAGGCACACCTGAAACACCAAATTTAAGAAAACTGCAATTAAAAAATACAACATCCACGCCTCTAATGGGATTTGAACCAGAACCTTTAGATTGATTGGTGTCAACGCTACCCGCCGTACTAGTATAGGCCAATCAAAGTTTTTCAATGAATCCCCGATGAGGCTTTTCGCAACTTGCAATTAGCGTGGTGGGGAAATTGGGAGGGCTTCCATCGTACTTAAACTTCAAGGTTGAAATCACTGATACCGTCATCAAGTGGAGGATAAATTGATCGATGTAAAAAACGATACTCCTTTTGATTGCCTGCCGGGACATTTTTGCACCTTTGATGCGGTTCCGTGGTCCCGACGATGAGACGATCGCACGCACTGATTCCGAATTTACAGAGGCGGAGTTTTGGGGGAGGGAGGAGGAGGTTTGGCTGGGAAGAAGAGTGTAGGGTGCCCATTTCATTAATATTTATAGTTCAGGCATTTGAAACCGCAAGGACGCAGCCGACGTTATGACCCTCCCTCCCCCCGTTCCTCCCCCCTTCCACCTTTTTTTTCGAGGAGGCGTAAGAGTGCCATCAGTGAAATGATCCATTTTGCAGCGCCCCGGCCTTTTCCTTTCGGTCACTCCATCCCATCCTGACAGCGCATGCTCCCGCGTCGAAATAAATACCTTTTATCATCAAAGCTTCTCCTTTCGCCGCAGAGATAAGAGGAAAACGATGCACTTTTTATTTTTCAGCCCGGGTAGGATTTTTTATCTCCTTTCGCTTCCCCTCGGTCCCCAGAAGACGGCACGTGGAGGCTTTAGACTCCTTGAAAGGGAAAGTCAAACCGCAGTGGTTGCTTTGTATGCATATGTATTTATTTGTTAAATATTTTCTTTGGTTGCTCTGCGAATCTGGAATGCCGGCGTGGGAACAATTTATTTCAGATCACGATTTTCCCGAATATTCATTCCAAGTATGGAGACAGCCATTTAGAAAGGTTAAACGCCCCTCAGCACAAATCCGCTTTGATGCCTACTACGTAGTCTATGATTGCTCGTAGGTTCTTGCGATACCCGGGGATAGTTCTCTTGATCCACCCATAAAAGTTTAGTACTAACATGACATGCAAAAGAGTGGCAAAGGAGAGTTTGTAAATCGGATTAAATACGAATAAAAAGAATTAGACCTAAAAAATGTGATATGATTGCATATATTCGTCCATCTAAAATGGTGTAGATCTGAACTGAAAGAAAAACCTAAGAAATGCTTACTTCGCCAGGTTAGGGCTGGCTCCTTTATTTTGAAGAAATGTTTTCTCCTGTTATTTTTTCCTTCCATATGGATCCATGTTTGGAGAATTATTAGTAGTAACAAAAGTTGATGAATTAAGTTCCGATTTTATTTCCTATACCAGGTTAGCAAGAATCGGATGATTAACAGAAACATAAATAATGACTCTAGCATTTGTTCTTATATTGAGATAAAAATTTGAGGTTAAAATGAGTCAAATTATTGGCCTTAGCATTCAGCGATTGGATAGAGCGGATGGTAAAGAATAGGTTGAGAAAATAGTGCGGAATAGGCGAAAATAATTTTAGGAAAGGAAACGGTAGTTATTTTAAAGAACCTTTTCCAATAAATGATCTTTTCCAATTTCTACTTTTCGTAAGCCTGAGGGTACTGGTTTGAATTTTAATTAAAATTCAGTTTGATTAACTCCTGTCGATACTCATTCTCATATTATAGCCCTTTCGTGCTTACTGTAATGAGCAACAGTTACAAGAGTCTTTGCGAATTAAAAGAAAGGGGGAACGAGTCGTTGAAAGTGCTCATTCATTTGAATTATAGCTTTACTACGTATCCATTCCCACTCCTATCAACAGGCTTGAGGGAATCAAAAATAATTACATGTAATTGGTTTAACTCCAATTTAAATGATACTGGTGTCACTTATACTCCCTTAATCTTTTTATCTTTTTAATGCAGAAAACCTAATTTAGGAAAACATATTTATCGGTCTAAAAAGCACACGAAATTTTAAAATGGTAAATAGCAGTCGTATTTAGGAGGGCAGTAGTGTGATATTAAAATGCAACTCAAAAATAGAACAGTTATGTGCAAGAGGTCAATAAGAACTGTAATTAACGAAGAGAAAATTTATGGTGGGAGGAAATTGATCCGCCCTGCCCTGTAACCTCTAATTTCCTCCATAATATTTGTGATTGACAAAAGTTTGCCCTTTGTAATATCACTGTGCGACTATTTAAATTAGTATGGACATTTTTTCTCGACAGAGAATTACCGTCTTATATTTATATATATACTTATACCTTTCTGTAATTTTACTTCCATGTTATTTTTTAATTCCTTCTTATTTTACCATTTTCGACGATTGCAAATGTATTAAAAATGTATTCATCTTAATTTTGTCCTCGTAATACAGGGTGACCAGAGAAATCAGGTATAAAATCCGGGAAATGTCTGGGAAATCCGTGAAAAATCAGGAAAAGTCGCAGAAAGTCAGGTTTATTTCAAAGAATGTAGAAAAATTATTTTTAATGCATTTCAAATATTTTCATTGTACACTACGAATGCCTGCAAAAATTTCGATTTTTAATGGGGAATGGTCATTCACGGCCTACATAGGTTATTGTAATAATATTAATATTTTATGGTGGATGTATTTTGTATCATTTACCTTTATTAAAAGTCTAAATTCATTTTCGCAAACTATTGTTTTTACGCTATGTATATGTTAGTTTAAACAGCGGCTAAACGAAGATCATCTTTGGAAGAGGTTTAAATTTTTTTTAGAGATACCTGCTTCAGGTTCGGTCGTTCGTTCGAAAAACTTCTTTTGAGTAACTAATGAGCGAGGTGTATCAGGCAATGCTACAAAAATAGCACCTTAAACTTTTAATTCCGTCTTAGAAGCAAAACTTCATTTTCGCTACAATAACGATGTCCAATCCAAAGTCAAACCGATAAAAACAATAATATATTCTAGAATTTCACTGTTTTGGAAACCAGATGTTTTTCTTTAAAACCTAAAAAAAAGTCTGGAATAAGACAAAGAGTTTTGTGATTGGATTTGGCTGAGGTAATGTCATTTTTACCTTTCTCTTTCTCTCCACATCTCTCTCTGTCACGCACATAATCACCACCTAGATATTTCCTAGATTCCGTAATGAATTTTTTGAATTTTTCCTCATTTATTTATACTTTGAACTCTCCCTAACTCCATTTCATGCGCTTGCGTTTTTTTTATAAACGCCTTTTTCCCACCGTTTCAATTTTTTTCTCCTACAGCATAGGACAACGGTTTCGCACTGGGGGGCAACGAACTTCCTTTGTTCGCACCCGAAGCACGAATAACACTCGGACTAAAAGGCAAATACTTGAATGGAAATGAAAGCACTGGTCTGGGTGCCATCTATTATTGTTATTGATCGAGAAATAGATTAATTCTGTTTCCGATTTGCTCTTGGGTCGTTGTATTGTGAATCGAATGCGGTTTTTCTCTCTTTCATGCGGACGACAACATACGTGAAGAAAGATCTCGAGGAGGGCAATCGCACCAACCATGGTCGCATCCTGCGTTACCAAGAGAGCCCTGCCATGCTTTTTATTTCGCCGGGATTTTGGCTATAAAAAAACTGAATGTGAATTGTGTTGAGGTGACAGTAGAACTTTAGGTAAATGACTGAATTATAATAATTGTTTTGGGAGGGTGCACAAGCGTGCACTATAATGGTCCGCAAACCTTTTCACGTGAATGCTACGTAAGAAAGAAAAGCAGAAATTTTAAGGCTCACTGCTATAAGTTTTCATTGCATCAATTTTTGTTGGGTGATAGCTTTTCAATGAATTTTGAATAAGGTGAATTTTTGGTGCGGTAAAATACACCTCAGTGCAAATGTGTCCACAACGCCTCTTTCATCGCACCGATTGTTATTGGTCAGTTGTCTTACTCAATTTTTGTGGACTCGGGAGGATTGCACCAGAGCCAAAAATGTTATTACTTTATGCACGAATTAAAGTTGCAATATTTATGCAGTATATGCGCCAAGAGGGAATTGTCACAAATTGAAGGGGTGAGTAGTAGCAGTATCACCGCACGCCAGTCCGCCACTGTTCGATTATCGAGGAAATCGAGGGTCACCTCGTCATGTTACTGCCGCAATGACTCGAATCCAAAACTATCGCCGCATTAAAGAGAATGTTTTAGGATCTTTTGGAAGTCTTAAAGTCGAGTTTAATCGATAATGGAGCGCACCTGCTTTCATCTGCAGGTATATCTGTATGAATATTTNNNNATAATGGAGCGCACCTGCTTTCATCTGCAGGTATATCTGTATGAATATTTCATAAATGGTGACAGGCATGGTGTCGCAAATCATTAGAATTTACAAGTTTGTACCATCCATCCTAAACTGTGTACCCTCATTTTGAGCTATTATTTTCCAGCATATATATCTCACTTAAACTACCTCCTCAGATTAATTAAATCCGTAAGATTAATAGGTATAAGACACACAAAAAAAGTAGAATTGACTCATTCTCCGACTTCGTATTTACGTTTGTCAAGTACATTTTAACGTAAATGTTTTAATTGCAGTGCAGACAGATTAGTTGGGAGTACACCTCATGGGGATTCTGAGTTCCAAGAGCATTTATTTGAGGCATTTTTGGGAACATTAATTTCACTTTTGCAATTGGGTATATTGTAATAGATTTTCCTACAATTTGAATCTTGTGGAAATAAACAAGAGAATCGAAAAACACGAATGTACTTCAATTAGCTACGAGCTCCAAAAATAATTAAACCAGAATAAATTGGTAGGTATCAAATGGCTTTCTATGAAGAAATACGAAATATTAGTGCATTATACTTGGTGTCGCTTGCTTATTCTAGACGACTATTTCAAAAATAAAGTCACGTGCGGATCAAGAATGTATTTTTGAAGTCGTATTATTGGGCTTTCTTATGTGTGTCACGATTAGTATAGGTAAATCCAGTTCCCTTAAGTCCATAAGAGATAATCCCTCCCCTTTTCTCCTCTTATTCACTACCTTATGTGCGAGAATGGTAGAATGTAAGGACTATCATAGAACATTATATTAATCCGGTTTCTATTCATGCATGGCATATTGTTGACGACTACTCCTGTAGGCAATTATAATTACACTACGGAATGCGCTTACATTCTTCATGAAGCTACTGAAAGGTTTTCGTAGAAAATAAAGCTATTACCAGTGATTAATTTGTGTAGATTATTTTTTATTTTACGCTTGCGAATTAGGGGTTCCCTTTGATGGCATATGATAGCTGCAGTATCAGCTTGCGATTGCAATTGATAGTATCAATTTGTGCTTGGAGCGGGTTGTCCTTGGAACAGGAAGTTTTAAGGAAGGAAATAAAGCTGATACCAGAAATAGCTCAGTCATCTCACGTCTTTGGCATTTCCTGAAGGCAAAAAATATTAGGGCACGTCGGTGTGTCCTTCATGGATTTAATGAAGTGAAAAAAAAATTTTTTTGAACGATCTTATCGTTTTCCGAGGCCCGATTCGCGATTATAATCAACAAACTTGGCCTACATTTTTCTGAAATACTTTAATTGTTTAAATGCATTGCCAACTAAATTTAGCCTAACTTAAAAATTGCTACACCGAATACATGATCTTGTATTTGAAATACGATCGTGGGTTTAAAATCAAGAACAAACCGTTTTATCATTTCTCAGGATTTTATTGAATGTAATGAATGGTGAACTCATTTTATTGAATGTAGTTTGAATATGAGAGCGAGGGTCAAATTAAAAGTTTCCTGGTTAAATGTTCTAAGTATCAAATGGAAATTTATTTACTGATATTACTTGTGATGGCGTACAAAGCTTAAAACATTTACCTCCAGTGAAGTTGTGTGACTACTGAGGTGCACTCTGCTACATACAGATCCAGTGATGAATTACGTCTGTTTAATTACGAATGTTCTTAAGACACAAGTTCAGGTTTAACTTTGTGGTATTTATCTACATTATGCATTTTTATAACTTTTACACACACCACAGTTTTTTATATAATTGATC
>LYUA01000143.1:571034-583164 GCA_002093875.1 Calopteryx splendens
CCACCCTCTCCTGGGACCCCCCCCCCCGACTCCCACCCCGCGGGAAGCCTCGCTATTATATTCCGCCCGATGAAGAGGGGAGGGTTGATGGCAATGGGGGCGAGAAGAGTATCGAGTGGTTAGTAGGGGGCGGGTAGAGGGAAGGGGTCTATGAAGCGAGACTCATAAGGCCAAGGTTTTTCAAGGGTGGTGGTGTGTGGTAAAATGGTAATATTTTGCTAATGCTATTTCAAACACGCACTCCATTGTGTTTTCCATGCGTGTGAATATTTTAATGAAGCAATTGATAATGCAGTTTTTTTTGTCAATATTTGCATTCCAGGAATCCATCTTAATAGCTTTTTCGAAGCATTCGCTTTGAGTGAAAAGGCGTCCATCGTTGCCAAATTTCGCACTTCGTATCCTTTTGATCGAGAAGATCCTTGACCAGTGCTTATGTAAGGAATTTCACAACAATGGACGTTATTTCTCGTAGTGCACAAAAAATCACGTAAAAGTCTCTGAATTCAGCGTTATGACGCGTCGTATGCTTGCTACGTCATTATTTATTTCAAAGGCCTTCTCTCAACATAGTTCGTTCAAATTCACATGAAGTGAACTATCTCTTTGACATATGGGAAGGTTGTCTAAAGAAATAGCTTTAAATGCACATCAAATATATTTTATATCATTACTTACCAAAAAAGGTAATCGACTTCGTATTTAGTAATAACATGTGTTGTCATTGAATGTGGGTTTCAAACTCGCTTACAGTTGAGCTAATGTTTCACTGCAAATTTCCAGTAGTTCACATATGGATTGTACGCCTTCGGGCCTATTAATCCAGTGGTAAATATCTATGTTGCTAAAATGAGGGCCGAGTGATCGAATCTCTCTTTGGGCATAAAAATTATGTTAATATTTAATGGATTTAAGAAAATCGCATTTACTGCACGATATAATATCAAGCCGTCGGATTTTCTGACAATTACTACAGTGACGTCCGTGATGTATGCTTTTGTGAACCAAAACTTAAATATCAAGTTTATTAAATGTATCATCAGTTGATTGTCTTTTGTGATTGAATTTCAAAACGACCTGTAGGACTGAACTTGATGGTTGTATGTACTTCATTAAATAACCCAACAGACCATGCCAACCACATCGAAATAACCTTATTTAATGACGTTTTGAAGTATTTCCAAAACGCATACAGTATTTATTTTGTCACCAAGTATATCCTCATTTTTTTCCAGCCTTTGTTGAGTACCTCCCTTTGAGTTAAAACTTTAAATTTTATCGATAGTCCCATTATAACCGACAGCGAAAAATGGCAGAGTGGCCACTGGAAATCAACGCGGCGGAGTTTGAGAGGAGGATTTGGATCTCCATGCATGAAATCCCTGGGGGATGTTGTGCGCACAACGCAATCGAACGCAGAACTGGCGTGCATTATGCAAAGGCTTTTTGCTGCCGAATTCCAAAAGCAGTAATTTCTCCTGTTTCAGCGGTCATATATCCCAAAGGGGAAGAAATTTGGAAAATCAGAAGATCACGCGGGAGAGAGGGGAAGCTGGGTTTTCCCCGCCAGTGGAATGGACACCTGTTTATACTAGACAAGTTTTATGAGGCCGGCGAAGGTTTTGGGGCACTTTTTTCTGCTTTTTTTTGCGTCTTTTTAGTATGCAGTTCAATACTAGGTCCTTCACAGACCGTGCCAGTTTTTAATATTTGAATTTACCGTAGAATCGAAGGTGAAGAAAGTGAAGGCGACGCATTTTCTCTGTTTAATTATGAAAAATTCAATACGCAACCGTTCAATCGGATTGGATTGGATATCTTAGAACTGCCATGAAGAGTAGTTTTACGTTTTAATTTTTTTACGTTTCGTCACGCACTTGACCATCAATGATGCTTGCCTTTCTTGCCAATAATGTATTGTTCATATGAGTTAAAGTAAAAGTAAAGAAAAATAAAGTAAAGTAAAACTTAATTTAGTGTCAACTGGCGTAAATGTAGCGAATCATGTGAATTAGTGTATTATTTTTACAAGTTTCCATATTCCGCAAAGAGTCTACGTTTTTCCTGTACTCCTAATTGAGTACCGACCTATCCCATCTCATAAATTCAAGTCCACAATTGCAGTAGGCAGTATTTTGGTCAGAATATCGAAGCAGCGTAAAGATATGCCTTAATTTTAAATGCGGGTGATATTTGCAGGTTCTCTACTTCCTCGGAATTTGCGTACATAATGGCCCTTGGAAAATATTACGCTATTCCAATTCCTCCGCATCGAAGGGCAACGAGATAAGCAATTTCGAGCTCACTCGTACTGGAAATGAATTTGAATGTTTTCCTCTTTTTAATCTCAATTTTCTCAATGACCGCTTTCCAAGGAACAAGGCAATATTAAAGAAATAATCCTCACAGTTTATTTCGTTTCATGATGACAAAATCATACAGATTCCAAGTTGTGCGCCCAAGACAATGTTTCTCGGACCTACATGGCTGTGCGTAGAGTTTTCATTAGGTAATTAATTCGGTGATGCTATTTTTTTGCTGGCCACTATTTTTTTAAATGCACTGGTGACACTTTCAATCTCGTCGAGATTTTAAACGTCGATCTGACGATAAAATATTAAATTTTAACTGTACAGATCAGATTAATATTTTTCCTAGAAAATGGATAAGACAATATCGAATATTTGCAGAAGGTTTAATTTTTAGGAACTTTATTTTATGGTGAATAATAGCTAACTTTATAAAAAAATACGAATTAAATTTATTGAAAAAACATTTCCTGTCTAGCAATTGAATTGTTCTTTAGCATTAAAGTAAAAGTAAATAAAAGTAAAGTAAAACTTAATTTAGCACCAGAGCAGATTTAGCACCAGAATTAGGTCATGTCAAATGTTTTTGTTGGAATCCTTTTCTATTAATTTTTAGTATCAACTGACATGCTAGGCTAAATAAATACCATTATCTAAAGGGGCTTTTTTGTACTGAAAATAGGGAGCCCTTACAGGGACTACGATACCGGCATAGTGCGCGAAAATAGGTAAAGAAATGAGCTTTTATTTCTAGGAGAAGCTATTTAAAATGGGATTATTTGTATTGTACGAAATGTCTCAGGTGCATTTAATTCTCATTCGTCGTTTTACTGGAACTGCTGAACTTTTCTACACGCGTTTATCACTCCCTTATCTAACACATGCGGGCCACGTGAGTTAAACTGCAACCACCCCTGCAAGTTTTTCTGGGCACACTCGAACGGTTGCCGTGCTTCCTTTGGATTGAGACGCAATTGCCTCCGCATTTATATACTCTTAAAACATGACGCTACACGAAAGTTACCCTCGTGTGGAGCTTCGGTGGAACTTTATCACTTTTGAAATTTTGTTTCCCCGAACCGAGAACTTTCCGACCGAAGGCATCCCGACGAACAGTAAAATTATGCATATTTTTATTTTCCGTTTGCTTGCTTGCTTGCACACGGACTAATTCAAGATGCAAATTAATTCGCTCCCAAAAGTTGATCGCGCAGCGGGGCTGGATGGAATGACTGCTGAGCAATGAATTATGAGCCCCCCCTCCACTCCCACCCACACCCCCACCACCCTCCCCTCTCTCCGTTGTATCATTTCTGTCGCCGCAAAAAACCCATGCCAAAGGAAAAGAATGCGGGAGGAGGAGAGAGAGGAAAAAAGCTTTAATTAGGTCATCGGAGGAATACAAAAGACCCCTTTCAATGAATGAGGCCGGTGGTATTGTTTGCACTCTATGCGCCGCTGTGTGTGCATAAAGAAATTTAATGCTGCAGTATCGCCGCCTACATCTGCGGTCAACTCTGCAGACGCGGGGGCGTCGCGACGCGCCGGTGCATGGCAGGGGATCAAAGATAAGACGCTATCCCACGTCTAAAGCAAGCCGGGGACAAGATAGTGATGATGTTTAAAGAATGCTTTTAAACCGGAGAAGAATTAAAGTACCAGGGTTATATCAACCAAAGTACCAGAATCCTTTTCTGTTTCAATACTTTCGTTGTCGTGCGTAATATCCTTTATTGTATGGATCATTGTGAGCTGATGCTATCAACTGAAATAACTAAGGTCCAAAAGTATGAAATTTGTATAATCATAATTCATTGTGATAACCTTCTATATTCATCGATATAAAAGAAAGAAACAGTTTATAGAATCCACACAAATGTTTTATTCACCGACCCAGATTTCCCCAAATTACACTGACATTTTCAGTTTAAGCTTTCAAAACATGGGTCGGTGAATTACAGATTTTGTGTGGGTTCTGCGAAGTATCTCTTCCCTTGCGTAAAGAAGGCAAAATTTCACAAAGTGACGTCTGAAAGTAGGTATACCTATCTTCAAAGACTTTGGCTTCTTATTGCGTTTCCAAGCTTGATTGTAAGTTTAAAGTTCTGCATATGAAAGGCATTAAGCTCGGGTGGTCCATCGGAGATGTCACATCATGCTATCGTACACTTTTAGCTGGTTAATACTTCGTTTTTCCTCCCATACCTTCTCCGGAGAATGCCTACATCTCACACCTACACCAACATGTAAGTATTTCTCTCAGTTCTTGGTCTTTTCTAGTATAGGAGGGTTATTCTTTTTAAAATTAGGACCCTGCATGTCATTTTGGGGAAAGTAATTATTGAATGGAAGAAATTCACTAAAGAGTGTGAAACATTGTGCTTATGGCTTTTAGGGCATATCTACTTATTACGCCTCAATTGAGGAAAGGGGGGGAGGTCCCACAAAGTGTGGCTTGATGAATAATAGGAATTACAGCTAGCGTGATGCCGCGCGAAAGTTGGCCGAAGGTTTGAGCTACGAACTCGTCGGATAACAATCTAATAAGTTACTTCGATATCCAAACTCTTGGAGTGACCGATATTCAACCATCCATTCGGAAAAATTTAAAACTAGGAAGCAGCGGGCCGAAATCCATCGGAAAACATTTTGGTGGCGATGAGAACAAAAATTAAAAACTTGTCGTATATTCAAAAAATCACACATATGGTTAACACATTTCATCCCCGTCCTTTCCAATTTTGGATCTCCGGATCAGGAACACCCAAAATAGTGCCTCAGTGAGGAGTGCGAAAATTAAGAATCTGAAAGAATTGAAATCTGACACATTAGATCATTTGGAACGTGTGGAATATTGGAGAAAATGAAATAAGAAATAAGTGAAATGGCCGAGGAAAAAAAACATGGCATGGTAAAAATTCCAAAAGTAACTGAATGTGAGTGCTGAGAATGAGCTGCGAAATCTTTAATTGTAAATTGAGATGGTAGGATAACAATAGAAATCAGAAATTGAGGAAGTAGGTAGTATAGTTCTTCAAATAGTAATGGATGATTTGCTCATATAATCATAAAGGCAAATATTTAAACTAATCAAAACTCGCTTTATAACTACGTTCCACTCGAAAAAAGAGCTATATTAATTCTTCTTCAATAGCAGCATCACCATCACAAAAGTGGACAAACTGCGTAAGGAAATAATTTTTAAATTAGGGCACCACTCACCGAAGTATTTTAACGTTTCGGTGGTCGTATCACTTCCGTGTATGTGTGTGTGATATGTGCGTGTGTGCATGTATGTATGCATATATATGTTTGTAATTTTCGATACATATTATAGTTCTAAGCATAATTATAAAAGGTGGATTAAGCTCCTGTTTCATTTCTCTGAGATAAATTTGAAAAATCTGTGAGCCCTTTCCGAAAGTAGGAAGCTTTAATGCATTAATCAAAGGTAATTATCGCGCGACAATGCAAGATTCAGAAAAATAATTGATGAGATGCTGCTGTAAAAATATCCCTAAATTTAAATTTCGGAAACGAGATACCCGAGAACCAATCTATAGTCAAAAAAGAGACGTTCATCAAATCCAAGCAGGAATTAAGACTAATTACCGTCACCTGACGGTAATTATTCGCTTGACTGCAATGGATCGAGCAGATCTTATTAGTCCTTTCTTAGTGCTCCCACCCGAACGAATTTGACGTGAATAATGTCAAGGCTTAAGTGATGGATTAGGTGAAAATGGAATAACGCCATTCGTAAGAATTTCTCCAGGCGAAGAGGGCGATGACAAATGGTTATCTTCATCCTTGGCGCTGGAAAATTCCATAGGTACTCCTTGAGACGAGTGCTGGAAGCCTTCTTTTTATGTCCCACAATTGAGTCTACTAATTCGGTAGATAACGGGGCGAGGGTACTTCTTCTTTTTAACCAAACCGTCCGAAAATATAGGACCGATGCAGAGGACAGTTGGATTTTTCCAATTAGGCATACACACTTATTCTAACTCGTTTGAGGGGAAAACTGATAGTCCCTCAAGGAACCCCTATTTTAATTAAATCTCATGCTGTAGGAGACCCGAGCGATTAAAAGGACTTAATGCGTCCCTTCTGCAGTGGGCTCTATTTTCTTCAAGGCACACGTTTGAAATTAGTCGTACCGTCGCTGGCACATTCTTCGCTTTCAAACCCGAAGAGACAAACAGCTAAACCGTTCCGTCTCACTGCTCAAGAATTCTTCCCTTCGCGCTTCGTCTTTTCTTTGTCACTGATTACGGAATAGAAAAAAATAACTAAAGTTCTTCCGGAATTCGGTATTCCGTTGGGGAGGGTGAAGTATTCCACCAAATTCTATAAGGGGAATCAATGGTTTAGTACCTGGTCCTGGGGGCCATTATGGATATTTTTTATTTAGACTTCTTGATTGAGAAAGAGTTCAATTCTGTCAAATTTCCCTCCTCATACCTTTGAATCGAGGAGCAAATCAGTTTGTACGAAGATATGCGACAACAGTGGTCGATAAACTCTAGTCGTCAATGCATAATGGGACTCGTTTTCATATTTTTTGTTGAGTACACTTTTAAAAAATAGAATGCAGAAGGTTTACGTACAAGCGACTCTCTCCCGTGCGGTTTTTTCAACAGCAGATGCACATGAACCTTGACGTGTTTGCTTAGCAGATGAGATATCGAACTCAAGTACGCTTCAGTTTGAAGATGATCATTTCGGGTAGCTGAGGATTAAATATCGATTACCTTGATCATTGATTGATTGATATGAGAAATATTATTTATACCTTTTGTCAGTGGGAAGGAGGAAAAATATGAGTTGTACGATCGCAAAGAAAACGTAAAAATGAAAACGAAAAGTATGAAACTGGTTACTAAATTTATCAATGGGTTGTAATAATCTCTCAAATTCTCTAAACAAAAATATTTTTATCAAATAGTGAAGTCTGTTACCTTTTTTATTAAAGCTTTTTTATTACAATTTCTGCCCCTGTGTTCGAATTTTCATTAGTGGTGATCAAATTGGTATATTAAGAAGAGTTATAGTCTGGAACACATACTTTGTGTCATACATTTCCAGTGAATATAGATATATGTTTAGAAGGAATTAATGAATGATTGAGTGCTATTAATGGAGATAAAAGCAGATAAAATGCTATTAAAAATATAATGATAAACTAGGTGCATGTGCCGACAAGTAGTCACGGAAAGGAAGAAGTAGATAATTATTCTGACAAATTAGAGAAACGTTTTAAATAAGGATTTATTTCTGTAAGGACACACTTTATGATTATGGGTGATGAAAATGCATCAGTGCTTGAACTCACAATCAGAGATGAAAATACTGTGGAAGAGTTTGAAAGAAAAAAGAAGTGGTCATAGTGAGAAAGTAGTAGAATTAATTTTGACATAGTAAATGGTGTTAATAATGACTAACACCAGATTCAAGCACTATACTGGGGAAAACACCGGATAAAACAATGTAGCTTAAACTTTAGGTACCTATTCCAAGGGGAAGTAGGAAGTGGGATGCAAATTCTTTAACTGGAATTAAGATGAAGGATGGAGAAAGGGAGGAATTATGAATGGGAATGGGATGGGAATGAAGTAAAGAAAAATGGCACCGGTGGAGAATACGAGGAGAATGTGTAGATAATAATTAATTTATTTGAGATAACCCTAGGATTATCAAGGAAGTGAAGTGGAGAGTGAAATATGATGATAAAGGAGAAACATCAGGCACCGAGGCTCTGTAACAAGGAATGATTTTTTAATTTGAGGAAATCGTTTTTACAGCCCGTTCACGATAACCTGATCAACACTCAGTAGTCTAGTGCGCAGGTGGATTTAGTCAACCTCAAATGCGAGTAATTGGGAAGGTAACTTACTCGGAAGGGAGACATTCTCAAGCAAAAATTCTGAGGATAAAAAGAGTGATCGGAAGGGGTGAGTTTCCTCTATAGCTTATTTCCATCTGCTTCGTATGTGACTACGAAAAGCGCTCCCCTCGATGAGCGGCATTCTAAACTTAGACTCGCCCGAACCACAACGTCACTGCGGTTGACGTCTAGCTTACACTTAGTCCTCTAACTTTATCCCTCTCGTGCATTTCAATTTTCAATGCACCCATTTCAATTTTCCCATTCAATTTCCCATCGTCAGCGATTATGTTATTACGGTGAGCATCAACTATCCATGGAATAGACATTCAGAGTGGAAAGTTTTCCTTTTTCGATTATGAGTTACAGAAATATTTCCTCCTTTTTCTATATCGGCATCGCACTATGAAGAGTATGTGAACTGCTTCACTTGGATTACGCGTCGAATATGAATGGTATTATCTGAGTTAAAATTCTTTATTTGTGAATATCCAATCCAATTCAGAACACGTGGAAGGGTATTGATGATTGGCCGGTGCGGTTAATTAACGTTTATTTTGAAATCTGTGTCGCATGCTATATGGTAAACATACAGCTAACAGACAAATATCATTGAAAGAATCAAATAGTCCCCCTTATGCTCCGTAAGGAGGCACATCTATAAAACGAAATATCGTTAACCATCTTCAACCTTAAATTTCAGTCGTATGGGAGACTCCTCAGCAAGAAGCCATCCCCATTAGGTGAAATGTTACGGCGCCGAAGCTGAATTTGACGAAATTCACGACCTGCATGTGTGCTTTGCGTGCCTTCCCCCGCACCTACTTCAATGAGAAGGATGAATTTGGAAGGCGAGCATCGGATTCGACATTTCCTTCAAAGGAGCGGGCGGCCTTTCCTTGAAACCAAAATCGCTGGATCTGGATCCCGAAACCTCTCTGTTCGCGTGTCCCATGGGTACCCTCCCCGGCAGGATGCTCCTTTCTCGACTTGCTGTTTCACGATGCCGTTCACCGCTCGGTGAACCTGAAGTCATCCTGTGCCGCGGTAAGGAAGCACTTTGATCTTATATTTTTAGTCATGATTTTGTTACACCAATTCTTTGTGAAGGTAGAAGAGTCATTTAACCAATGGGTTTAAGAGTTTCTCCTGTTTCTGCCCCATTTGGCCAAGTAATACTCTCCTCAAGCTCCCCGTCTAAGAAAAAAACAATTATAAATCAATGCGGCCAATAAAAATTCTTTAAGAAAGCTTGCAGTTCACGAAATGTAGTGATATATTTACGCAGCAATCTAAAAAAGGGTCATTCAAATAAAATCCGAAATAACTTAAGTCTTGCTAGTCGTATGTGTATGCTCGTTTTGCCTTAGAAAATCTCGATCTCATTGATTATTTGGCGACTTGTAATCCCTTTTAAATCATTGGCCAACAGTGATATTTGAACTTCAAGTTGCAGTAGTAAAAAAATCCTCGTTATATCCTCCATATTTGGTATATGCGCCTGAAAAGTAAGAAAACTGACCATTAGTGTCAGGCAACGAAACTGGGCACAGATTCCATAACTCGTGTTAATTTTCATGTAGAAAGCACCGTCATGTTGCCAAAATTTGGACTCTAAATCACCTTTTACCTTGATCTCAGTCTAATATTAGCATCGTAGGAGTCTGTGACAATATTGAGTTCCGTAAAAATATTACAAAAATTAACTCCATTGCACTCGATTCCAGTTAATCGAAAATGTGTAGAATGGAGGCCCTGTTTTGATTATTCCGGTTCGCTAGACCGAGAGTTGTGGGTTCGGCATGTGCCCATTGCAAGGAACGCCCTGTGGCGGGTGCTGTCCGAATCACGCCGCCATATCTTCAACATCGTACGCTTGGCGAGCGTCCGCGGGCATTCGTCGCGCTCCCTTCCTTATTGGCGAAGCATCCGGAGGTTAAATGGTTGGGGTCGACAGGAAATTGGAAGTGCCCCTCCCATCACCCGCGTTTTAGAAGCTCTCGTGCCGGGTTAGTAAAACAGCTCTCTCATATTTTGAGATGATAATGATGCCATTATATTTTTGCTATGCCTCACTGAGAGAGAGGACGCGCCCCCCTAAGCTTGCCTCGACTTGCCTCGGATATTGAGCTCCGGGGGTGTGGGAAAGAAAAGGAAAGAGAGGTCCTGGAAATTCGGGAATTCAGGAAAGGAATTTCATTGTCATGCCATTTTGGAGCAAGCAGAGCATCATCATCAGTCGAGTGGGTAGGACTCGAACTCCTAGCTTAAAGTGAAGGCAAAATGTGCGGAGTACAAGCCAGAAGAACTTGGGGACATTTAATAAGGCACATTCATTTATTTACGTTTAAAGTGAAAAAGCGTCGATTAATATCAAATTTTGAAGTTTATAGGTACATGAAGGGAAGATCAGCGTTAGTGTAGAAATACGACATTAGTTGCTCGTATATCTATCAGTATCGGAGGGAAAATTTAATGGACGGTCAGAGAATGGAGTGTGAAATGATATGTTAAAAGAAAAAAAATATTCCGGGTATCCCATTTTCCACATAGAAATCTCTGGCTCTACTTTTTTCTGTTTAA
This sequence comes from Calopteryx splendens, assembly GCA_002093875.1. Lineage (NCBI taxonomy): Eukaryota > Metazoa > Arthropoda > Insecta > Odonata > Calopterygidae > Calopteryx > Calopteryx splendens. The sequence continues at coordinate 581,814 of LYUA01000143.1, forward strand.
ATGGTCACACTAGTATTAAAAGAACAAACTCAGGTCGTCGACAGTGGTCGTCAGATAATATCGTTTTTAATCACTAGATTACACATGAGAAACAAAAAATTCCCTAGTGACTGTAAACTTGAACGCTAAAATTGTGGGGAAGCATAAAGTTTGTTCTTTTAACATTGGATCTTTTCTACTTGAACTGTCCTTTCTTCATTTTAAACAAGCTAGTATTCTAATTTAAATTAAGTAAAATGTCTGATAGCGACGATTTTTATCTTCAATAGGGGGAAACAAATTACTATATTGATTCTCATAAGAAAAAAAGATTAGTTCCAAAACAAAATAGTGGCAAAACTCTTGAATTAAAAGACTATTTCCAATCATCCAAAAATCCAGTTTTAAACTTGGTTAATTAAAAAAAGATTGATAAATCACCTTAATCCAAAAATAAAATCGCCTCCGCATTATTTAGTATAACTTCATATAAATTGTTTAACGAGAATTAAGACTCTTAAAAAACGTAATTCTCGTTATGCCTGTTTAAATTCATGCTCATATGGTTATCCTTTCTTATTTTTGGGACATAATGTTGCGCTTCTATCCGCATGATTGTGATTTTTTGCTGTATTTGTCATTTCCTAAAGTATGCCTTTGCGATACCTTTATTGCTAGGCCATTATTCAGAAACGTGCAGTGAATGAAGGGGAGGTAATAGAGAATGAAAAGTGTGAAATCGGACTGCGTTAATGCACCTAATGGCTTTGTAGGGGATTTGTATGGGCATCAACTCCCGTTCCATCCATTTGCGAGTATATTACGTGGTTGGTTACACGTTCTCCATTTTCCATGCCCTTCTCTAGAGCCTTTATATCAGATTAAGTGGACGGACAGCAGTACCTTTCATCACAGCCCTAATACGAAAAACAAGAAAATACTGGCACTATCATCAGTTTTAATTAAATCGCCGTGCGCTTTTCGGTGTTTGAGTGCGAAATGGCTCGAATACAAAAATCCAGTTTCCAAATTCTAATTTGGCTCCCTACAACATCAACTTTGTAATTCGGCGAAACGAACCAGAAAAGCAGTAACCAGTCGGAGAGCTTCCTGAAAATACCTGGAAAAATTAATTATTCCATTAAGATTCGTTAATTGGAAAACAGAGGCTTCACTCTTGTTTTTCGTGTTTATTTTTTAGAGATTAGTTGTGAGACACCCATACGGCTAAATAGTATTCCACATTGTTAGTACGTTTGTAGTTTCCTTTATCACCAGGAAAGTGTGCAGAATACAGTTTTTCGTAAATCTTGTAGCCATGCTGAATATAAAGACGTGCAAATTTTCCACAAATAAAGTTTTTATTACTACC
>LYUA01000143.1:607976-620549 GCA_002093875.1 Calopteryx splendens
AATAAATAACACATGTATAATGATTGAACGGCACAAATTCAGATGAAAAACACAGATATAATGAAAAGGACACACATTTTTGACGGAAGCTTTCGGCTGCTTCTTGCAGCCTTCGCCGACCATACAAGACACTATTCTTCTACGGCCGGCGAAGGCTCCAAGAAGCAGCCGAAAGCTTTCGTCAAAAATGTGAGTGTCCTTTCCAGTGTGACTGCGTTTTTCGTGTGAATTTGTGCCGTCCAATCATTATATACATTGCTCTTCTGAGTTCTCTACACATCGTTGATTATTTTTACTGTAATATTACAGCTGAAATGCCTTTCGCCAGTGTTTTGTAACGCATCTCTTCTTTTCCCGCAGGCAATGTAGGCAACCTGGATCGAGTCAGTGGAGTATTCACATGTAGAGATAATCATAAACATAAGTTATTTATAACTGCTAATATTTAGCATGAACTATGATGAGACATAACAATATGGGGCATCATGGATGATTTTGCGGACGAATGTGGATCAAGTATTCGCTTCTAAAATTTTTATTAGTAAGTACATTTTTTTATTTTTAGCGGTAAAATTGATGCACAGAAAAACGGCATCACGTTTGAAAATATTTGCTTCACTTGATGCATCGCATCCCCAATTAATTGAACCTTTACATAAAGACCACGTTTGAAGTTTTTTAGCAGGTTCTCCGCACGAGCGAGAAAAAAGTAGATACATGATCGCGAATCTGCACGAACTCATTGCCATCCCTTCTCCCAATCGTCTGTCTCCTCTTTGACACCAGGTTGATCAATTTATTTGCAAAGCATCCGGATCGATTCGGCGTTAGGGCGTTTGAATCGGAAGAGTACGCTCGGAGAATTTATGCTCTACCGAGGGGGACGGCGAGGATCTTCGGTGGATTCGAAATGATTAAATCGCTGCGACCTCATTTTTTTTCGATTCAGGAGCTTGCGCCTTCCCCCCGTCGTATTTTCTGAACGTAGTAAGGGGGCTTCGGTTCAGTGAATTTAGTCTCTTCCTTACCTTTTGTACCCTCATTTGATGCATTCTCAGATGAAACTGTCGATTTTGTCTCTAATTAGTGACACGCTCTTGTAGGTCATCGCTCTCCTGCTAATCATGGCCTCCATTTGAACTGCGCATTGAGACGACCCAAGTCGGAGTTCTTTGGGCTTGGAGAATTATTCCGATCAGATTCTTTGGCATAGATGCCCATGAAAATGTAATCATTATTCTCATGAAATGATACTTTTGAGAAATAGGTTTTCAATTACCCATGAACCATTTCAATTACCCATGCCGCTATATTTAGAATAAAGTTAAAAATTTCATCCTAATATTATAAATGTAGTTTGCTTTGAACTTACCCTTTTACTTCTTGTACTATCATTAATATGCCAAGATTCGCAAAGAATAACAATAACTCTGCCACCACTTGTCTTTATGTGTATTACACAAAGTGACATTTTTCATTTTCGTTCCGCTTCCGTCTTCGGCTGTTTCAAACTACTTCAAAGTTAGACTACATGAAAAGTAAGAATGGATATTTGTCAAAGAATCGATATCTAAGAGGGGTCAAAGTCGATTCAGTACCAGAAACGTTAGTAGCGTGGGTTATTAAGTTTCGAGTTCAATTCAAAATGCTTCCATTGTGAGGTCATTTTTATTATAATAGGCAAAAATATAGCAGCTAAAATGTTCACCCCAGAAGTGATGCATGGAACGTGATATATAATATTTTTATTGAAATTCAAATTAATCGTTTATTGCCAAAAATTCCGATTCGAAAGTTAAGCTTATTTATACGATTTCGAATTATTTAGTTTTTGCAGATTAATTCTTTTATGGAAAATACTTGGAACCTCTCGAAACCTTAATTCGTTGCCTGCAACCATAACCTTCAAACCCGTCTTTTGCTGCAGGCTCCAGGCACCTCTTCCCCAGCTCTCCTCTTCATGTCACAATATCGTCTACCTCATTTGAGATTATTCCTCATTTTCATAATCTGTGCTAAATGTTACTAAATCTGAATTCGTAAACAAAATAATTTCGTAAATCGATTCATGCATCGATTCATTGATCGATCGATGGCGATCCGATTTCGGCGCGGTTTTTAATTACACCCAGGATTTAAAAATATTTTCCATCCTGTATTTGTACAGCGAAATCTATCATTATTTTAAGAACATCCAGCCAAACGAGTTGTAATGTTCAATGATTTGTTTTACTTGTCGGCTCCCTTGAAGATTTGATAAAATCTTGTCATTTCAGCTAAAGACTATGTGGCTAACGAGAAATTGAAATTCTGTTCCGCCCCTGATTCAGGCCCTTGGAAAACCTCATGAAAAACGCAGGTATTCAGGAATCCAATTGCGGCAAGGGCAAACCATTCGCGACCGGTACCGAAAAGGAGGAAATAAAACTGGCCATACAAATCCGTAAGTCGCCCGCTTCATCTGCATCACTAAAATATTGCTTTTATAAGCGGAGCCGGTGGACGAATAAAGGGGCCCGGGGCAAGTTTTTCCCTCGTATGAATTCAGATATTTACTTTTTGGGGTCATAGGTCATCTTGAGGACTGAAATGTTATTCTTTTGAGTCCATACACGCAACCGGTTGACGTTTTCTTATAAAAAGGTTAACCGCCTCGCGGCCCTAAGAGAGTCCTTGCTGGGATTCAGTGGAGCACGTCTCAAGCTAAACATAGGCGAAGGAGGTCGCGTCGGACATACCTCTGCGCGGGTAAAAGGTCACGCGGAGAATCCCCAAGGGAGCCAATTTTCCGATATTCTCACCGCGTGTCCCCTGATTCCGAAGACTGCAGAGAGACTACCGACGTGATAGTGCTAATCAACCCGATGAATAGCAAAAATATTGGAAAATTATTAAATTGTAATTAATAAATTACTAGAAAATGGAAATACCAGAAAGTGACTCCCGGAACAAAATTACAAGTATCCTCTTACCATACAAATTTATCCTGCTACTGATTTAAAACGTATAGAATATTATAGCTTGATTCATTTTTAACTGGTGATAGGAAAAACGAAAAATAGTCCTGAATTGTACCTTTTAATCTCTCTTTGTGAAAGCCAACATTTACGGTTAAAGATGTCGGTAATCAAAATGGAACTGGTTATCGAACTCTTCGCATTATCCGATTCTTCAACCAAGTTGAAAGAAAATGTTACCTTTCAGATGTATGATAAGATAGCCAACACATAACTTTATTTGTGCACGAATAGATTTGTCTTTTTTTTGTTTCTTTCAAGTATGTGATTTTTTAAGGCAGCCTTTGAAAACGATTATTGGCTTTCGGTGAGCTGTTTTCTCCATTAGACGTGCTTACTAAGAATTACAGGCGGGCAATTCCTGCGGAGAGTAATGAACGTCGCCTGAAAAAAATCAAGGTTTCACGGTACTTAGTAATGGTCCTCCCAGATGCACCCAGAATCACACCCATATGTTATCGGTTGGCGACGGGCACCGACGTGGGTGATTCACAAGGGAGAACCCCGTGGCATGCCGCGTTCTTTTGACTCGGGACGCTTGATTTAATTTCAATCCCTGTCGGCGCAGAAAAAAAAGGAGAGCTTCCACTCCACCCTCTCGTTACCTGAAGGATATTCCACGTAATTCCAAATGCGTCCGGATTGCGGCGGAGGGAGTGCGAAGGGGGGTTTCCGAGCGTGGGAGGGAAGGATCCCTCCCGCGAGGAGTTATCGCTCCCTGGGTCCGCGGGCGGCGAAATCTGTTTAATATGCGCGCCCGGCCCTCTCCCTGGCGAGCGCTCGGAAATGCGCGCGTTCGGAATAGTTGTTGTTGTTGCTGGCTTCGGGGCGGGATGATTTCGGAATGCACGTTTGGTGCACGCGGTGTTAGGGGAGCAGGCGGTGGCGGTTGATGATTGGATCTCCTCCTCCTCCATTCCCTCAGTTTTCTCCTCGGTTTTCCGCCCGGTTCGGGTGCCACGGTGCTCGTTCCCTGCGCCTCAGGGTCCTCCCGCGAATTTGCCAGGGCTAATCGCCCGTGACGACACGTGCTGAAGGCCTGAGAATAAAGGAATGTCTCTATTTAGTTATCGCTGTGTACGAGCGAAGCGTTGGAACAACCGTGAATGTTTCCACGGGCTTTTCCTTTCCATCTCGTCTTGATTTCTGCAAAGGCGAGGCTATTTCGGATGTGTTTTTAGGAGCATGTTCAGTGTTGCAGCCTTTCCTTTCGTCCCCTGTGCTACATTTTCAAGAAAATTAATGATCTCTGGCGTTACTCGGTGAACCGTTTCACAGAGAAAAATCAACTTGTTTTCCAAAATATAAAATTATTAGGTGCGACCAGGGTTTCGTCGTATTACTACTTACCAGATGCCGTATATCATCAGGTAATCCAATGATGTTTTAACGTGGTAAAATCCAAATCGTGTCTATTAATTTTTTTAATGGAAAACAAACTGCTCTCTCATTGCTATCTTCTACATTTTGACGGTGTACATTATAAGTGAGAGCGCATATTTTTTCTTTTATTATTCACTGATGAATAGTCAGGCGCCTGGTTTTTATTTGGGGTGTATTTAACTCTGTCGTAATGTTACACTCCTATATCTGTTAAAATTGGAAAATTTCTTAACTAGTTTATTATTTTGATGCCGTTTTCAACCATACTAAAAATATTCCAATGCTTGCAAAAAAAGTGAAAGATCTCGAATGATTATACCAAAAAAAGTATATCATAGAGCAGTTGATCCTAAACCTTTGTTTATTTTTGTTAGACCACTGGACAGATAGGAATATATAGGTCAGACGCCGGTTAAGTGGCGGCCAGACTCGAACCGTGAAGGGGAAATTTCGGATCGGCAAAATATCTTAGTTCAGCCTTAAAACACCGAGAGCTCAAGTACGGTAACAGCACGCCAGGGGTTTCAGTGATGTCAGGCAGGTCGTTGGAAGTATTATATCCCGTGAAATTTCTAGAAAAAATACCGTTTTTGCATTCTCGGAAGGATTTTTACGAACGTATAGGTATAATCGGGCAGCTCTTCAGAACTAGGAAAGCCTATCCGTAGAAAAAAAATAGTATTGACCCCAACGTTTTGAGATTATTTCACGCCTTTTATTGAAGCACATAAATGTAGTGAACCATTTAAAGCGCGGATTCTAAATTAAGCGGAAACATGAATCCTGGAAATATAGGAATAGCAATTAATATCCATCACGTTTTTTTAACTATTCCCCTCTGAAAAGCTTAACTTGCGAGATACGGATGGAAAGCATTTAGCATGTACGTATTTTTTATTTTGTATTTGAATTTCTGGGAGACAAATTAGAAAATATGTGCTTTAATTTGGGGATTAATTTGTTTACCCTAGCACCACTTTCGGAAATTTTTCTTTGTAATCAATTTTTTGATTCGCGGGTTTTTAAAGGAAAATTATTTAATGGATATCGATTTAGTGATGCTTGTATATTTCTTATTTTTCCTAGATTTAGTGATGCTTGATTATTTCTTATTTATCCTAGGCTAAATTCTGTGCCTGTCTAATTGAGAAGGGTCATTTTGTTTCCCCAGAAATATCACGTGGGGCCGTGGGATTCTGAATTTCACAGTTTTACGATAATATTTCGCAAAACGTGCGAGGATATATGGAATAAGTTTTTGTGAAAAAAGCTATATCTGGAGCACTAAAAATAAGATAATGCAATAAAGTTGTTTTTTTTACAGAGCGTTAGTGCTTCCTTGAATACCATGAGCACTGGTTAGGAAACAGTTCCCTAGTGGGTGGAAAAAAACTATATGTACTGGGAGTGGTGACAATATTGTAGCCCTAATTTACTCAAATTGAGTTAATCCATGAAAGTATAGAATTATAAGAATAAGCTGCATTCAGAATGCATAGGGGACATTTAAAATTGAATCGTAAATTTTACCAGGAGATGGATCAGCTCCTTTGGGTAATATTTTTTACGAACACGAATAACTCAAATATAGATTAATTTTAGAAGAGTTTTAAGATTGGAGCATGAATAATTACAATAATACGATGAAACTTGGAGTATATTGTATGATTTATTTTGATACAACTGAAATGAAATAACTTGTCAAAGCACCTAAAAAGTAAATGGTAAAATTTACATTTCGATAAAGTATCTGTATATAAAGGTGCTCAAGCGATATTATCCTTCTTTTTCGATCGAAAAAAATTAGAAACGTAAATTAACCATTGCTGACATAATCCGTAATCATATCTTGCTGGTACTGGAAATCGATAGTGAATTGGGCTCGATAGGGTCACCATATTACTTAACCATTTCGTAAAAGGACTACTACACCACCAGCTCCACAGGCTGCTTGCTTGAGTTCAATCAATAAATTATAAATTTCTGAGTTACGAGCTCCTTGAAATTGCATTCGATGATTATACATTGGATTTTATATTCAATTTGGTATTCCAAACAATTAAAACCTCTTTCATAAGTGATCTGGAAAGTTATTTATTGCTTGTATAAATCAATAAACTTATATTCAGAACATATGGAAATGATTAAAATGAAATTGAATTTAATAGTAACTGAATATTTATTATTCTAAAATTAAATTAAGTCCATTCGTAATTTCAGTTTATGTTCAGTATTTAAATAATAATAAAAGCATTACATTTTCGAAATCACTCTCAAATGGTGCAGTAATTAACAAAACAGTTCTGAGAAATAAGGAATTTTAACAATGAAAATTATTGGCATAGGATTGATTCCAAATGAGCATTTTAAGTAGGTAACAAAACTTGATAAAGTAAATTAAAGCAAGTTTTATCCTTCTAGCCTCTTATGCTGCCATTTGAGTGAAATTATTTGAATTTCTAATCTACCTACGGCTGATATCATTTCTTGCAGTGTACAAGAGTAATTCAAAGATCCCGCAGCATTTTTGTCTTAAAACCACAGCGCTATAAAATAAAATAAATAATCAGTGAAATGAACAGCGTAATTAGTTTTTCCATATAAAATTTTATTTTATATGACCTAGGTTCCGTGAAAGAGCAAAATCATTTAATGTTTATATTATCCTGTGTCGAAACCTAAGTCGAGTATGATATATTTTTGGTGAAAAAAGTTAGTTACGCTTTTCATTTCACTATGAGGCAGTGCACAAGGTTTTATCGGATACATTTCCATCTCATCGACTGACCGGGTAGGTTTATGTTAAAAATTCCATTCAGTGGGATGACAGAACGTGCATTTTTGGTCTGAAGTGCTTCTGCATACATATGCGGAAATTTCCGTCCGCATATTTGGTATAAATTATTCTATGAATGGAATCAGTGAGTTGATGTGGAGTTGAGGTAAACTATTTGAGATAAAAGTCAGAAATATTTTCAAAAATGAACCAATTACAATAAGGATTCCTGCACCACCCCACTAAACTCGTAGTGATAGTTGCGGCTTCAGAATGCCTCATGAATAAACGGCTTTATCATGGGCGAGAAAATTAATTAGAACTCTGATAACGGACTTTTTTCCTACGAGGCCAGCCAGTGATGGAAGGAAGGAAGTAATCTAGGAAGCAATACTAGTTTTCTCTTAAAATGAGAATAGTTAGGAGGAATTGATTTCTATAGTGTTGCTTTCCAGTGTCATTTAAAAAGCTCAAAGCCTACTCACGCATTATGATGTTCATTATTAGTCGCAAATGTCCCATGGAAGTTGGGAAGCGTATCTGGATCCTACGGTTCTCCAAAAATCGTCCTGTTGAAAAATTTTAATCCTTGTTTTTTAAAAAAAAGTCACTTTTCCGAATTCTTCTCTTGGTTTTATCAGGATTTTTTCTTCGTTGCAACATTAAACGTAAAACTAAGAGCGAAACTCCACTGTTTTTATTATTTCACTCGCTTGTCATGCAGAATGATATAAATATCAACGTCACTTTTCTCGTGGAATTAATTGTTCAGAGACTCTTCTGCCTTGAGGTACCTAGTATCACATCTCGGGGTCGTCTTATACCCTTGAGACCCAACCGCACGGAGCCCCTTAAATCCCTCTGGATCCGCTTTTCTTGAGAAAAAATCAATCCCTCTTTCATAACCGGCTACCCATGGAATTTCATCCCTGGGGGACCCGTCGTGACTGGACCACCCACTGGCCGCTTTAGCTCTTGATCATCCCCAGACTTGTAACTTTTATTTCCCAGAATCCCTCAGCCTCCCCAAGGTACCCTTCCTCTCAGCCCAGATCGCCTTTTCTGTTGTATACCATAGTTTTCCGTGTAGGAATTTCTCAGGAAAACATTCTTTATGAGGGATCCCTGAATGTATTTAACGCGGGTTCCGTTTTTTTTCCGTTTCCGATTCGGAACAAAACATTTCACGGTGCCAAAAGAAATCCTGTTCCAAAGCTACGCTAGGTGTACTATCCATAAACGTATTTTCGTCATTTCCTAAATTCTACGGTCAAATAGGTAAGCGTATCGAAGACCCTATCGTACTGATAAATCTTCATTTGGTGTAGAACAAAGTATTTAAAAAAAATGAAAAATTAAGCACAGTATTATTTAATATTTATGCTGGAACGTGTACTAAATAATTCAGCCGTGCTTTTCATCGATTCAAAGTTATTTTTCATGTTTTATGCATATTGAATGAAGAATATTTACTTTTAATTTTGGTGTCAGATAATGCACGAAAAACTATATCTTCCATTATTTGCGTTAATTTACATGAAGTATAATAGCACCCCCAGCATCACCTTAGCAACACACTGTATTGAATGCGAAACGCAAATTGCTATTAAAAACGTCAAGAATTTAGGCGAAAAATTCGAACCGTTTAAGAAATTCTTTTAATATTTTGTTCGGTCGCTGTACGAATAAAAATATTAATTTGGTTTTCATATTTTAAAGTCAAATAACTCACGCTTTTCTAATAGCGCACTCGAACCCTGGTCGTGTATTAAAGGCACCTCTTACAGTGGGCGAATTTCAAACCGAGCTCTTTATTCGGGAGTTACGGCTTGTCCCAGGAGAGAGCTCCCTCACCTCTCAGAGATATGCCCTTGAACTCTTGCGCTTGCGAGTTTTTCTTCCTCGGCAACTCTTCCCAAGGGAATCCTCACAGCTATAAGGTCATTATTTACAATAATACCTTTCCTCTTTTAGTGGTCTCCATTTTCTTTTAACGTCTTCCCCACAGTCAGGATACCAACGGACCATTTGCGCCCCGATCGTGGTACCCTTTATCTCGTTTTCCCAGTAGGTCATGCTTTAAAGATTTCCTCTAGCCTAAAACACATTTTTTTTGTTAATCGCGATCAGTTATGACTGGCGTGCTATTGTAGTAGGCAGAACGTCCGGCTTGGCTGATTGTCAGAAGGGTTAAAAATCTCGGGTGATTTCTGTGCACGACCCAATTGAAAGTCCAAGCGATGTTTTTGTTTACGAGATCTACATTTACATCTTACCTTGTGTGTCACTACAAGGGTGTGTGGCAAGGGGAGATCATGTATAATAACTTCGTGGGACACGGCGGGTGCCTTAGGGAAATGAGCGACCCCCCCTACCGTGATTGTAAATTATCGTATTCACAGACTATAAGGCAAGGTGTGAGGTAAGCTCAACTCTCTCCTATCCAAACCAACACTCTGATGGTGTTACTTAAAGTTACAGTACGATTCCAAAGGGTGACAATTTAATGAATTCTTGGAAGTTAATCCAACATGTTAAAGAGCGTGGTCTGTAAAAAATGTAGAACTTCAGCTCCATCATCTGCGCCGTACAATTTCAGTATTTACCTACTTCTGAATAAAGTTCTCAATTTAGGTTTTTGAATAAGTTCTGCATGGTTATACGCCCCCCAAATATAGCTTTTCTATCTCAGAGGTTTTTTATTTACAATACCTATAATTTATTATGTCCAGTTGCGGCCAAAGGCAAATTATTTACATCACTTTTATTTTTGGACTAGGACAAGTTATATAGATGTAGAAAAAATTCTTGTTGTAAATTATTTTATTTTTAGCATTGGACTGGCGTTTCCATTAATATCTGACATTATCTGATGCAGCTATCTAACATTCTCTCATGCAGCTATCTGATGCAGCTAACTGACATTATCTGATCCCATCTACTTGGGTATACTTAAATTCTAAATTTAAAGAAGTACTGTATGTAGTTTCTCGTATATGCATCGAAATTTTATTTAAATTAGTCTTGAAGTTGCTAAAAATCATCTCCGGAAATTTTTTGGCGTTTTTGGAAATATGAGCTACATTTATTTTGACTTTCCAAGTATGTTTCTTTCGATGTAGGATTTCCAATATCCAAAGGGGTCATCTCAATTTCGGAGGTTGTATTTTTTCTGTCGGTATTTTATTAGTTTTTTCCAAGTATCCGCAAATTCTTTTTGTATTCACTGAGTGGAAACTATAATGAAACTACAATTCCTCCAGGCAGAGGTTACCTCCTGTCGTCTCCATGCTATTTACCTATGGTCTCAAGCAGTAGTGGGGTTTTATTGGCTTTTTCTTTCTTTGACGTAAACCGTTAACGCTGCTCTGAGTGTGCGAATTAATTATATATATATAGACGCATAATTATTTCAATTCTAGGTTTCTGTTCTAACCTTACTAGTAAAATGAGTGTTTGCAATTTCCTACACCTGAAGCTGTCATTGAAGCTACACACATTCGCTTTGAAGTGGCCTAATTTTTGTCATTTTTTGCTATCATATTTTATTTATGAGATCGCTTTTTCTGCCCACTTGATTGAGGGAGCAGCAAAATTCAATCCCTGTTCCCAAAGAAATGCGATATTTCTGCGGAAAATCCAATTCCACAGTGCCTTTCATATTCTCACAAGCAAGAAAAGACTTAGGGAAACCTGCATTGGATATTTCCGATTGCATTTCCATTACGTTTGAAATTATCGACGCTATGGAATCATGAAGAGAGTGGGAGAATTTGGGTAAATTATACGTCTATCCCAAGGATTACACCATTTTATTTGTTTATTTCGGGTAAAAAAATTTATTGCTTAAGGATCGAAAAAAAATGTATTTGTGTTATTTGGGTTCACGCTTTTAAGCAGTTTTATATCACTAGGTATATAATAAAATTACATATCGCCTGAAATCGTAGGTTAATTACATGAACTAGTGACTGAGATGAATTGCCGCTGGGTTGTAATTATGTGATTCTCGACGAAAAAATAACTGTCCTCGATGTAATTTATATTGCTTGAAAATACTTCTGTGGTGACTGATTAATTTCGGCACCTGATTGCACTATTATTATTGTAAAATACTTTCAGAAGTAAATCATTGCCAAATTATATAAAAAATTTGGCGAAAATTCTAAATATGTGGCCGCTGCACGCAATGGAATAATTAATTATGACCTTTTTTTATACTATGAGTGACTATGTTGGTATCACTGAAGTGCACGCCGGTTGGTGGCACTGAAGGAAGACGGATTTTCGAAGATAGTATTTATGTTTTGAGGGTGTAAGAGCTATTTTACGGTGTACGCACAATGTACCATGCTAGTCCTAATAAATATATAACTGACCGTGAAGCCAAGCTATCATTTAATAGCCTAGTCCTAAAGCACAACAGGGTGTCAAAAGTGAAGTACTCGTGTGATTATCAGTTTACGACACGAAATATTTTCGGTGATCGGGATCGGGATCGGTGATCGAACAAGTAAACGACATTATGTCGGAAAAAAAGACGGAAATAGTGATACCAACCTAGTCCCGCAAAACAACGTCAACGATTTATTCTCTGTTACATTTAAGGGCGTGGTTGTTCTGTAGTTCTAGCGTTGGGATACAAACCGGAGGGCCCGGATTCCACTCGATGTGACTTCTCTGAAGGTCTCCCAAGTGTACCATTATTCGGGTACCAGGTCACCCTGGGAAACCGCAGATGTCACAAGGAAAGGAACTTGCCCCCTACCTTGATGCGTGAATGTTAACGCCATTGGGCTTAGTATTATCTGACCTCTGCCCTTTCTTATCAAACCAAAATTCATGCTGATCACTGTCATTTTTCTATTATATTTATGTTAGTCATTAGGGAAGTGAGCGCGACAGGTGGATGGATACAAAATAAATGATTTCGGTGGTGCATTCAGTATCTACATTTGAAGATGTGTTAGTAGCCGAAATCATCGTCTCCTACGCTTGTTCTACATCGTCGGGCGGCGAATCGAGAGCATCCAGGCAAACTATTGAGAGTATATACTTTTTTAAAATTCTTATTTAAAATCCGAAGTTGGTTTAGGTACTTCCATTTCTGAATGATTCGGTTACCTGCATGCACCAGCTTTCGGATTACAACTTAATTATTTTGTTTGTATGTGTCTAATTTTGTTAACATTTTCATTGTATGTTATACCTAGGGTCTTTACTCTATGGTTATACCCTTGCTCGCTCAATCTCGACAAGACGTAACGTAGTAGAAAGAAACTCCATAAAGAGTAAATCAGGTAAATAGAGAAGAGAATTATCTAACTTTAAGAAATTTATTGATAACTTTTGTTCTTCTCTTTTCTTTTTTCTTGAATAACTGTTCTAATGACGTGT
>LYUA01000143.1:643060-656736 GCA_002093875.1 Calopteryx splendens
CCTGATGGGCACAGTTTCCCAGGGAAGAGCGAGGTTTACAGAGGGATAGAATGCATCAAAGGAGAATGAAAAAAGGTCGAAGAGAAGGTATATGTGGTCAAGTAGATGAGTAAGTGATGTAAGCTGATCGGAAAACTGAGTAATAATCTTATTCTCATGCGTTACGCGCTCTCTTTTGATCATTTTCGCTTACCGACGTCACTATTCTTCCTAGTTTTACTCTAGGTCCATCTTTAAGCGTGGACCAGAAATTGGCCAAAATTGGGATCCAACAAATATTGGTTTCCGTTTCGTATCTGAGTTGTGATGATATATTATGTGAAACTCGGAATATTCGTTTGGATCCATCGGTGAAATTTTTGTGTAATTCCCCGTGGGCTCTTGAATTTAATTTGATCAAAAATAAAAGGCCATCTTATCGACCAAGTTTCCATGTAACAAACATCAAATTATGACTCGGATGCGGAAGTCCATTGAACTCTTATGAGAATCTTTCAATAAGTTGTATGAGAAACAATTTAGGGGGAAATCTGTTTTTTCCTTTTATTAAAATTCAACCACCAATTAAAAGGGAAACATAAAGGCGTCATTTTCAATTAAAAAAAGAGTGCTGCGGCGCGGACGAGATGAGAATGGACGAAAATACTACATCAATATAAATAGGAACCAGAGCAAGGATACATCGAAGTGCGTATCCTTGATTTTAAAACAGCAAAGATGAGAAACTTCGCAAGAAGCCCTTCCAAGAGTGTCGTATGCGATTTTCTCCGAGTTTGTGAAATGGTGCTGCAAAATTGTAAACGAGTCAGATCGGAATTTTCACTGACAAAATGTTGCTTGGAATCTTGTCTCGTGTGTCGCGGACTCTTAAACGACCATAAATTAAGGTTAATTTCCCGTTGCTTAATTTTGAAAGTGCGCGGATCGTTTCGAAAAACTCACTACATGGGGTGGTGGCGCCGTGCGGCGTTCCTATTTAAGGCCTAAATGTTGACACCAGCGATGGGTTTCGGTAGGCACGCTCTCCCTTCCGGGGGGGGACGGGGCGGCAGCGGCAGTGTCCCTGATGCACGAAGGCCAGGGCGTAGCCAACCAACTGGGACGAGCGACTGCTTTGCATCAATCAAGCCGCGAGTCCGGAGCCGCATTTATTTAACCGTAAACCGATGACATTTATACCCCACCCCTGCTCCCAATGAATTGCAACGATCGATGAGTGATTACGCGAGGCTGGACAGGAATCGGGAACAATTGTTCCCGGTGGTTTCGCAGTTTAGCGTTTTGTAATGGACGCGATCGTATTTCTTGAGCTCGGTTCACCCAATCGCATTATCTGGCGATCGTAAGTTTACTGCCGCGACTGAAGGTTTAAAGTTAATGTGATTTTTAGAAGATAGTATGGAGTGTTCATACGAACTGCTGCTGCATAAAGCTGGCACTCATATTAGTTGCACCTTTTTTTTGCATCTGAGCGCGGCGGATGCTGAATGTACTAACCAAGAAAAATAAATCACAATGAATAATTCGATTTAAAATTTACGATCACCCAAGTGGAATTTCTGATGCCATTTAAAATATTGTACGGACGTGTAAGAAAGACGTAACCGGATCTAGTATCATAGTGGCCATCCATGGCGATAGAATGTATAGCAATATTAAAATTAAGAAACAATCCAACGCAACCTACGCCCCCCGTCACCAAAAATGTCAAAATATCTTTATACTGCATCGATAAATATATTCGGTGCCTAAAAATATAAATGTGGTAATTAAGCAAGAGTACCGCACAATCACCGCGCTAACTTTAAGATGACTGTGCGTGCTTCTAAATGGAGAATATGATCTTGGTGAAAAAATCGGTCCAATTTCTTTCGTGCATAGCTTGTTCCGCATTAGTTGGGAGTACTAGCTGGTTCGTTCACTCTGTACAAAATATTCCATTTCACCCTTTACCCTTCGCACAGTCGATTTGATATTGTGGACTGGACTTTCGGAGAAAATTAAGAAAAATTTGGCTCGTGCAATGTATAGACTAAGGGAACCCTCTTAGGGGCTCTAATTTTATTGATATCCTCTTTGATAGTCGATATCGACGACGGCTGAAATGAGTATGTATTTGTATGGAGTACCCATCATCCCAGTGGCCATCCGAGTGAATTAAAGACTATGTAGATCAGTTTTTTCGGAACGGAAGTTACTCAATTTTTGCGCGATTTGTCCTTATTTATCATTTCATTAAGTTCGACACTTGGGAACGTTGAAAAAATGATGACCGGTGCTGACGATTGCTGAAATAGTAGAAAGCGACCCCCTCGTCCGAGTAGGCGTGATTTGCTTTCCCAGCCGATCTGATATTCGATTTATCGATCGATCAGTTACGGGTCAAGTCCTGTGCGTATCTAGGACTTCATCACTCTCCCTCTGTCGCCCACCTCTGTCCCTTTTAACTTTACACCCCCCCCTCCTCCACCATCGCTCCCGTCATCACCCTCCCGCCGCGGTCAAAGGCGCCGCTTCTCAAAGCGCCAATAGTGTCTCTGTTTCCGCTGCGTGATGAAAAACCTCATGATTGCGCCACCATCGCGTTAGGTATATCGACGTACCACGCCTACCGTGGCCAAATATTTGTGCTGACCTTATGACTGACTCCCTGAAGCGTTTTTTTTGGTTCCTGCTGGACGTTATTCCTTTGTGCATCTGATCATATATGCTCCTCCTATGTTATTTCTTGCGACGTATATAAAAGAAGCTGCGGACGGGCGTCAGAACCATTTTCCTCAGATTTTAATCAGTTTTGGTTCCAAAGGCCGTGCACGGTGGCGGTGCACGTGCTTTTATGGCACGATGTCGAGGTGAATGAAACATGGCCTCCGTAAATTGAAGCTTTATTTTCGTCACCCCAATATTTGAGTTTGATTTTCAAGCTTCCAACTGACGCTCCTTTAAAAAATGACAGTTGTGTTCATCATCCAGTTGTGAAAACTGTATCTCGCACATAATACTGACCGCAGGATGAATCATTTAGGTGGCCCTCTCATCATTTAATTTCTAATATTTCTAACGCCTTAGGACGGAAATGCTCTCTCTTGGAGTTTCAATCAGTCACGCGAAATTTAATCTAATTGAAAAGGAGCAAGCACAGAAGAAAGATTAATTTAACTGAAGAAAGCAATTACGTAAGTAGCAGAAGAGTAAGAAAAGGGAAACTAGGCAACCATGGATAACGACGAAGATAAGAGGCCTTATTGAGAAACGAAGAAGGTACAAGAACCCATGAAGCGAAAGTGAGGCAGCACTATACAAGGAGCTAAGGATCCAAGTCATAAGAGAATCAATGAAGGCCAAGGAAAAATGGATTGAGAGTCGCTTCGGAGAAATCAGAGGAGATATTACGAAGGTAAACACAGAAAGACCATATAAGCTCCTGAAGAGGCATTTCGAAGAAAGGAAAACGAAATGCTGAAACATCAAGGAAAACAGTGATAGAAGATGAGGTCATAAGAAACAAATGAAATAAATACATCCTAAAGTTTTATGAAGGACCAAAACCTTTGGAAGAAGAATCAATAAAAGAGGAGATAGAGGTGAAAGAAGACGAAATGGGCTCAAATAGGTGTGCTTGGAAGAGATCTCGAAAGAATAGTGAAATACCTGAAGAAAAAAAAGGCTCCCGGAGCAGACAAAATCATCAGGAAATATTCAAGATACTCGGAGGGAGAAGTAAAGGCATCCTGTACGGTATTATCAAGGACAACTATTGTCGGAGGACTACAAGTAAAATGTAATGATTACAATACCAAAGAAAGAGAGGACCGAGAAATGCGAAGAGCACCAAACATTGAGTCTCGTGCCACATGCATCGAAAATATTAGCAGGGATAATCAACCTAAGGATCGAAGGAAAACTTGAAGAAAACATGTTCGAGAACTAATTCCGGTTCAAGAAGAAACGAAGAACGAAGGAGGAAAGTCATGTGAAACAAGATGATCAAATTGCGGCAAAAACCTGGAATTCATTACAACGACAGAAAAATAATCTGCCAACTCTACAAGGGCAAAGTCGCTCCAATGTGAGTGAAAGACGGAAGAAAAAAAGGACGAAATAAACAAATAAGCTAGACAAGGATGCACCTTTCACCAGCGCTATTCACCAATACTTTAACAAACAAGCAACTCCAAAAGCATAATAAATGGGCATCAAAGGAATTAAGGTAAATGGTGACGAAGTTAACATGCCTCACTTCGCAGGTGACATCGCAGTTACAGCAGATAATCGAGAAGACCTACAGGCATCACTGAACGAATAATATATGAAATATTCAATAATATAACATAAAAATCAACAATAAAAAAACTAAAATACTAGAGTGCGGAAGAGAAAAGCTGACAGGAGACGTCCAACTACAAGGAGAGAAATTTGAGCCAGTGTAATCATTCGCCTATCTCGGAAGCACCATTGCATGGGATGGAAGAACCTCGACGGACATGAAGCGCAGAATAGCTCAAGCCAATAGGGCGTTTATGATGAAGAGGCACCTGCTATGCTCAATGAAAATAAAGTTACAAATAAGGAAGAAGAATTTAAAAGCATTCGTATGAGGTGTGGCACTCTTAATTGTAAGTATCATAGGCATTGAACATCAGAGAACAGAGGAGAGAAGAAAGAGGCCAATGAGAACTGGCGTTGAAAGCCATTACTAAAAATAAAAGGACGGTTGAAGTTAGAAATGAAGAGGTATACTGAGGAGGAAAAGACCGTATGGAAAAGAGGATGGTTGGTCACACCGTGAGACACATGGGAAATGTCAGAAATAGAATAGAAGGGAAAAGGGAAGGGAAAGTCCCACGAGGAAGACCAAAGGATGAATATGTAGGACAAGTAAAGAGGGATGTGATAAGGAAGACCTTCTGTGGAGCGAGGGAATTGACACATGGGGTAGGGAGGAATGGAGTGAAAGTAATTGATGATGATGATGATGATTGTGGTTTGCGTTGATAAATTGTTATACCATGTTATGCTACAAAGTTAACAAGAAACAAGTTTTATTTAATGCATAAACCTGTCCTCCGGCAAATAGCGCCAGGCTGCGGAGATAACTATGTAATCTCGAAGGCCGTTAAACGGTATTAAATTTTAATTCCCAATTAGCGACTCTATTCTGGAAGTAAATACTTGTTTCAACGAACTCTATGTTTTTGAGACCATGTTACGAACTAAAGCTGCTATTCGATTGATGAAAACATTCTCAAACGGGTACTTAATTGAAAAAAAGATTGATGTGACCAGATTGCTCATTATTTAATTACGTGTGAAACCTGTATCAATTATGTAATCAGTTACATTTTCGAGTTCACATCGGAAATGAAGATACGATAGAGTATTATTAAATCAAATGAGTTTCCGTTTATTTATCTCTGCTAATTAATTTATTTAGGATTGCTGCAAGATAAAAGATTGATTGTTATAGGGCTTTTCGTAAAATAGGGTGTGGCTCTTTCTAATTTGCTATGTGGATACTCAAACGTTTAAGAGGAATTGTTTAATAATATCACTTGGTATATTGAAGCGAAACTTGGGTATGCCTGTATAAGCGTAAGCGTTGATGAACGACATAGGCGAAGCGTAACGAAATGCTGTGTGTGGTTGGTACTTTCGGGGGATTTAATTGTTTTTATGTCCTTTGAAGTCAGATTTTCAACGAATGTTGGGTAGTGTAGAGAGTAAATTTCAATAATAATTATAGCGCGATTTTTTTTGCTTGACTTTTAATACCACCACAGTAGTCAATCCCGAGATTACTATAATTAGTCATTACATATTTGCATTTAATTAGACATTACTCACCTCTTTCTAGACCTACGGTGGCCTGCGGAATTTACACAGCTCGTTGGCTCTTCCTTTCCTGTCCCAGGACGAAATTCGAGTTATCTAATCACTCGAAGTTGACGATGTAATTGAATGTTTATTTTAGTTTATATTTTCCTTGTATTTCTTCAAGGGGGTGTGATTGCCCAGTGGATAGAGCAATAACTGGAGGGGTCCGGGTTCGATTCCGAGTGACGCCTTTGGGCACCCTCAGTTTCACCCAAGCTGTGTGATTTTTTCGGGTACCAGATCTTCCTGGGTAACCATAGGAGGCACAGAGAAAGGAACTGGCTCCCCTACCCTGGTGCGTGAGTTTCACAGGCTTAGTATTGAATGAGCCCCATTCCCCACCTATAAAACCAATCTTCGGGTTGGTTACTGTGGTTGGCCCAATTAGACACTCCACGCGTACCTAATTAATACTCACACCAAAATACCAGAAAATATTTTTCCTGAAATATGTCAACGTTCACTGTTTTGTGTTCATTTTCTATAACCCGGGCTAAAAGAACCTTATTGGTTCTATTAAGTTCTTATGTCTTATCTTATATGTCTTATATCTATGTCTTATCGTCTATAAGTATATAATTTGCTCGAGTACTCATTAATGAGATCTTTCGGTCAAGGTTATAATAACTACGAACAAAATAAGGAACGTCTACAGAGTAAAAAGGGATCAAAATAATTTCTGATTTATAAAATTCTTTATATGCCTCCCTTACCCGACAGCGTTGTTTCTTCATTTAATTTATATTTTTCTGATGGAAATATTCGCTAGTTCTTTTGATTGTATTTATTTAATTCTAATTGTTATGCCTTTATGCATGTATCTCATGTAGTCAAAATATTTTTAATACGTTTCTAATCCAAAGTTACTGTTAGTTTGAGAATATTATATTATGTTGCTTGCCCTCATTTCATCAGTACTTGCTTACTGCGGCATTCGACAGAAATAAAAGCTTGAAAATTTTTATTTTATTTAATTAACTTCCAGGAAGGAATACTACTAATTAAAAATGCGTGTTCGTTTTGCATTATTAATAAAATGGATTGCAATTAAGTGTTATTAATGGAATGGATTGTAATATTACGTAAAAGCTTAAAAAACGTAAACTGAAAATTTTCAGTGGAGTGTAATTATCTCTCCATGATTAGTTTGAGTTCAGAGGCCGAAAATCTCGTGAGATTTAATTTCATTATTTAGTGGCAGAGGACCCCATCCGTGGAACGGACGATGCTTTTTGATAGTTTGGAAAAGGTAAAAAAAGCCTATCAATGTTGTTTCAATGGGACCGATGCATTAATTTGATGGCTTGAATCTCTGCTTCGCAGAAAGCGTCTATTGGCAAGCTCCCCAGCCCCACGTGAAGTTTTCTGCTTTTACTTTACTCTATTTCCGTGCGCTGAGCTTCAAACGACCGGCTGCTGGACGTATACTTTAGCAGAAGTTGCTGTGGGGTAGATAACTACAATTAAAATTACAACTGAGACGTTTTAAAGGGAATACGGCAATTCATGGAACGTATGTGTGTGTGTAATGTTGGAAGAAGAATTCCACGCAACTATTGAGTAATTATACTTTTTGGGCATATGCAATATTTTCTGCTGCGTGAAAAATAAACATCCTTAAAAATTGGAACCTCAGACAATTTAAATCTCATTCGTCAAAAAGAGGTTTCATTGCTCATCAGAATGCACGTGACTACTATGAGACCGTAGAAAGGAAAATGATTTTGAGATGAAGCGAAAAAATATGTCATAGGTACGATGGGTGATGAGTAGGCGATCCGCTTGGGGAAGCTGTATTACGGTACTTCTGCCTATAGTCGTTGACGAGAGCTTAAGTTTCAGTGTTACTTATCTTCTTCCATATTCTCCTTTTTAATTGACTGTGTTGCCATGGTACCAAATAGGGTGTTGGAAAGATTGCGTTGGTAATTGATAATTGTATAATATGTATAACTACCTGATGTATGAAATAAGTTGCATAAAATTATTTGGACAAAAAACATAGCTTCACAAAAGCTCGGATACTGGCGATAGCCCATATATAATATGAGAAAATGCTTATCAAAGTCAAAATAAGGTCGTTAATGTCTCAGCATGTCGCTGTTAATAAAGTATTACCTTTAAATTCCAGTTCATTTGGAATTTATTCCAATATTAAATTTAACTATGAGTCATAAGTGACATAAGAGGTAATTTTAACACAAGTCTTAAAAAATATTCATATAGAGCTTTGAAGCAGCTAGACGCTAACGTAGTAGCAAGTTATTTCGTGACGTTTTCTCCCTCAAATTATTGTGAGACGCTTTCCGTGCCTTCATAAAGATAATTCTATAAATTGAGAGCCTTTCGTTTTTATTTTGTTAATTTCACGAACCAAATCTTTCTGAACTGGCTTCCGAAACGCCACGGCATATTCAGGTTGAGATTCGCCCAATGCGAAGGACTGCTCATTCCCCTCAACATTTTTACTCGAATGTTTCCATAATATTCATTTCATGAAGCCCTGTTCAATTATTCCAGTTCTGTAGATATTTCCAATGTCCTTTCGTTAATGCAATTCCCCTTAGGGAAGGAGATGACGCCATGCCCGTAAGTATATTTTAGTGGAACCTTTCTTCTAACTCGTTAACTTCCAAATTAAAAAAAAGTCCAAATGGTTACTAAATAGCATTTACAACTGGAATTAAAAACGTTGTATCTTTCAAAAATATTTCAACCTTTCAGACTTTTTTTTTCCAAATCTCTATTATTATTTTAGTTCAGATTCTTATTACAATTTCGGACGGATGGGCATAATGGAATCAATATAAAGCAATAAAATGAAAGCATGAAGAGGGTTCAAAAGTGCTTGCTTCTATTGAGAGACTGAAATATTTCATAATTCCATCGGCATTCTATCACCCGCGGGTCAAATCCGGATGCAAGGATGCAATCAGACCCTCAGGTTGTTAGAATGACACTCCTTTGAATTGCTACTGTAAATAATTTGTTTTTAAATGGGAAAGGCTTCATAGAGACATATGACCTGCTAGAACCACGGTACTTAGCAATCCGACCTCGACAAGAAATGGTTTCCGGCCCCTGATGTATTCAATTGATCCCTCGGATTCAATTCCACTTAATGCAGATTTTATAAATTTAACCAAATCTATTTTTTTCATGACGTTAAAAAACGTCAAGCATCAAAATTCATGGAAAGAGTTGATTGAAAACGCAAAAAAGAGATGAGCCAATGGTAGGATATCAACGTGGATATAAATTTAATGTGCAGGTACTAATAAATTGATAAGAGAGAGGAAGATTATTGCTTTTAAAGAATGATTCCGTGAATCGCACATAGTCAGCCAAATTTGCGTGGGTATGGTCGAAATTAAATTGGACCACTCTCGTTAAATAAATAATGGGGTGGGGGTTCACCGCAAAGCTGTTGCGCGGTTTAGATTTTAGGATGTAATTGCCCACATGTGGGTGCCGGGCTGGCCCTCCCCTAAATCCTCCCGGGATCTTGCCCGGGTGCATCCTCCCCTAGGGCCATGCGCCGCCGGTCCACTATCAAATGCACATCTGATAAATGCTGGTGGTATTTACATTTTTAGATATGGTTTGATGCTCTCTATTTAATTCTGTGTGAAATTTTCATTTGCGTTTTCCCACTGGTCCTCGAACCCGGGCAAAATGAACGTGGTTTTAGATTCCATCTAACCAACGGCTCTCTGTTTTTATTTGCACTTGTGGCGGATTACCTCACTAGTTAACTACGTATCAGTTAACCGTCGCATTTTCTAATATTTTGTGACTCGATCACTCACATAAAGTTCTCTAGGACATTATCTTCGTCAATAATTTACGTATATTTTATATATTTACGTCAAATATTTACGTATACGCTTGTCTGATGAAGTGAACTCGGGAGGAGTACGCTGAGAATAAATTATAGAATGAGAGAAAATTAATTTAACCTTAGCCTTGGGGGGAATTTATTTCGTTTGCTAATCTGGAACAACTTTGGTTTGGTTAAATTAAATTATTTTTGCCTCTGCTTTATGCATTATTTATTTAGAATAAAGTTTTTAATTTTTTTAACGACTGATTATTCATTGTAAGATTTTACAATTTTTTTAGTACAATATTTTATCATTAAATGATTTCCTTTCGATGGGAACTAATGTAATCATCATATTCTTTCAATGCTGATTGGTATAGTGCAGTCGTCCATTTCTTCCTATCCCGGTCAATTCCCTCACTCCACAGTAGGTCTTCCTCATCACATCTCTCTTTATTTGGTGTGCATGTTTATCCCTTGGTCTTCCCCGTGGGGCTTTCCCTTTGATTATGTTCCCCTCAAATCCGTTGTCTTATGGTGTGATCAAACTATCTGGATCTTCTTTTCCGTATGCTGTTCTATATGGTCTTTTCCGCTTCCGCGCGTTATGGGTAGTAACAGATCGTTCGTAGTAATCTTGAGATCACTTCTAAGTTTTTTACACCTTTCCTTAAATTAGGCATGCGAAGGAATACGAGTGGGAAAAATTTGCTTCGGTTTTTATGCAGATGCTGGAACTCGTTAATATAATGAGCATCTTAAAGAGCATCATTTAATCTTATCCCCGTAACGAATGGTTGGTTTTGTATTTACCTACTCAAAAGATTATCTGCCAACCACTCACAAGAAATTACTCCCTACTTTCTTACCTAACATTCACCTAACTGTGCACTTCAAACACCTTTCTCGTTGCAAATTCTGAGGTTCAAGTTTCGTTTTCCAGGATTTATAAATAATTTCTGCCGACCCAAGTTGCAAAATCTGCTTGATGGGTTTTCTCTCGATGTATTTTAGCCAAAATTTCTCTTCGTTTGTGTGTGATGGAATAAAAGTTGTACTCGTCGTAGTTTTATGGGGTCTATTGTTTCGGATCTAGTATTTCACCGAATGTGCCGAGCTGGGGGCTATATCATTTTGATGAGGTTAGGGAGCGAGAAACAGCGAAATAGTGCGTTACGTACTCGTATATGTAGGCGTGTGGAGAAGGACGGTCGAGGGAGTGTCACTCCACCTATAAGAGATGTCCAGCTACCTGCTGACGATGGCGATTGTTCGTTTCTATTCTAGTTGTTTCTCCGGGTTGAAACTGCCGCCCGAGTGCCAATTCCGGCCCACCTCCCCATCTCTCGCTCTCTCTCTCCGTCTAATTGCCTTAATCGCTTCCGCACTCACGCCTCTCCTTCCCCCCCCCCCTTCCTTCTTCCGTCCCGATAAGCAGTGACGACGACCGCCCTCTATCGGCGTGAATAGGGTAGCGGAGGAAGCAGTGTGATCGGAAGCCCTCTCTCCACTCTCCAGTTCAGTTGTCAGTGGGAGAGAGTGAGAGAGAGAGATGGGGTAGTGGGGAAGTGAAGTCCAGACTGGAACCAGACTCATTTGCAGTGATTGTGGAAATGGAAGAGAGAACATTGATGGAGGGGGTGGGGGGGGGAGGTGAGTGGGGGTAAACCATACTCTCTCTCCCCAACCCACTTCCAGGATAATTTTCGAGTCAAACCTGAAATGGTCATCGGTGAGCTGGTTGCCGTGCTGCTGATGTGCTTGAAGATACCTTTACAACCACGTTCTGCCCTGCAGTACGACAGAAGGGCGTATGGAAGGGTGAGTCAGGAAACCAGCCAGTAAGGGAAATGCGTAATTTGACCGTAGTCGTCTCTCAGCTCTGGGAGCCTGAAAGAGTTCTCCTACGTCAAATGTTCCCATGATTTTTGACGCAGGGGACTATGAGAAACTCCCAAGAACTGGGATATTTAATGGAAAATTTTGACGCGGGAGAGTATTTGGAGGGTCTTAAGGCCTGTTTACACGGGGCATTTATTGCTACACTAATTCGCGAACGACAGCACAGGAATAGAACATGTTCTATTCCTGTGCAGTGTTCGCGAATTACTGCAGCAATAAATGCCCCCGTGTAAACAGGCCTTTAGAGCTGGTAGGCGACTATTAACGCGGGAGTATGAAACGTGGAAGAATTCAAGGTATTGGTTTTGACTTTGAGTAGGTAGGAAATGTATGCCGAACATTCGATACTGTTGTGATCGCTAAATTTTTTCAGGAAAAATAACTTATGTCAGCTCATTCGAACGCCTATATCTTTTAAATTCTCCCCGCAGGGTCACCATGACAAGAATCATTCAGTTTGCCTCAGCACGATTTCGCATGCAAGCTTCCTGCATTGAGTTATCTTGTCTGAAGTTTTTCAAATATTTATGATTTTTACAGCTCGTTTTTCTTAAGTTGGTCATCCATTGTCAAAATTCTTCTTTTATATGCTGTGTAATTCGAAAAGGAAATCTTTATACAAATATCTCAAAATTCTCCAGGCGTATAAAGATGCCTAAATAATCAGATATAATGCCCAAACTTATATGTCCATTCAAGTTATCCCTACTATTCCTTCATAATTCCAATTTACTAGATAAAACTCCTCAGATATGTCAAACATGATTTATCCATGTCAGGTCCGAAGGCATAGTCTCACCCAAATATTTCTATGCACTATGTTTCATGTTTATTAATAATTTCTCCAGCAAATTAATAGAAAAAATAAAGCAAGGAATGGCAATAATTTTGACAAAACATTGGTGTCAATGTTGAAACTGTTCCCGTGCAAGTGGGCCTCCCGTCACTTTCCATATTTCCCTCCCTCCGTTGGTAGGATACTTCTGGATTTCCCCCTCGAGGGGGTTGGGGATTGAACGATTGGGTCATCGGAGGGCTAAAGCGTCCCTCCTCGCCGTTGAGTGATAATCTCGGCAGGAGGATTCGCTGAACAACACGGTCGGAATCGAGCGGGTCACGCTCTTAAAAGCGCGCCCCCGCCTGGGGTATGTCGGTCGACTCTCTAGGGTGCGTGCGTGTGGTGGCGGGGGGGCGGGGGGCCCATTCCGACGGGGCCTTTGCGTGTGTGTGCCGCCACCGCACCTCCCCGAGGCACTTGCATGGCAAGACCCTCCGAGCATTACTCACCTGGCTTACGTTGCATTGCCGTCGGATTACGGCTCCCTCTCGCTTCCGCGTGATTGGGGTCCATTGTCTACGCCGGCCGTCGCAGCCATTTCTCACCCTCGCCCCCATCTCCCTCACTCAAGCCTCGAAAGTGTTTCGAGCGATTTTTCTGCAAGCGCACCAATCCGCCTCGCCCAACAAAATCTAATAAATGTGTGGTGGATTTGTATGGAGTGCATTAGATTATTGAGTCTTTAATGTAAGTCGTTTCGTAGGCGAGACAAAAATAATGTCATTGCATAATCACTTTCTTGTTTATCAGAGAAACCCATATATGTTTAGTAATTTACCGACTGATTTTCTTCGTTGATATTTTTTCTAGTCTTTTCCATATGTCTCCGATAGATTTAAAAGGGATCCGATAATTTTTTATAGCTTTCTAGACAGGAACTCGAAAGTATTTCATTTTGGAAGCGCAATAGGGAACTATGATTGGATGAAACTCTTTGGAGTTTGACAGTGTGAGATACAAAAGGAGAGTAAGAAGAGTGATAAGCATAGAAAAAGTGAGTTAAAATATTATAAGAAGAAATAAAAGCGAAGTGAACGAACCTGCTTTTTATTTAGGTTTATTTGTCAGCGAGTATTCATCATTATCAATAGTAATCTACCGGTTAAGGTAGGTTTCTGATAAACACACCCCTACAATAACCGTTTCTTCATTTCCGTACACTTTCTACCCCCCTACATTCCATCACCATACATGCCTAATCTTTTCCGCCCTCTCCCTCGCTTACCCAACATTCTACCC